>JARBWK010000015.1:14266575-14439688 GCA_030556195.1 Anolis apletophallus
TCTTTATCTGAAACAAAAGCACTAAATCTGCTGAATTCCCAGGAAAGTATGCATGTTATGATTTCCTAATACACACAAGTCCTTTAATTTTTTCCTTCCAGATTATTTTCTCGGCCACTGTTTCAAAAAGCACCCTACAGGCATAACTCAACCTGTCTGAAAGTTTCAAGGGAGCATAAAAGATGCCCTTCCAATAAAATGCCACCCATGCAATTCAGCTTTGGTTTTGAGGTTGTTGGTTTCCTTACAAAAGAGAAATACCTATCAAGGAGCTCGAGAAGTAATCCTCCGGGCTGCAGAACAAATTTGCTTTAAAGAGTTCCAAGAAAGGTAGGATGAAATATGTGTTTGTAAGGATTTGCAACAGCTCCCTGTGGCAAATATATTTTAGGAGGTGGTCAAAACATACAAAAAATGTGAGCATGAAGGTAGCTGCTGATGAGGTAGGAAGGGAAACTAGTTATTACCAATAAATATTAGGAAATTGTAGGTAAATGTATGGTATGATTAGCACCCAGGCCAATTGCATAGTTGCCCACTGGCTACCACTTTGCGGTGGTACCTCTATATAATAACACTACACTTTATTTATATTCCACTCTATCTCCCCGAGGGGACTCAAAGAGGATTACAGGCAAACATTCAGTGCCTTTTATACAGTGAACAACGACATACAATACACAAAGGCAAAGATTTCTCTTTTCCATCTCCAGTGTGGTACATAAACACAAACAACAACAACAACAACAACAACGTCTGCTATTCTGATTCCTCTCTAAGTGGAAGGAGAATTATGGTCAAGATCTATAAAGTGTAAACATCAGAATTCCAAAACATGCACATTTAGAATGTCTACATACCATAAATCTGTTCATATTACACTGATTTTGATTATTTTTATGAAGTAAACAAATACGTGAATATTCTTACTGCATTCCCCCCCCCCCCCAGCAAATAAATTTATCAAGTCAATTCTAATTGTCTTAATTTTTATCATGTCTGGTAGAGTAAATTGTAAATCTCTATACATTAAGGAGTCTCTGTTCAATTCTTCCACTTGCCCAAGTGAACCACCTCCTGCCCAAGTGAACCATCAAGGTAATGCTGCGATGGCACAATGAGCTGCAGTGGTGCAATGGGTTAAAACTTTGTGCTGCTGAACTGCTGACCTGAAGGCTAGCAGTTTGAATCCGTGGGATGGGGTGAGCTCCCGCTGTTAGCCCAGCTCCTCCCAACCTAGCAGTTCAAAAACATGCAAATGTGAGTAGATAAATAGGTACTGCTTCAGCAGGAAAGGCATAAGATGATCCAGTCTTGCTGGTCACACGACCAGGAGGTGATAACGCAGGCTTCTCGGCTTGGAAATGGAGAACAGCACCTCCCCCAGAGCCAGAGATGAGCACTACCTCCAAAGCCGGAAATAAGAGAAGCCTCCGCCTTTGTGTTTGCATGTCTCATTATCCCCATCTTTTCTATTTCAAACTGTACATGCGGCCTACTCACCGTTTTGTATTATGAATGGTTTTATTTTGTTGTAATTATTTATTGGTTGTAGTATTTTATAGTTTATGTTTTATGTAATTGTTTATATTACATTATGTTTGATTTTCCCTTGTTGTTGTGTTGTCGGACTTGGCCTCATGTACGCCGCCCCGAGTCCCCGTTGGGGAGATGGTGGCGGGGTACAAATAAAGTTTATTATTATTATTATTATTATTATTGTATTGTAACAAGGCACCTTTAACAAGTTAAGTAGTAACCTAATGCTTGTTGTGACTGTGCATCAATGGTTAGCCAGGTTCACACAAAGTTTGGGGCAGCTGCAAATCAAGTTACAAAACCCTCTAATCTTGGCCTTTGTTGATACGGCACAGAGTCCAAAAGAATGTCATTTGGTTTCAAATAATATTGCTATAACATATATTTAACTAGCTGTACCCGTCACACGTTGCTGTGCCCTATTTTGGAGATGCGAGGAAGTCTGAGTATGTAAGTTGTTGTTGTTGGGGTCATGGCTGTGTTGTTGTGGGTTGTTTTGGTGGGTGGGATGTTGGAGTTCTGTGGAGTTGTTGTTGTGTGGTTTTGCTGGCGTTCTGCATAGCTTGTGGATATGCAATGTTTTTTGTCTTTCCGTCTGCTGTGTTGATGTAGAGGTTGATGCGTGTGTGGGTGGGGTACTTTGGAAGTGAGTGGAGGTACTTGAAATCCCATTATCCATGGTGTGTCCTCCTCTAATCTGCAGTCGGATGGAGTGTGGGTCATGGGGTGCATTGTTTGCCAAGTTTGGTCTTTATCGGTCTTGGTTCTTGGACACAGTGGTCTGTGGGGAATGATGGGTTTTGAAGTACTACAAATCCCATTATCCATGGAAGTACTTCAAGTTCCATAATCCATGGTCCGCCCTCCTCCAAACTGTAGTATAATGTAGCGTGGGTCATAGGGGCTCTGTGTGCCAAGGTAGGTTACTGTAAATTCAGGCCATACACAGTGTCCCATGAGCTGAGGCCTAGTCAAGAACAACAAGTTAATGAAGCCTTACTGTCAATTCAGGACATACACAATGTCCAATGAGCTGAGGGCTAGTCGGGAGAATCAAGTTAATGAAGCCTTACTGTCAATTCAGAGCGTAAACAGCATTCCATTAAGTGAGGCCTAGTCAGGGAAATTAAGTTAATGAAGCCTTACTGTCAATTTTGGGCGTGGTCTGTGATTTGTAGGGGTGTAAATTTTGTGCCTCAGCCCTTTGCCTTATCCTCCTCTGACAGTTTATTATGGGTCGGAATGTTCATGTTGGCTGGCCAGTACAGGAGTTATGCAAATCCGCCCTTATTGGCAGCCAATCATGTTGTCAGAATGTAGAGGCTGGGAGAGTCATTGGCAGCCCCGGAGGATGCTGGGAAATGTAGGGTTTTTTTACTCGTTGTTTTGGGGGCCTTTTAGGTTTTGGGGGGGAAAGTTTCTTTGCTACAAACGTACCTTGCTTGAGGCCCATTTCTGTTGGCAAGTTTGGTGTTTCTGCGTTGTAAGGTTTCTCTGTTTGGGACGGTCTTTCCATGACGACTCTTCCTTTATATATATAGATGTTGCCTTGTCTATGTTCAAAATGGAGCAATAACTGTCTCCTCTCGTATAACTGAGGGTTAATGTTGGCTCCAGTACTAACAATTGATGGATATTGATGGGAAACATCAAAAACCATCATCATTCAGAGGTAGATGAGCAGTCATGCCCGGATTACTCATAAGGCCAACGAGGCCATGGCCTAGGGGCGCGAGCCGGGGGGGTGGGGTGGGGGTGCAGATCACAGACCAAAAAAAAACACCTGGTCTGCGCCCCTCTTTCCCCCTTTCTCATGCCCCTCCTCGCTCCTTCTCCCGGCAAAGTCTCTGCTCTGTCCCCTCCGTCTCTCTCTGTCTCTCTCTCTCTCCTCTCTCTCTCTTGCGCGCGTGCACACTCTCACGTGTGCGCACTCTCTCTCTTGCTCTCTCTCTCTCTTGCTCTCTCTTTTGCTCTCTCTCACACACTCTCTCGCTTTCTCTCTCTCTCTCTCTCTCTTGCGCGCCTTTGGAGTGAGTTTGCACCCCCTGCTCTCTCACAAAGCCTCCCGACTCCCGAGGAGACCTTCAGAGCACAGCGGAGCTTCCCAGCCGGTGGGAATGGGGACCTTGGAGGTAGTGGGAGGTTGGCTTAAAGGGGGCGTAATTCCAAAGTGTGGCCTAGGGTGCAAAAAAGTGTTAATCCGGTAGCATCTATAGTTTTAAAAGGAAATTTTCCAAATTCTCAGAAGAAGATACAATCCACAGGCACTTACCTTGCATTTCTGGGTTTCGTACATGATAGGGCTTATCCTGGACTTCGAGTGTCCATTCTCCAGATGCCTTTTCTCCCCAGCAGTGGACAGTCATGAATTCCCAATGTTTAAAACCTTCACTAGAATCATCATGTTGCCTGTTAATAGATCGCAATATTACAATCTCATAGATTTTGCAAAGGTAAGTGGCTTTAAGTCAGCTAGACTAACCTCCTAGTGCAGAAAACCAACAGAGTTATAGCAGCCTCAGGAGATGCTTATCTATTTGCAGCAGTTATGAGAAGCCTTCCTGCTCCTTCACGGGACTTGGTCCACTGGAAATCCGTAAGGCCCAAGTGGATAAATCCATGAGATTAATCTCTGACAACTGGTTCAGTAAATATTTGCACACTTATTAGGGTTTAATCCATAACTCTGCATTTAATATTTGCAACTATGTTGATGACCTTTCTTGACCTACTCCGATATTCCGGCCCCAAACTATGGGTGCTGTTGTAGATCAGCCCAAGGCTCTTGAGGATGATGGGTTCACTGATGATTTAGAGAGGATTGTGGGATTGCCTGTGGGACTGCCTGGGTCTCAAAATGATGAAGATTCAAGTCAAGGGAATGATGCTTCTCTCTATGAGAAATCTGACTCGGAAAGCTTCAAGGTCAGTCAGAGGAGCCAGTAATGACAACATTAGAAAAGGAGTTGGGCAAAGAACTAAGTGATACAGAAGGTTCCCAGGAAATAAAACACCTGGAGCTATGGAGATCAACAAAGGTGTTCGTTTACAGATCAGAGCAAACAATAGGCATCTTAGGTCTGAGCGTTTGGGAAAGTTGGAGGTAAAATTTGTGGGAAAAGAAATGACTTCATGGGTGCCTATTAATTAGCAAGTTGTTTACTTAAGAGTTAGTTCAGGCAATGTAGTGTTCAAGTGAGAAGCTAGACCTGAGGTCTCTGGTTTTTGTTTTGTCTGGTTTTGGATTCATGTATTCTGGGAGTTTCTATGTTCCTTTTTTGGGGTTCCTGTTCAAGTTTTACTAAGTATACCTTTTGCTTGTGGACCTAAGCTGTTCTTGTGACTTCGGGCTATTCCTGGAATGTATTACCTTTGAATCTGTAAAAGACATTTGGATTCCTGTTGAATTATCACTTATTGCTAAACCTTTTGGATTATATATCTACTTTATTTATTCCTGATTTTTTCCTATACTTTTTATGTGTTTCTACAATAAACTGTTTGCTTATATTCTGGGCTCTTGTGTGGTGCTGTGATCATAGGTGTTCCCAGGCCTGGAGTGCAACAGATACATCTACACTGCAGAATTAATGTGGTTTGACACCATTTTTACTGCTATGACTCAATGCTATGGAATCAGGGGATTCATAATTTGGTGAAGCATCAGCACTTTTTGGTTAAGAAGATTCAAGACCTTTAAAACTACAATTTCCACAAGCCATGGCAGTTAGAGTGGTATGAAATTGCATTAATTCTATGGTGGAGACATTAATTTGGATATCCAAATTTGACCTCAATATTTAATTCTAGCATTTTAATCTTTCATCCAGGTTAAAAGTTGTTTCATTTAATATCACGTGTAGCTACCGAATGTCATGTAGTTTTCATCATTCTCAGTTTCCCAGCATACATAAAGTGAACAACAAGGGGGGAACCCTAAAATTAAAATTAGAACATCCCTAGGGTGGAAGAGATTAAAAACCATTCATTTCAACTCAAACACAAGCACTACTCAATTGATTTTGACCAGCACATAACCTAGAATGTTTAATTTTGTTTTGCTCCATTCCTACTGCCATAGAGTATATAGAGCAGCTTGCATCAAGATGTCATTGGCTCCCTTTTGGGATTAGCTGACCCTGAACTGGCAACTTGAGTGCTGTCAGCGTCTTCAAAAAAAAAGAGAATTCAAAAAGACAGCAAAGATCCGATTACATTTCCAGTAAAGCGAAGTTACACCTGCCACTGCCCACATAACATTATTTTCTACTGGACTTTTAGATCCCCAGAACATTAGATTGATATGCAAAGAAGGAAAGGCTTAAAGGCCTGTTATGGATATGTAACGAGGGAAAATACACGAAGAGACAAATGAAAATGTACTTTAGTAATGAAACTCACCTCCTTCCCAGGAGTTGGGATTTAGTCCCAGAAGGAGATATTAGGTTTATCTGGAGGTCTCCCCGCCGAGGGTGTGCAATAGAAACTCGGACAATGACGTGTTCCAGATAAGCCACATGATCAATCTGGTCAGCACAGGCGTTGGTTACAGTTGTGGTCCGCACTGTCTTGTTAGCCGGAATAAACCTAAATATGGAGAAGTCAAGTAAAGTATACAACAATTAGGACACCAGGTTCCATATGGAAAGTCTTTACGGTGGGAGATAGAGCTATCAGTTGACAACTGAACCTCATCAGGTCTAGTTAATCAATAGCCCTCTATGCTGACAATCGTGCCATCACTGCTCAAGCAGAGAGCTTTGAAATGGCTGAACAGAAGCTCTCCGAAGCTTTAGGACAGGGGTGCTCATTAGGTAGATTGCGATCTACTGGTAGATCGCGTAGGGCGTCCTAGTAGATCGTAGGCAGGGCGGGAGGAAGGCTGAGTCCCACCCCGCAGGCTCCCGATGCCGCCCAGATGCAGAAGGAGGTTGGACTGGATGGCCCTTGGAAGTCTCCTCCTATTCTAGGAACCCATTATTATTATCAGAGGCTGAATTTTGAGGCATACTGGTCGGTCTTTATTAAATACACTTTAGAGAGTGAAAATGGATTGCAATATAACCTTGTTGGTCAGGAATTTTGGATATGACATTTGATTAATGGTTGATTTAAAAATATATGGCGAAGGAAAGGATACCTGTTCAGGCCTTGGTGGTGGGCTATGTGTATGTAAAATGTTCACTGTTTTGTGTTTTGTTTACATTGTAAGTTGTTATTGCATGTACATAAAATCTTAAATAAATACTGTAAATAAATAAATAAATAAATAAATGATTGTGCTTTTTAGGCTATGTAAACCGCCCCGAGCCTGCAGGGAAAGGGCGGTATAGAAATGGAAATAATAAATAAATAATAACTAAGTATCTCATGGGAGATAATTCCACAATGTAATCTATGTGCTTTGTGATTCAACAGGGCCACGTCATGTGCCTTCAGGAACAACAGAGTCGAGTCAGACTGAGAGACTGATGTCCTGTCCCTACAATTTCATTTTCAGTTCACAAGGATAAGTTCATCCTGTGACTCTTCTCCATGATGTCCTTCTTGAAGAAGAGGGAAGCCGATTTCTCCAGCGTTCTTGGATCTCTTTGAGCCGAGGAATGAGTCTTTTCAAAGAGAAGAGTCCCTGCCTTCACAGTCACCGCCCACCAGATGTGAGCCGGCTTCCAGCACAGGGTTGTGAACGTGTTGCTACCTCCAATTTATTGCGAGGGCTGCTTGTCAGTCCCCAGGCTTGTGCTGGTGATGCTCCGAGCATATGCTAGAGGATTCTCCTGGGGACTATATCATCTCTCTTTTATTTTTCTCACTCCTAAAGCAAAGCTTGATGAAAGCCATAAGGGATGATGTCATTTACCAGGGAGAGTTCAAACAACATCGTGAACAACAACGAGACTTCAAAACGTTATTTATATGCAGCCTGAGCTGGTTTCCAAATACTGTTTTGCTCAAATGTATGTGGCTTGTGGTTTAAGTTATTGTCGGCTCTAGCAGCCTGGTAAAAATATTGCAAAAAGCCAAGAAGGCAATGACCAATTATGCAGAAAACATGCCTGCTGAAGTGTGGTTAATACCCAGTTCCTTCCTAAATCTGGAACCCCATGGATGCTGGAATGGATTTCTCCTTTGTAGCAAAGAGGGCTTTGCTGTGGGTTTTGAAGAAAAACTCAAAGGGAAATCCTTTCTGGGTCATTTGAAGGCATTTGAGTTGAAGTACAAGACAACACACATGGTGGGAAATAGTTTCCCAATAGCCCAATAGTTTCCCAATAGCCTCTCCTCGCTACTGCAAGAAGTCTGTATAGTAAACTGTTCTAGATCAGTGATGTCTAGATCAGTGTTTCCCAACCAGTGTGCCGTGGCACACTAGTGTGCCGTGAGCGATCATCAGGTGTGCCGTGGGAAATTGGCACTCTCCCCCCTCCTAGCAGCCACCTCACAGGTTTCCAAGAAACAAATTGAGCCTCTCCGCTTGGAAATTAGCCATGTATAAATATGTGAGAGGAAGTCATATATATGTTGTGTTCATCGAAACAGGCCCAGGTTTCACACTGAGTGTAAAATACATTAAAAAACATATTAACTATATGTATTACTGTGTTAGAGTGTCATTTTGGTTGGTGGTGTGCCCCAGGATTTTGTAAATGTAAAAAATGTGCCGCAGCTCAAAAAAGGTTGGGAAACACTGGTCTAGATGACAGCAGTGCAGCTCTCTGTAGAGAAGCTGAAGCTGAGCTCGCTTTTCTGAACAAGGTTCCATAAACTTCCATCCTTTCCTTTACTTATTTTGCACGACACTTGGATTTGTTTCGAAATTACCAGAAGGGTGGCCTTTACATTTATTGGCTCCCATCCTTCAGAGTTCCCTTCCAACCTTACCTTTCAGAGGAAGCCTTGGCTACAATCATCCATGCGATGGTTACATCTAGACTGGATTATTGTAACGCCTTGTATGTTGGCCTTCCCTTGTCAACTACTCGGAGGATCCGCATTATTCAGAATGTGGCTGCTAGGCTACTTGCAAAAACACCTTTGAGATGCCACATAACTCCAACTCTGTTACATTTGCACTGGCTTCCAACAGAATTCCGGGCCCTGTTTAAGTTGTTGGTTCTGACCTTTAAGGCGGTTTATGGTCAGGGGCCAGCATATCTCAGAGACCGCCTCTCCCCTCTTCGCCGCCAGTGGTCGCCACGACTTCTCCCAGGCCCGGATCATGCCCTTTTGGCGCCCTAGGCCAAAGGCTGCCCCCGGCTCTGCCCCCAGCTCTACCCCGCCCCCCGGCTCTGCCCCCGGCTCCGCCCCCGCCTCTTCGCCGGCGCGAAGAGGAGGAAGGAAAGGCCCACCCGAAGGACACATTGGTAGCAGGGGCGCACGTGGGAGGCGTGCCTGTGCAGGGGGAGCGGGGCGTCCGCGTGGTCCCAGCCAGCCCTGGCCCCGCCCTTCCAGCCGCCCGCCCAAGCGCTTCTCCTTCCCAGGCAGCGCATGCGTCCCGACGGGGCGCCTGTCCCTCCCCGAAGGGAATCCCCACGTGGAGCTCCCTCCCTCCCACCCTTCTTTCCTTCCTTCCTTCCTGCGGCGGGGTTTGGGAGTGAGCGTGGCGAGGATGCGGAGCCGGGGCGGGGCGGGGCGGAGCCGGGGCGGGGGCAGAGCCTTTGGAGCAGAGCATGCGCACTTTTTTTGATTTTTTAAAAAAAAATTTAATTTTTTTTAAACTTTGGGGGGGAGGGTCCGGACCTGCTGTTCTCCCATGGCTGCCGCCCTAGGCCATGGCCTAGGCTGGCCCTATGGGTAATCCGGGCCTGACTTCTCCAACTAAACTTACTGTATGTTCCAGGCCCCAGGGAAGTACGTCTCGAGAGCACAAGACGCAAGGCCTTCTCCATCTCTGCCCCTGTCTTGTGGAACTCCTTGCCTACCCACTTGAGGGCCATGCATGACTCGCAACCCTTTGCTCCGGCACTCAAGACCTGGCTTTTTAGCAGAGCTTTTAATGTTTAATGCACTCTATTCGGTATTGTGTAATGTTTTTATGCAATTGTTTTATGTAAATCACCTGGAGCATTTTAATGATGGGAGATGGGCGATTAACAAATGAGAAACTGATGATGATGATTAACAACAACAATGTTCATTATGGTCCATAGACACATCAGTAAACAAACAGAGGGCCTCACAACCTCTGAGGATGCTTGCCACAGATGCTGGCGAAACGTCAGGAGAGAATGCTTCTAGAACATGGCCCATTAGCCCAAAAAACCTACAACAAGCCAAACAAACAGTTATTTATAAATTCTCTCATCTCAGGAGAAGTTCACAGAGACATCTACGTGGTTTCAAGTAATATCCTTATCGGAGGTTTGTTTCTTTCTCAACCTTGTTGCCACTGAGAGGAATTTTATCACTGCGAGAATCACCCTGTGAGGATGGCAGGCCAGGGGAAACAAAATTGGATACAGAAGTTGGCTACATTGCACTGTATAATGGCGACACCGCAATAAAATGTGTTATATTGTTTCGATTTCATTTCCTTCACAGGGGCCTAGTCTTTGGGAGTAAGGAATTCCAGGCAGTCTTCCTCTTAGCAGCTCTGAGAGAAATACGTTTAGTTTTGCCTTTGTAAAGAATCTGTGGTATTTAATTACTGTAAGGCTTTTTAGGTATTCACTTGTCTTAAATGGCTCTCTGTATGGTACGTTTAGGACTCTGAGGGAGCATGGCGAGTTTGAGCGGGCAGGGTAATATTCCACAACCTTTGCTTCAGGGATTCTTGTGCCATTTTGAATCCCAAATGGAGCAAAAAGGGATGTGGATAGTCCAATTGAGGCTGCTTTCCGTTCAATCTTCCTCGTCCAAAGTGGTTTGGAGGCTTCATAAGGGAGGTGATGTAGTAAACCTGTTCCCAGTTTGAATACCATTGTTCCAACTGAGATTAGGCAAAGGCCTACAGCAGTGTTTCCCAACCGCTGTGACGTGGCACAGAAGTGTGCTGTGACGGACCTCCTGCTATGCCGCGAGAAAAGCTCTCTGCCCCCCTTCCTTCCCCCCTCCTCCTGCCGAACTCCTGCTGCTTGGGGGAGGAGAAATGGCCGGGCGACGGCGAAGAAAAAGAAGAAGGGGCTGGGGCGCCACCTCCTTCGGCTGTTTCCTCAGCCAGCCTCCAATCCACCATGACTCCCGCCATGACTCTCGCCCCTCACTCGCTGAAGCCGCGCGGAGGAGCCCCGCCCACTGAAGCCCATCCACCGCTCATGCTCCTCCTCCTCCGAGCGGCTTCAGCGAGCGAGGAGCGGGAGTCATGGCGGAGAGCGGCGCCGGGGACGGGAGCCATGACTCTTGTCCCTCGCTCCCACTGCTCCCTCAAGGCTGGAGAAGCTGTGGGAGAGCTGAAGCTGGGGGGAGGGGACGGGGCATGGCGCAGCTTCTCCAGCCTTGAGGGGACAGTGCCAAGCCAGCATTGTGCTGGCTCTGCCACTGCTGGCTTGGCACTGCCCCCTCAAGGCTGGAGAAGCTGCGGGAGAGCTGAAGCCAGGGGGAGGGGGTGGGGCATGGCCTGGCTCCTCCCCCTCCCCCGGCTTCAGCACTCCCAGCAGCTGCTCCCAGCAGGCCACCATCCCCCAGCCGTTCTTTACTGTGTTAGAGTGTCATTTTGTGTCATTTTGGTTGGTGGTGTGCCCCTGGATTTTTTTAATGTTAAAAGTGTCCCACAGCTCAAAAAAGGTTGGGAAACACTGGCCTACAGTACTTCATTTCCATTTTGCTGAAGACGCTTCATTCAGTGTACATATTTTCTGATTAATTAACTCATGTTTGACTATACTGAGTAACATCATATTTCCGACTGCAGCGTATCCACGCCCGGGAAAACAGAAGGGAGGAGAGTTGGAGTCTGCTTGCACAAGCAGAGAACATAGATCAAGGCAAAGCTGAACCAGCTTCAAGTCATCCTCAGAGTTCAAAAACAGTTTGCACAGCTTAGTAATTAGAAGCAGCCACCATTACAAAAGCCACACCAAGCGCTACCAGAAGAAAACAAACTCGGTGGCCGGGGGGGAGAGAGGGGGAGACAAAGTGCAAACAGAAAAGTAGAGCTTATATAAAATAAAATGCTAAAAACAAGTCTATTGTTTTTCTCTCTTAAGAATGAACCCACCAAAGCAACCTAACAAACCCAGAGCAGTCTCTTAATGGGGGCAATCCCAGATGTTGCATTTGAACCAAACAACAAGGCTTCTGGCAAAACCTCAGCAAGGGGTCTGGAGACTTTTACCACTACTCAGGATTTTATGAACTTACTATACTTGGGCTTGCTATCTGCCCTTCTATTAAAAAAGCAGGGACAAAATGCAGAAGTGGAGTATGCCTCTGTTCAAGGTTCCACCCATTGGACTCTATTCTCCTTTGCCTCTGCTGTTCTGTTACTACGCATATCCTCATTCAGCACTCAGCAGATACTCTATGCCTTCTGAACACATATAGAATCCTAGAGTTGGAAGAGACCTCGTGGGCCATCCAGTCCATCCCCATTCTGCAAAGAAGCAGGAAAATCGCATTCAAATCACCCCCGACAGATGGCCATCCAGCCTCTGTTTAAAAGCATCCAAAGAAGGAGCCTCCACCACACTCCGTGGCAGAGAGTTCCACTGCTGAACAGCTC
Organism: Anolis apletophallus; assembly: GCA_030556195.1. NCBI lineage: Eukaryota > Metazoa > Chordata > Lepidosauria > Squamata > Anolidae > Anolis > Anolis apletophallus. The sequence goes on from JARBWK010000015.1 coordinate 14,278,775, forward strand.
CCACAGTCAGGAAGTTCTTTCTCATATTCAGGTGGAATCTCCTTTCTTGTAGTTTGAAGCCATTGTTGCATTGTGTCCTAGTCTCCAGGGCAGCAGAAAACAAGCTTGCTCCCTCCTCCCTAGGACTTCCTCTCACACTAGACTCCTATTGATGCAGGCCAAAGTCCCATTGGCTTTTTTTTTGCTGCCGCATCACATTGTTGGCTCATGTTTAACTTGTTGTCCACAAGGACTCCAAGATCTTTTTCATACGTACTGCTCTTGAGCCAGGCATTGTCCCCCGTTCTGTATCTTTGAATTTCATTTATAGGCTGGAATACGATTAGTGAATTGAGCTAGGGTAACTAAGGGTAAGTTTCCAGATGCTTTTTTGGATGTTGTGCAAGGAAGTATCCAGTATCCAGTGGCTTGTCTTCCAGAACCTCTTTGTGCATTTCCCCCCTTGTTTGTGCAATCACAACCAGGCAGCACCCAGATTGTGCTCCATCTCCAAGACTCAATCAGCAACGGGCATGGAATTGTGCCTGGAGAGCTCTCTCATATGTTGACCACTTGGTCCTACCAGTCTCCTGATGTCCAGGATTCGGTACATTGTCAGTACATCTCCAGTGACTTCACTCTGTCTTCATTCATAGAATCATAGAGTTGGAAGAGATGACATGGGTCATCCAGTCCAACTACCTTTTGCCATGCAGGAAAAGCACAATCAAAGCACTCCCAGCAGAGGGCCATCCAGCCATCCAGAGGAAATATCTTCCAACCCTATTGCATATCAAAATGGAGGTGCTGTAAACATCACATATTAGTCATACTTTAGGTATCAGATCATGATCAGTGCTAATAACCTTATTTGTATATGGCGAATACTATAAAAGAATGGAGAATAGTATTTATGACCATAAATGGAAATACCTTTCCTCCCCAATACATATTAAAGTGGAATAATTATAAACATCATGCGAACTTTAGAGGCATTTGATGGGATTCAATCAATAATAATACAACACTTTATTTATATTCCGCTCTTCTCACCCCAAAGGGGACTCAGAGCGGATTACAGGTACACATACTTAGCAGACAATTCCCTGCCGTTTCTTCATACACACATATAGACGAACAGAGGCAAACTCTGGCCACCAGGGGGAGCTGACGCACTCCTAATCTCTCAGTATTCCCAGCATCCTCGGTGGCGCAATGAGTTAAACCCTTGCTCCGGCAGGACTGAAGACCAACAGGTCGGAGGTTCAAATCTGGGGATAGTGCAGATGAGCTTCCTCTGACAGCTCCAGCTCCCCATGCGGGGCCATGAGAGAAGCCTCCCACAAGGATGGTAAAAAATCAAAACATTTGGGCATCCCCTGGGCAACGTCCTTGCAGATAGCCAATTCTCTCATGCCAGAAGCGACTTGCAGTTTCTCAAGTCGCTCCAGACATTGGAAAAACAACAACAACAACAAAACATCTGGGGCCATTTGTGGAAAAGAATGCAATACACTTTTGGTTCTGCAAGAAAAGTTATACAGAGATGGCAGAGGAGTGGCGTGCCAATCCATACTCACCATGTTTTTTTATTGGAGGTTCCCACACAAATGTGCTGGGCAGGGACCGTTTGCCACTTCTTCGCTTCGACCACGAGAGCTTCTGCGTCCACCAGGCCAAACCCATACAAATGGCTAACTGGAAAGACAGGGGTCTCAGAGATTCACTGGTTTATTAAAGCACTGTTATCATTCACAAGCTAGAGACAAGGCAGGTTTTAAACCATGGCTGTTAACAGTTTATTTTTATGCACAAACTCCACAGGTTCTTCTTCCGTCTCCTCCCCACAGATGGATGCTTCAGCTCCTTCTCCTGTACAGCTTCACATAATGAACAATATACTGTATTGTCAAAGGAAAAAGAAAAAAAGAAGGAAACAAGGAAAACAAGGAAATGAAGAAAGAAGAAAGATGTAAAGAAAGAAATATAATAATAAATAATAAACTTTATTTATAACCCGCCACCATCTCCCCAGAGGGGACTTGGGGCGGCTAACATGAGGCCAAGCCCAAAAAATACAACATGATTAAACATGACAAATAACAAAATACATCGTAACAAAAATCTGAAATAACAATTAAAGGAAGGAAGGAAGGAAAGGATAAAGAAGGAAGGAAGGAAGGAAGGGAAAGAAGAAGGAAAGAAAGAAAGGAAGAAGAAAAGAAGAAAGAAGGAAGGGAGGGAGGAAGGAAAGGATAAGAAAAGGAAAGAAAGAAGAAAGGAAGAAGGAAAGGAAGGAAAGGATAAGAAAAGGAAAGGAAGAAGAAAGGAAGAAAGGAAGGAAGGGATAAGAAAAGGAAAGAAAGAAGAAAGGAAGAAGAAAGGATAAGAAAAGGAAAGAAAAGAAAAGATAAGGATGAGCAAGGAAAGAAAAGATAAAGAAAGAAGGAAAGAAGGAAGGAAGGAAGGAAGGGGTAAGAAAAGGAAGAAGGAAGGAAGAAGGAAAGAAGAAGGAAGGAAGGGATAAGGAAAGGAAAGGAAGGAAGAAGGAAGGAAGAAAGGAAGGAAAGGATAAGAAAATGAAAGAAAGAAAGAAAGAAAGAAAGAAGAAAGGAAGGAAAGAAAGAAAGAAGGAAAAAATGAAAGAAAGAAATGAAATTATATTTTAAAATTACGTTGCTTTGCTTCTTGGCTTCCAACAGCCCAAACTCTTCAAAAACGAGCAAATATGAAACTGGTTATTCTATTCTCCACTTCATAAGAAAGGTTCTTTTTTTGCAATAGCTGTTCCTCTTTCTATAGTATCCTCAAAGGAAGTGCCTCCTAGTAGACAGGTTGGATTTTGTGCTTTCATTTGTGTTCGTTTTCTATGGGAGGCTCCATTATAGATCAATGTTAAGCACGCAATAAGTCCCCCAGTTGAATCCTTAGCATCACCAGCCTCGAGGAGATCACAGCTCAGAAAGAGCCATGGCTCAGAAAGACCTGGGCCTCTGAGAGATGCTTCCCTTCAAATCAGACAATTCTGGGCTTGGTAGATAGAGTATTGCTCTGACTCAGGATGTGTTTCCTTCTCACATTCAGGTGTGCTCCGAGAATTAAAACAAAAGCAAACCTGCAATCAGGATTGCAAGGTTTCTGGCGCATACTTCACAGCTGCTGAATTTGTAAAAATTAGAAATATTAGAACTTTGGGAATGTGCCACAGCTGGCTGGGTGTCAGCTGCATAAGATCTCTACTGACCAGAAGGTCATGAGTTCGAGGCCTGCCTGGGTCAAGGTGGGCTCTCAACCTATTGTGTAGCCTGTTGTCGACCTTTGCAACCTGAAAGACAGTTGCATCTGTCAAGTAGGATATTAAGGTACCACTTAGTGGGGAGGCTTAATTTAACTAATTTACGAGGCCATAAAAGATCTCCAGGAAACACGCTGAGGAATGAAGAAGTGCAACAGCTCCCCCTGGTGGCCAGGTGTTAAATTGTCTCTGTCTGTCTTGTGTGTTTGTGTGTCTAAATGTAATGCGTACATTGTAATCCGCCCTGAGTCCCCTGCGGGATGAGAAGGGCGGAATAGAAATGAAGTAAATAAATAAAATAAATAAAATAATAAACTCTGGTCTGTTGGAGGCAAGTGTGAATGTTGTAATTGGCCAGCTTGATTTGCATGGATTAGCCTTGCAGCTTCTAACAACTAACATGTCAGACAACATAGAGAAGCCATTGAAATCTACAAGAAGCATGTGGACAATTTCAACAGAAAGGAGGAAACCCTGAAAATGAACTAAATCTGGCCTCAAGTATTAAAAACTCTAAAATCAGGACAGTATATAAAAAGCAACACTAAAAAAACGGGAATTCCAAACAGGAAACAATGGTGGCCAGCAAACACTTTCCAACAAAGGATTCCTAGGCAGGAAGCAGCCAGACTTTGATGCTGCGAGGCCATTCAACACTAATCAAGGTGGCAAATTGCAACATTCACACTTGCCTCATGCAGGCAAGAGTTCTTTCTCCCACCCTGGACATTATTCCACAGATATATAAACCCCACTTGCCTAGATTCCAACAGACCGCACAACCTCTTTGGATGCCTTCCATAGATGTGGGGTGAAACGGCAGGAGAGAATGCTTCTGGAACATGGCCATACAGCTCGAAAACCCAAAGCAACCCTGAGCTATCACGGATTCTATGTCAAGAACTGAGATTGGACCATATCCACAGCATGCAGCCGAAGTTTATATTAAAACATAATCCACCCTTATCTGTAATGAAAACAGCACAGGAAACTCAAAGCTGATATTCGTAATGTATTTCCCTTGGTGTATTTCCCACACCTATACCTTTATATAGCACCGGGAATGTGGCGCAACTGGCTGGGAGTCAGCTGTATAAGATCTCTACTGACCAGAAGGTCATGAGTTCGAAGCTTGCCCGGGTCGGGGTGAGCTCTCGACCAATTGTGTAGCTTGTTGTCGACCTTTACAAGCCAAAAGACAGTTGCATCTGTCAAGTAGGAAATTTAGGTACCACTTTAGTGGGGAGGCTAATTTAACTGATTTACGAGGCCATAAAAATCTCCAGGAAGTATACGAAGAATGAAGGAATGCGACAGCTCCTCCTGGTGGCCAGAAGCTGGAATGTTAAATAGTATTTGTCTCTATATGTTGTGTGTCTATGGCATTGAATGTTTGCCTGTATATGTACACTGTCATCCGCCCTGAGTTCCCTGCGGGGTGAGAAGGACAGAATATAAATACTGTAAATAAATAAATAAATAAATAAATAATATATCAAATTTTAAAATAAAGAAAAGCACTACTTTAAGGAGGTGGAGATGGGGAATGCAGAAAAAATACAGGATATTATTTTTCAGACACAGTCAAAGGTTTTACTGAAAAGATTAAAAACTACTTTAGTAAATTTTCTCGAAATACGATTTCCTTTTGCATATTTCACAGAGCTACAATCGGCCATACGACTGGATGCTAGATTCTTTGTATTGCAATCAAAAAGCAGCTCTTCCAAACTCCAATATTTGCCACCACTTGGGATTTGCTTGCTGAAAAAAGGAACTCCTAAATGCGCCCGGATAAAAACGGCTTCTAAGAGGATTATCAGAGCACGGAACAGCCCATACTAATTTTCCTCAGCAGGTCCGCAGGGCAAGTAATAGCAAGAGCTGCGTACGAACCTCCCAGTTCAGAAGACTTGGGTGTATATTGATTTGGGCCAGGAACACTACATTGGAGATGGATTCCTCGCGCTAAGAAATCTCTGAAGCTTTCACAGTTCTCTCACCTAGGAGTGAAAAACCCCTGAAGAAAATAAACACCGAATTCATCAGTCGAACAAACCTGGCCAGGGGTGCACCTCCACTGTAGAACTAACGCAGCTTGATATCACTTTGCCTGCCATGGCTCAATGCTACGGAATCACAGGAGCTGTAGTTTGGCAAGGACTTGAGCCTTCTCTTCCAAAGAGTGCTGGTGCCTCATTGAACTACACCTCCTATGACTACACAGCATTGAACCATAGCAATTAAATTCAAATTGCATTAATTCTACAGTGGAGATGCACCCTCAATCCTTTTCCCCACTACCAGCCCCGCTTTCTTGCATATTATGGGAAATCTAAGTACTGGCAATTGTTATATTAATATTTTTTTTCGCTAAAGATAGATGATGATAGATAGAGACAGCCTGGAAATATATAGGTAGATAATGCTAGCTAATAGCAAAGGCAGTTTTTGGTCAGGAAGGGGAAAAACGACAACTTATATATATATATATAAAGGCGGACCCGTCATCGAACGACTGCCATAGGCAGAGAAACCTTCCAAGGCAGAGACACCAAACTTGGCAACAAAAATAGGCCTCAGGCAATGAAGGTTTTTAGCAAAGAAACTTTCCCCCCAAAACCTAGAAGGCCCCCAAAACAACGATTAAAAAAACCTACATTTCCCAGCATCCTCCGCGGCCGCCAGTGAATCCCATTGGCCGACATCGGCCCACACAAAATGCCGGCGCCGCTTCCCAGCGCAGGCCCCGTCCCCTGCCAACCCCACAACCACTCCACCCCTTCCTCCGGCCAGGCCCCGCCCCCTGCCATCCCCAAAACCACTCCACCCCCTTCCCCCGGGCTTACCCCGCCCCCTGTGCACGACAATTTCATAAAAATAATTGCCGCCAAAATAAATCACCTCAGGACAGCCTCCCAAACCCCACAGCCAGTCGGACTGCCGAGGACACACAGTGCCTAAAGGACAGGCTCCTTCAGCCTTGCCTACACTGGCCAAACCAGTAAAACTGACCACTGGTAATTACCACAAACCACTGACCACGGTACGATCAGCCACACAATCACAACAACAAAATCAAAAAAACACCACACACTCCTCCAGACACTACAACTCTCACAACCACACTCGAGAAACACAATCCAAAAGACCAAGCCAGCACAAAATACCACACAACGTCAATATGCAGAAGATACACAACTATGTGCACAGAGCACATACATACCACTCACAGGACAAAAGACACCCACAACAAAAGACACCCACTTAACAAACACCACACCCACAACATGACAGCCACACAACTCGCGATGCCTACCTCTACAGACCCACAACACAACTCACACACAACACACACAACGCATACATACCACTGCTAAACAGAAACCAGCACAGTACAACCAACTAACACACCCCACATACACACCGTACATCCACACCACACTACCACTGTACACTCACAACAACAAACTACACACTCAACACCACAAACTCTTCTCCAACCACCATCCCACCCACACACCACCAATCCTCCACTTTACAAACACCACACCCACAACATGACAGCCACACAACTCGCGATGCCTACCTCTACAGACCCACAACACAACAGACACACAACACACACAACACATACATACCACTGCTAAACAGAAACCTAACACAGGAGGACATAACTAACACAGGAGGACATAACACTAACACAAATAGGGCACCAGGGACACAGGCACCACTGACAAACACATACTGCCGGAATAACACAAACTTGCAAAACCCACAAAAAAACCAACAATCCTGCAACACAAAAACCCACCGCATCTCTTAAATAGGGCACAACAATGCGTGCCGGGTACAGCTAGTTTTCTATATGGTACAAGCATATCCAGTGATTCCTACAAAGCTGCGTACTTGCAGTTATCACCTCTCCTCTCTCTTTTTGGTAGATATTATTTCCTTAGAGAAATCTTCTTTTCCATTTATCGGAAACCTGCACTCAGCCAAATAAATATCATTTCATATTGGCTCACCTCGACGTCCAGCTCCGTTCGTTTTCCAGTCAGGGGCCAAAAGGTGTGCGGGCCGTGATGTTTTAATGAGCAAGTGCTGGACATCTCGCCAGGTCAGCAAAGGGCTAAAGACAACCAAAGAAAGGACGGATCAAATGGTGGAATATTCAAAAGACAGCAAGTCTTGGCAAAGTTATTGATGGGGCTTCCGAATGGTAGACCAGCCAATGTGTAAAACAAATAAGCAAGCCCTTAAAAATCCCTCATGTGGCTCTTCGTTCCATCTTTGTGGGCCCTAAAGGTTCGAGTCAATCGTTTTAGGGAGGCATGGGCACAGTAGAATTAATACAATGTGATAATATTCTAACCACCAGTATCCAATGATAAAGCATTCTGAAAGTTATAGCTCTGTAAGGCCTTTCACTTTTTCTACCAAAGAGGAACGGTGCCTCACCAAATTACAACTCCTAGATTTTGATAGCATTGAGCTATGGCAATTGGGCTGTGGTAGCACGGCGGGATAAACTGCCAGCTGCAGAAAATCTTGCCGACCGGAAGGTTGGCAATTCAAACCACAAGTTGGGGTGAGCTTCCGCCATTAGCTCTAGCTCCTGCCTACCTAGCAGCTTGAAAACAATAATGTGAGTAGATCAATAGGTACCACTTTGGCGGGGAGGTAAAAGGAGCCCATGTAGACATGCCAGCAATTCGATCAGGAAGGTGTGCACGGGCAACAAGCTCCTTGGCATGGAAAATGGAACAAGAGCACCTCTCCATGGCCGGAGTTGAGCACAACCTCCAGATGCCGGAGATGAAAAGGGGGAAGCCTTTGCCTCTGTCTGTGTACTGCATGTCTTTGTTGTTAACTGTATAATGGCACTGAATGTTTGCCATATATGTATTCTGTAATCCACTCTGAGTCCTCTCAGGGAGATAAGAACGGAATATAAATAAAGTATATTATTGTTGTTGTTATTGTTATTATTATTATGGCAGTTAAAGTGGGGTCAAACGTCCATAAATCAACTGTGATTTTGATTTTGTCATTTGGGAGTTGTAGCTGCTGCGATCTATAGTTAACCTACAATCAAAAAACATTCTGATCTCCACTAACAATGAAATTGAATGTAGTTGCTGGGATTTATAGTTAATGGACAATCAAAGAGCAGGCCTTTGATAATAAATCAAAGAGCATTCTGAACTCTACCGATGATAGAATTGAACCAAACTTGGCACATAGAAACTCCCATGGCCAACAGAAAATACTGGAAGGGTTTGGCAGGCATTGACCTTGAGTTTTGGAGTTGTAGCTCACCCATATTTATTTATTTATTTATTATTTCGATTTCTTGGTCGCCCCTTCCATGTGGCTCGGGGCGACTCACAGAGGTTAAAACACAAGAAAACATGATTAAAAAAACACAGCAAACACAGCAAAAATACATTAAATACAATAAAATCACATTATTTATTATTTATTTATTTATTATTGAGGCTTTTAACTCACAGAGCCAATGTTTTAACTTAGTAACTCACAGCCAGTTTAAAGCTACATACTACGGGTACAGTAGGCATTGAGCATTGTAGATTCAAAACAATGATAGATCTGGACCAAAATACTCAATATGCCCAAATGTGAACACGGTTGGAGTAGAAAATAGACCTTGACATTTGGGAGTTGTAGTTGCTGGGATTTATAGTTCACCTACAATCAAAGAGCATCCTGAACCCACCAACAATAGAATTGGGCCAGACTTCCCACACAGAACCCCATGCCCAACAGTAAATACTGTGTTTTCTAATGGTCTTTGGTGACCTTTCTGATACTCCCTCGTGACCCTCCAGGGGTCCCAACCCCCAGGTTGAGAAACACTGATCTAGAGCCTTGATTGACACTCAGTAAAAAACCAGCCTCCTTAAAATGAGTTAGACACCATCCATACAGGTGACTTTTAACAATTCGACACCACTTTAACTGCCATAGTTAATACATATGGAATCCTGGAAGTTGCAGTTTGCTGTGGGTTAGAGATGGGGGGGGGGGGGGGATATCTCATAAAGCTGCAAATCCCAGAATTCTATAGCATTGGGAGTTAATGTGGTGTCAAACGGCTATCATTCTGCCATGCAGATACTGTTTTAGACTATAACTCCAAACAGCTGTGCTCGCTAGGAAACTATAACTCGCACAAAACTGAAGTGTGCCAAGTTAGGCTGGGGTGTTCCCAGTTGCCAGGTAGAAGCATTATAAGCCTCTGGTTTTGCCCCAAAAGTGTTCTTCAAAGCATCTGAAGCATCGATTTCCATAATTATATCAAGCATTTAGCAACCAAAAAGCAAAACAAAGCTCAATTCATGTTCTCTCTCGCAATAAAAACTAAACATCAGAGGACTCAGCATCAGTTAATGTGCTTGGTCCCGGGTACTTAATGGTGCGTTTTATGTCAAAGACCTAAACAATGCTCCAAATTTACGGGCCTAACTTCCCCCAATTTATTTGTAATGAACGCTGTGCTCTTTTGAAACAGCGCTAGCGCAACACGTCTTTTAAAATGGAGCCAATCTATCTCGAAATGTGGAAAGGGTGGGTGGACGGGCAGGGGTGAGCTGCCAGTTCGCTTCATCCTGGCAAGACATTTCCATGTCTTCAGTCACAATAATGGAAGAAATTAACTGTCTCTGCCGCTGCGCATTCGCAGCAGCCAACGATATATTGACAACGAGAGCCAAAGTCGCAGCATGGGAGCATTAAAAGTCAGCCGGCAGTCTGGGTTGCGTTTCCTCCTCCCCGCTCTTCCTCATTCTAAGTATAAACAGGGCAAAGAGAAGTCTGAGGGTGCATTCATGTTTTGGAATTAATGCAGTTTGAAACTATGATTCAATGCTATAGGACAGGCATGGGCAAACTTCGGCCCTCCAGGTGTTGTGGACTTTGCTTTGCTTCTACAGTATTGCTAAAGTTCTAGTAGTGAAAACTAGGTGGCGCTGGTGCTTTGCTTCTACAGTGTTGCTAAAGTTCTGGTGGTGAAAACTAGGTGGCGCTGGTGCTTTACTTCTACAGTGTTGCTAAAGTTCTGGTGGTAAAAACTAGGTGGCGCTGGTGCTTTGCTTCTACGGTGTTGCTAAAGTTCTGGTGGTGAAAACTAGGTGGCGCTGGTGCTTTACTTCTACAGTGTTGCTAAAGTTCTGGTGGTGAAAACTAGGTGGCGCTGGTGCTTTACTTCTACGGTGTTGCTAAAGTTCTGGTGGTGAAAACTAGGTGGCGCTGGTGCTTTGCTTCTACGGTGTTGCTAAAGTTCTGGTGGTGAAAACTAGGTGGCGCTGGTGCTTTGCTTCTACGGTGTTGCTAAAGTTCTGGTGGTGAAAACTAGGTGGCGCTGGTGCTTTGCTTCTACAGTGTTGCTAAAGTTCTGGTGGTGAAAACTAGGTGGTGCTGGTGCTTTGCTTCTACGGTGTTGCTAAAGTTCTGGTGGTGAAAACTAGGTGGCGCTGGTGCTTTGCTTCTACGGTGTTGCTAAAGTTCTGGTGGTGAACACTAGGTGGCGCTGGTGCTTTGCTTCTACAGTGTTGCTAAAGTTCTGGTGGTGAAAACTAGGTGGCGCTGGTGCTTTGCTTATACAGTGTTGCTAAAGTTCTGGTGGTGAAAACTAGGTGGCGCTGGTGCTTTGCTTCTACGGTGTTGCTAAAGTTCTGGTAGTGAAAACTAGGTGGCGCAGGTGCTTTATTTCTACAGTGTTGCTAAAGTTCTGGTGGTGAAAACTAGGTGGTGCTGGTGCTTTGCGTCTACGGTGTTGCTAAAGTTCTGGTGGTGAACATTTCAGAACTCTAACAAAACTTTCAAAATGTCGTTATAAATGGCAGTTCCTAATTGGTTCTGTCTTAAAAATCGTCAATAATGAAATAATAATGAAGTTTTGAAAGTTTTGTTAGAGTTCTGAAATGTTCGCCACCAGAACTTTAGCGACACTCTAGAAGCAAAGCACCAGCGCCACCTAGTGTTCACCACCAGAACTCTAGTTTTGTAAGTACTTTAGAACCATTTAGAACCATGATTGCCCAGGCCTACTAGCCACAGAGACCTTTAGGAGTTCTCAGGCCCTTTCGAAACTGCTATATAATCCAGTTTCTGATCCCAGATTATCTGATTTGAACTAGATAATCTGAGCCTATACTGCCATACAATCCAGTTCAAAGCAAAGATTTTGGGATCAGATTCTGGATGATATGAGGGTATAGATCCAGCTTCAGGCCCCTTCTACACTGCCATATAAAATCTGCTTTGAACTGGATTATATGGCATTGTAGACTCAGATAATCCAGTTCAAAGCAGATAATGTGTATATTTTGCTTCGATAATCTGGATTATATGGCAGTGTAGAAGGGGCTTAGGACACAATGGGGCAATGGATTTAAATGGCATGAAAGAGATTCCACTAAACATTAGGAAGAACTTCCTGTTCAACGCTATGATGCCTCATAAAAGTGATAGATGATGACTAGTCATGGTATTGCTGTCCTCAGGTACCAAAGGCACCGATAGCAGGAGTCAGGAAACAAGGAAAGGAGGCTGCTAATGCACTCGTGTCCTGCTTGTGGGGTTTCCCAAAGGCATCTGGTTTGCAATGGTGGAAAACAGGATGTTGAATTAATAAAGCTTTAGCTTAATCTAGCATGTCTTCTTTTATGAGGCTGCTTAAAAGCGAGTATTTTTTGGCAGGGCATACAGGAAGGAGCCTAGTTGCCCACGTCATGCAGTTGCATCCAATTAAAAGGAATTTAGTCCATGAAAGCTTTTTTCCCACCAGGAATCTGTTTTAAGTTTTTTAAACATTTGCATTTGCTACCCTTTAAGAATAAATCCTTTGTTGATTTGTTGGTTTGGGGGACATTTTGTAGAAATGTTTGGCATAGCTTTTTGAACAGTTGCGTTAATAGATATATTCATCTCTTCCTTTTCCCTGCATCTCTAGAAGTCAAATCTATGCATAGTAGAGGTGTGCGTGGTACCCGTTTCTTCCATTCTTTCGTTCCTTTCATTTTGTACCGGAGCACGAGATGGGAACCCTCCCCCTGACCAAAAATAAGCTCAAAATGAAAGAAAGTGGGAGTGGGTACCGTTTCCTTGCCTGCTTTTCGGGCCACGCAGCCATGAACTAACGAGTGCTATTTCCCTCCGAGCCCTACCTGTTGGGCCAATCGAATAGTCCAATGACAAATTGGAACGGTTGCAGACTATGATATTGGATTGCGTGATTTTAAATAAGTGGTTTAAAGGTTTTATATGTTTTAAATTATTGTCTAAATGTATACATTCTTAAGATAAAGGTAAAGGTTTCCCCTTGATGTTAAGTCTAGTTGTGTCCGACTCTTGGGGTTGGTGCTCATCTCCATTTCTAAGCCAAAGAGCCGGTGTTGTCTGTAGACGCCTCCTAGGTAATGTGGCCAGCATGGCTGCATAAAGCGCCATTGCCTTCCCACTGAATTGGTATCTATTGACCTACTCACATTTGCATGTTTTCGAACTGCTAGGTTGGCAGAAGCTGGGGCTAACAGCAGGAGCTCACCCCACTCCCCAGATTTGAACCTGCAGCCTTTCAGTCAGCAAGTTCAACAGCTCAGCAGTTTAACCCACTGCGTCACGGAGGGCTCTCTATTAGGCCTGTGCAATCATGCTTCTAAATGTTTCTAAAGTACTTACAACACTAAAATTCTGGGGGTGAAAACTAGATGGCGCTGGTACTTTGCTTCTACAGTGTTACTAAAGTTCTGGTGGTGAACATTTCACCACCAGAACTTTAGCAACACTATAGAAACAAAGTACCAGCACCACCTAGTTGTCACCCTCAGAATTTTAGCGTTAACCCTTTAAAGCATTTAAAACATGATTGCACAGGCCTACTCTCTATATCAGTGTTTCTCAACCAGTGTGCCATGGCACACTAGTGTGCCGTGAGCGATCATCAGGTGTGCCGCGAGAAAAAGCTCTCTGCCCCCTTCCTTCCCCCTACCTCCTGCCGAACTCCTGCTGCTTGAGAGAGGAGGAGGAAGGGACGAGGCGGCGGCGAAGAAAAAAGAAAGGGACCGGGGCACCGCCTCCTTCGGCTGTTTCCCAACCTGCCTCCAATCTGCCATGACTCTCGCCCCTTGCTTGTTGAAGCCGCACGGAGGAGCCCCGCCTCCTGAAGCCCGTCCATCGCTGATGCTCCTCTGTGAGAGAGCTAAAGCCGGGAGGGGGCATGGCGCAGCCTGGCTCCGCCCCCCCCCCGGCTTCAGCCCTCCCACAGCTTCCCCAGCCTTGAGGGGGCAGTGCCAAGCCAGCCGTGGCAGAGCCATCACCATGCTGGCTTGCCCCCTCAAAGCTGGCGAAGCTGTGGGAGAACTGAAGCCGGGGGAAGGGGGTGGGGCATGGCATGGCCTGGTTCCGCCCCCTCCCCCAGCTTCAGCGCTCCCACAGCTTCGCCTGCCTTGAGGGGGCAGTGCCAAGCCAGCGGTGGCAGAGCCAGCACAATGCTGGCTTGGCACTGCCCCCTCAAGGCTGGCGAAGCTGTGGGAGAACTGAAGCCAGGGGGAGGGGGGCGGGGCATGGTGTGGCCTGGCTCCTCCCCTGGCTTCGGCGCTCCCAGCAGCTGCTCCCAGCAGCTCCCATCCCCAGCCGTTCTTTACTGTGTTACAGTGTCATTTTGTGTCATTTTGGTTGGTGGTGTGCCCCCGGATTTTTTTAATGTTAAAAGTGTGCCGCGGCTCAAAAAAGGTTGGGAAACACTGCTCTATATGTTCTTATTATATGTGTTTTCAGCATCGAATTGATGCCTCTATATGTAAGGTGCCTTGAGTCCCCTATGATGTTGAGAAAGGCAGAGTATAAATATGGTAAATAATAAATACATTTATAGAAAGAAAATAATTCCTAAAAATTGGGGGATGACCCAAACATTATAAAACTGGGTAGGCTAAAAGTGGTAGATATGTCCTCCATGTGTGGTGATTTTCACCCCTTTAGACCTAAAGCTGAGGGGAAGGGGAGCCTGGGAATGCATGCCCATAGTGGCCAATGGGTCGAAAATTTAAATTTTTTCAGATGCTGACCAAAAAGCGCCCATTTGGAAAGGCACCCGTTTTCGGGAGGCATGTGAAAATGAAAAGGGGGGGGGGGCTTACGCATGAAACAAACAGAAACGGATAGTGGTTCTAAACCACTGATTCCCAAAGTGGGCGGTACCATCCCCTGGTGGGCGGTGAGGTGATCCAAGGGGGCGGTGGGAGGCACAGGGGAATTTGGGGGACGGTGAACCCCTTTAAGGGGGCAGTGAACGATTGGCCATTTAGTAGGGGTCACGTGGCCTTCTTCTTTGGCCCCGCCCCCTTTGCTTTGACCCCCACATACAGTGCAGTGCGAAGGCTGCAGTGCAAAGGCCTCCACGTCTTCTGGTGGAGTCTCCCCACAACTGCGGAAGAAAGCGCGGCCTTCCCCGGTGGCAGCGGAAGGAGCATGAGAGCCCGGGGCTTCCACGGGGAGAGAAGGCCTTGCTTCTTCGTACCCTCAGGCTGTGGCTGCCCATCCCCTCAGAGCCCTCTCCGCGGGCCTTTCATTCCCTCCCCTGCTGCCTTTTTTTGCTGCTTTCAGTGCTCCATCGGCCCTGTGGCCAGTGGGGATGGTGAGGTAGAGAAAGTGAAGGGCTCGCTTCCACCCCGCCCTCCCCCCTGGCCATGGGGCCGATGGCGTGCTGAAAGCGGCAAAAAAGGGTCTCCCCTTTTTTTGCCGCTTTTTTCCCCTTTCTTCGCCCCTCCCCTTGCCCACAACCTGTGAGGCCAGCAAAAGGCAACGTGTGGGGGCAAGCGAAGGCCCCCTCTGCCGCCCCCTGCGCACCATCCCCACAGTCTCCCTAATAGGGGCCCCTCTCTGCCGCTCCCCCACGCCATGCATGCAGGCCAGAGGGGGCACAAAACATCACTTTGACTTTAAAGTAAGTGCTTAACATTACTATATATCAATTGTTAAGTATAACAGATGATGGTGTTTGTAATACCTTCAACAGCATCATCTGTTATCCATACTCCCCCAAACCCCTCCAGTATTTTCTCTTGGTCATGGGGGTTCTGTGTGCCAAGTTTGGCTCAATTCCATTGTTGGTGGAGTTCTTTGATTGTAGGTGAACTATAAATCCCAGCAACTACAATCCCCAAATGTCAAGATCTATTTTCCCTAAACTCCACCAGTGTTCAAATTTGGGCATATTGAGTATTCGTGCCAAGTTTGGTCCAGATCCATAGTTGTTTTGGGTTCTCAGTTCTCTCCGGATGTAGGTGAACTACATCTCCCCTAAATCACTGCCAATTCCTCCCAAACCCCTCCAGTATTTCCTGTTGGTCACGTGGGTTCTCTGTGCCAAGTTTGGTCCCGTTCTGTAATTTGTGGGGGTCTCAGTGGTCTGTGGAAGTCAGACCTGAATCGATTGAAGGTACTGCAAATCCCATCATCCGTTGTCCATACTCCCCCAAACATATTGTTTTTGTGATTAATCACTACGCTTTAGCTATGTTCAATTTGTAACAATGAAAATACATCCTGCATATTCGATATTTGCATTAGAATTTGTAAGAGCAGCAAAATTATTTATGAAGTAGCAACGAAAATATGGTTGGGGGTCACCACAACATGAGGAACCTTATTTAGGGGTCACGGCATTAGAAAGGTTGAGAACTACTGCATTAATACATATATCTTTCTGTTTAATTGCTATTCAATTTTTTAAAAATTAATTTCTAGGGGGGGCGGTGAGTAAAATTTTTTCTGGAAAGGGGGCGGTAGGCCAAAAAGGTTTGGGAACCACTGTTCTAAACAAATGCACAAGACTAATGCATTGTGGTGACAGGTAAAGTGTAAAGTGTTCTTGACATCAACACAAATAGCTATAGAGGCTTACACACAGGTACAACATACTTAAGAGTTATAAATAATGTTCCTCCTGCATCACTTTTCATAATGACCTATTCAAGACGTAAATGCTACTCCTATCCCAGAATGATTAATTTTGAGATCAGGCATTTTTTTAAAAAAACACTCAAAATGAGTTGCGGCCACTTGACGAACCCTGCTGTTACTAGAGACAAGTACAAGACAAAACACCTTACTGTATTAGCCATGGCACACCGAGTGAATACCAAATAAGACAAACAGAACAGTAATTCTTTACAAGGATTGGGTGTGGAAGAATAACGGGCAAACAGTGATCTTCAGGATAAGAAGAATGGTGTTCAGAGCACGCAGAGAGGATATTAAAGCACACAGTTGACCCTATTGGATCAATAATATGTCATAGAGCGTGTTGCTTGTTCATTATTTTCTCATTTCTCTCTGTGTCACAAGAGAGTGTGAAGAACATTGCAAGGCGGGCTTCTAATGTGGAGGCAAACATTAACTTCAAATCGATAATTCACAAATGAAAACGCCTTGATATGTCCAGGCCCGGATTAACACCTTTTTAGTCCACATTATCTTCTTTGAACTGGATTATAAGAGTCTACACTGCCATATAATCCAGTTCAAAGCAGATAACGTGGACATTATATGATAGTGTAGAAGGGGCCTCGATAATCCAGTTCAACGTGGTTTGATCTGCATTATAGGAGTCTACACTGACCACTATAATTCAGTTCAAACTGGAGTATATGTCAGTGTAAATGAGACCCCAGTTTTCACCTGTGAAATTTTGGGGGGTAAATAGTTTATTTATTTATTTATTCAGCTTCTATGCCGCCACTCCCAGGAGGCTCGGGGAGGCTCACATACGCAAGATACAACAACATATTAAAACAGGTTAAAAGCACAGCAAGTACAACACAGTCTAAAACAACAGAATTAAAAGCCTGATGTGAGGAATACAGGAATACAGGCACAACAGGTAGAAAATTACAGACATGGCGGGTTATGCATAGTAGGACCTATAGGCCAAAAGCCTGTTGGAATAAATAGGTCTTGCAAGCCCGCCTGAAAGGCAGGAGATCTTGGATGGCAGGCGTTTCGGCAGGGAGGGCGTTCCACAGTGTGGGCGCAATAACCGAAAACGCCCTCCTATGAGTTGCCGTTAATTTAGCTGACTTCGCAGTTGAACTACAGATAAAAATGGAGTGGGGAAATGTCTTCCCTGAGCTGCTCCAAGACCCTTTGGGGAGAGAGGTGTGGGTTAGAAATAAAATATTATTATTGCTATTGTTTATTTTATTATTTATTTATTTATTATTTGGTCTTCTATGCCGCCACTCCCCGAGGGCTCGGGGTGGCTTACAACACAGAATATAGATAACATAGTTATGTTGTTGTTGTTGTTGTCATGCCCGTTACACTGCCATATAATCCAGATTATCAAAGCAGTTAATCCACATTATTGTGGTGTTCCAGCCTAGTCAGCCCAGTGATCAGAGTCAGGCACCGGGGGGCCCAGCTGATCAGGATCAGATCCCAGCTGATCAGGGGCAGTTTGGAGATGACCAATGGCCAGATGGGTATGGGTCTCCAAACGAGGGTTTGCAATGGGATGGTGAATGGCTAGAGCAGTGGTTCTCAACCTGTGGGTCCCCAGGTGTTTTGGCCTACAACTCCCAGAATTCAAAGCCAGTTTACCAGCTGTTAGGGTTTCTGGGAGTTGGAAGCCAAAACATCTGGGGACCCCCAGGTTGAGAACCACTGGCCTAGAGGGATATAGGACTGCATATGAGTTTACTGAGGATTCCATGGAAGAAGATTCTGCATCAGACTAGGCTGCAACTAGGCCTACCACCTGCTCCCTCGACCTGTGCCCCTCCTGGCTGGTTAGATCTTGCCTGGAGGGGTTACGTGGGCCTCTGTTGAACATCGTAAATAGCTCCCTTGAGCAAGGAGTCTTTCCAGAGTGCTTGAAAGAGGCGATGGTGGCTCCATTGCTGAAAAAACCGTCATTAGATCCTGCGGTTCCCTCCAACTACCGCCCAGTGTCGAACCTTTCGTACCTGGGGAAGGTAGTTGAGAGGGCAGCAATGGAGCAGTTGCAGTCCTTCTTAGATGATGCAACATGGCTAGACCCCTTCCAGTCCGGCTTCCGTTCGGGGCACGGGACGGAGACGGTCCTCATCGCCATCACAGACCAACTCCGTTGCTAGCTCGACCAAGGCGTGTCTGCGCTGCTCATGTTATTGGATCTCACGGCAGCGTTTGACACGGTCGACCACAATCTTTTGACCTACCACCTGGCCATGGCTGGAGTGAAGGGGACAGCCCTGAAATGGCTGACCTCCTTCCTCCACCAGCGGTCTCAGGTGGTCTTCGAGGGCTCCCCATTAGTTTGTGGAGTCCCTCAGGGGGCCATCCTCTCCCCTCTGTTATTTAACATCTACATGCAGCCACTTGCACAGCTGGTACGGAGTTTTGGGCTTGAGTGCCATCAGTACGCTGATGACACTCAGCTCATTCTGAGGATGGAGGGCAGGCCTGGATCCGTCCCCGATAATTTCCAGCGCTGCCTCGAAGCCATTACTGGATGGCTGCGACCCAGTAGGTTGAGGGTGAATCCAGCGAAGATGGAGATCTTGTGGCTAGGTCGCCCGGGTGATGGGGATGTTCAGCTTCCGACCCTGGACGGTGTGGCGCTACGCCCATCGCCTTTAGTAAAGAGCCTGGGAGTCCACCTGGACTCCCAGCTGACTGCCTTCTTCCATCTTAGAAGGCAGCAAATCTGCCTTCTTCCATCTTAGACAGGTGGGGCGGCCGGCCCCCTATCTATTCCGGAGCGACCTGGCCATGTTGATCCAAGTCACGGTCATCTCGAGACTGGACTACTGCAACGCACTCTACGTTGGCCTTCCTCTGTCGGTGACCCGGAAGCTCAGGCTGGTGCAGAATTCTGCCGCCCGACTCCTGTCTGGAACACCAGCTGGTAGTCATATAACACCTACCTTGCAGGACCTGCACTGGCTACCAATTGAGCACCGGATCACTTTCAAAGTGTTGGTTCTTACCTTTAAGGCCTTACATGGCTTGGGGCCAGCGTACCTGAGGGACCGTCTCCTCCCCTATTGCCCAATGAGATCACTGCGGTCAGAGGGTGCCAACCTTTTAGACGTCCCCTCGGCGAGGCTTGTGCGTCTGACAGCAACCAGTAGGAGGGCGTTTTCCATCATTGCGCCCACACTGTGGAACGCCCTCCCGGCGGAAACATGCGCTATCCAGGACTTGCTCCCCTTTAGACGGGCCTGCAAGACCTATCTCTTCCGCCAGGCTTTTGACCTGTAGGTCTTGCCCTCCGTAGCCCTCCTGTTTTAATTGTTATCTGTGGTGATGTGTCGCACCTCAGATTCTTAAGTATTGTACTCTTTTATTTGCTGATCTGTTGTTGTTTTAACCACTGTTGTTGTTTTTATTGCGCCTGTACGGCCTTTGTGAGCCGCTCCGAGCCCCTCCGGGAGTGGCGGCATAGAATCGTGAGTAATAAATAAATAAATAAAAACTATGAAGAGGTGGCCTTGTTTCTCACTCTGATAGTGTTGCAGCTGGGCCTGCTAACGAGCCGGTGTTTGATAGAAGGGCAAACATCAGAGATTCTAGGAAATCCTGGAATCTAAGGAAGGGGGTGAGATGGGCCCATCGAGACTAGCTTCCTTATTAGTCTGTGCTCCCGGGCTTCTAGTCCGACCTGAAGCCACGTTTAGCTTGATCAAGTCTCACATCCAAGTCTCCAGGTTCACGCCGACCGCCGGAGCGGTTCGGATTCAAGTTCATGTTGACTGCCATTGCGGTTTGCCTCAAGTACCACGTTTAACCGCCAGAAGGGTTCGCCTTGCTTTGGAACTTTGCTTTCCTTGGGATTTAAGCCGCTTGGGCTTACAGCTACAGAACTTAATTGGACTATTTTGGATTGCATTATTCTTACTTCCTTGGACTATTCTTTATTCTAAATAAAAGAACAATTATTACATCTGCCTGTGTGTGTGTGTGATCTAGAGGGGGCTGTCCGAGTTCTGAGGTGCAACAATTATCTGCTTTGAACTGGATTATAAGAGTCTACACTGCCATATAATCCAGTTCAAAGCAGATAATTTGGATTTCATATGATGGTGTAGAAGAGGCCTTTGTGAGTCCTATTTGTTATCAATTCAGGTCCTTCACAACTGAACACAGAATCCAGATGCTTATTTTAAATGTAAAGAGAGGACTTACTTGGCCTCCAGAGCCAGCGCAATGATCCCTGCCACCATGGGGGCCGACACGGAAGTACCGGTGTGGCCATCTGTGCAACGCTTCCTCAGATCTGTGGTGACCTAAAGAAAGAATTGGCATGACTATTAAATGGGAGGTGGAGATGGAGAAAGCCAGATTCAAATCCAGCAATCCATCCTTGAAGGAGTCCATAATTTCCTTCTGAAATATAATTATACAAAGTAAAGCAAAATTTGCATTTGCGTTCTTAATTTGCATAGTCAATTCTCTTCTGCTGCCAACAGTCGGGGCTTTCCAAAAAAAATTATGCCAAGCCAATTTTCGTCACGCAAGCAGAATGGAAAGCAATAAGATCGCATCAACCTTTCCAGCTTTTGTTGGGTAAGGTCTGCCCATCTGTCCAGGTTCTCTCTATAACTACAGAAGCACAACAAATATCACTAATAAGCCAAAAAATGTTGACTTTCAAAAGTACTTTCAGGTGTATCTCACTGTTTGTTGACTTTTTTTTAAAAAAAGCCCAATATTTAATGATAATAATAATAATAACATGGCTATGAGACCAAGCCTGTGGGCAGTAGGCAGTACAAGGAAAGATAATGTGAAATAGATATGATATTTGAAACGGCCTATACTATGATTGTTGGATTGTGTGATTTTAATGTTTCTATTGATATGTTTTTAATTCCATGCTTTAATGTTAAATGATGTCATGTTTTATGATTTAATTGATAATTGTATGTTATTATCATTATGTTAGGTTTCTGTATGTGAGACATAAAATTTTGCCATAGTTATGTTGGACACCACATTGAGTCCTGTCTCGTCCCCCCCCCCAGCGCCCCCCCCTGGGGAGAGAAAAGCATTATACAAGTGAAGTAAATAAATAAATAATGTGGGCTATAAATAAAACATTATTATTATTATTTGAAACACAACAAGATGAGTCCACAGCAGACAAGATCACTCTGCTGGCTGTTGTACTGAATCACGTGTCGGACACTTCCCAAGTGTCTAGGACTGTGTGATGCATTGGTGCAGATCCTAGTAAGATGGCCTTCTGCAGCTGGCAGATGGTAATTTTGTTAGTGCCGATTGTGTTTAAGTGCAGGCCAAGGTCTTTAGGCCCTGCACCACTGGGACCGGCATGACTGGCTTGTGCCAGAGTCTTTGTAACGAAAAGGCGGCACCCGATGGGGGGGGGGGGGAAGCATTATTATTATTATTATTATTATTATAAAAATGGTATGCTTTCTTAGTTTGCTTGAACAGCAGCCTTGGGGAACTTCCACACAGTCATATGTGGAATGTGGTGCAGCTGGCTGAAAGTCAGCTGGATAAGATCTCTACTGCCCGGGTCAGGGTGAGCTCTCGACCAAATTGGGTATCTTGTTGACCTTTGCAATCCGAAAGACAGCTGCATCTGTCAAGTAGGAAATTTAGGTACCACTTTGTGGTGAGGCTAAATTTAACTGATTCTGGAATGCAACAGCTCCTCCTGGTAGCCAGAAGCTGGAATGTTAAATTGCCTCTATGTCTGTCTATATATGTTGTATGTAAATGGCATTGAATGTTTGCCTGTATATGTGCATTGTAATCTGCCCTGAATCCCCTGCGGGGTGAGAAGGGCAGAATATAAATGACGTAAATAAATAAATAAATAAATATAACCCAGAATATCAAAGCAGATGATCCACAATATCTGTGTTGAACTGGATTATCCGAGTCCACACTGTCATATAATCCACTTCAATGTGGATTTTATACTGCTGTGTGGAAGGGGCCTTGGTGGGGATGGAAAACAAACCAAGAACTCCATAAGCTAATTCTGGTGCTCTTTACCTTCTGGTATTTAAAGGGAGCAAAGATCAACACAGAACCAGTCCCTGGTATTGACTGAAAATATCTATCCTTTGGATTGGACTGGGTATACCTAGTAGAAATACCAAGCGCCTGCCATTCTCGCGCTTGCCATTCTTCCTGTCCTGCATTGTTTGCTTCAGTTCCAACCTGTCCTAGCTGTGTCTCTCCGGCACAACTTCTCAGAGACCTAGGAGACATACACCAACCAAGTTTGGGCTTGACTTACAATCTGTCGCTCATAGAAAGCACCGCTGCTATAGGTGGTGGCGATGGTAGAGGCACATTCCTCCAGGTACCAGGGCTTGTTCCCATTCTCGGTGGTACTGCTAATGGAGATGGTATAGATGCTGTTGGTGTACCCATCGCAAGAGCAGTGGTCCCCTTCTCTGCCACCATTCCCAGAGGCCCAGACATAAATGGAGCCGCGTCCTTTACGGCCCTACGTTGACAAAGGAAGCAGGTTGAGTATCATGTGTAATTTGCCCGGATTCCAATATAAGATGAGTCTCCCTTCACTGGAAATCCAAAAATACCTCAAAACCAAATCTTTTGATGCTCACTTTCTCCCCTATCTTGCATTCAACATGTGTTTTTAGAAGCAGATATTCATGATACGCTCACCTCTGAGCTATCTTAAGATGAAAACATCTTGAAGGAACAGCGGCGGCGGCAACAAATTGCCTAAGGCAGCCAGAATGACTCTTGCTATCTCTTTAGGCAAAATCAGTACTTTTGCAAAACTGTTTGTTTTCGTCAAGATTGCCTGAGAATCACTATCATTTAAGTGCTTCGGAACGACTCTCCTCCCATCTTTCCACCTTCAATTAGTTTCCAAACTGAACGGTTTATTTTCCAGCTGTACACTAAAAAAAAATACATCACTGGGAATAGCAAATCTTAGGCTTTCTATGTTAAAAAGAGGGACAACCCTTTTGTCTCAAAGGAGGAAATGCTGTGCATAGCATCACAGTTTTGCGCACCTCTTTAATGCCTTTTTCAAAGGCCTCCTTGGCCAAACGTCCGGGGCCATCCACTGTCCGTCCGTCGTCATCCGGGCCCCAGCTCGCACTATAGATGTGGATGTAATCCGGTTTGATGCCAATCGCCTTTGCTTCTACGATGTCTGTCACGTCGCCATCCAACATACGGATGCCTAAACAAATAATAATAATAATATACTTTATTTATATTCCGCTCTTCTCACCCCGAAGGGAACTCAGAGTGGATTACAGGTACAACATACTTTAGCAGACAATTCCTGCTGTTTCACAAACACACATATAAACGAACAGAGGCAATTCTGGCCACCAGGGGGAGCTGACGCACTCCTTATCTCTCAGCGCTCCCAGCGTCCCTCGTTGTTCTTTCGCATTTCTCAGCATTCCTGGAGTTCTTTAATGGCCTCATAATTCAGTCAAAATTTGCCTCCCCACTTAATGTGGTACCTTTATCTCCTACTTGACAGATGCAACTGTCTTTTGGGCTGCAAAGGTCGACAGCAGGCTACACTTAAAGGTCGAGCATCCACCTCGACCCGGGCAGGCCTCGAACTCATGACCTACTGGTCAGAGAGATCTTATGCAGCTGACACTTAGCCAGCTGCGCCACATTCCCGCAGCTGGCTATTCAAATCACACTCAAAGCACCCCCGACAGGTGGCCATCCAGCCTCTGTTTCAAAGCCTCCAAAGAAGGAGCCTCCACCACATTCCAGGGCAGAGAGTTCCACTGCTGAACAACTCTCACAGTTTGGAAGTTCTTCTTCATGTTCATGTTGAATCTCTTTTCCTGTACATTGAAGCCATTGCTCCTCGCCCTTGTCTCCAGGGCAGTAGAAAACAAAACATACTCCCTCCTCCCTATAACTTGCCCTCACATATTTATACATGGCCAACCATCATGTCTCCTCTCAGCCTTCTCTTCCGCACGCTAAACATGCCTAGCTCTTTAAGCCACTCCTCATACGGCTTGTTCTCCATTTTAGTCACCCTCCTGTGGACACAATCCGGCTTAGAGTCAACATCTCCCTTCAATTGTGGTGCCCAGGATTGGATCCAGTGTGATTCCAGATGTGGTCTGACCAAGGCAAATAAAGGGGGAGCATGACTTCCCTGGATCTAGACCAGTGGTTCCCAAACGTCTTTGGCCTACCACCCCTTTACAGAATTTTTTTTTACTCACCACCCCCCTAGAATTTTTTAATAGCAATTAAACAGAAAGATATACTGTATGTATTAATATTTCTACCTTTTTAAATAAAATATAATAAAGAAAGTTGTAAATTAGAAACATTGAAGTTTGAAATTATGAAACTATTTATTGAAACACTCAAAATCATCTTAATGAGAAGGATGAACCTGGTCTGCTGCTACCAATCCTCGGCTCTATTTTCATCAGTAGTTATCTCAAATCATCGCGACTGACTATTTTGCAATCAGTTTCTTTTTTTGTTAATAAATTGGTTGCCGCACTGAATCCACGTTCCACTAAATAATAATAATAATAATAATAATACTTTAATATTTGTTGACCGGCGGTGCTCCGGGCGAGGAACAATGTACAACAGTTTAAAAACATGGAATATAAACAGGAGGGGTGGCTATAAGACTCCCGAACGCAGTTGGGCTGGGCGGAATCCAGATAGAGTCGGAACCCTGAGGGCAAAGTTCCAAGTCGATTCTCCGCCGAGTTGAAGGACATTATTATTACCTCAACCAGTTGGAAGGGAACCCCAAAGGTATTATTATTATTATTACCCCTTGCTTGGCGAGAGGAGGAGGAGGGAGCAGGAGGAGGGAAGAAGAGAGAGAGACACACACAGAGATGGATGGATGGTAGCCTGTCACCTGGCTCATGCCACCACCCCCACTGCCCCCTTACAGGGGTTCAGCGCCCCCCAAATTCTCCTGAGCCTTCCAGCGACCCCCTAGATCGCCCCACCACCCACCAGGGGGTGGTACCGCCCACTTTGGGAACCACTGATCTAGACACTAGACCCAAAGGCAGCTTGCACTCCGCTAACTTAACTGGGAGGTAAGGAGAGAAGTGGGTCTAAAATGGTCTTTTCTCAGTAGAATTGGGAGATTATGGGGACACTTGGGTGCAATATGCTATCTGATCAAATCAGGGATCAGGACACAACGCAATCTGTGAACTGCCTTGTACGAGTCCTGATACCATCAGAAACCATGGGGTTTGAGAGGAAAAATGAAGGGTTCCTCCTGTCCTCCTGTCCATCAACAAAAAGGGTTTCTTTCCCTTATTCTATATTGTCAGTATATAGTTTATGACATATTTTACCAGATGGTTTTCATCTCCGTTTCCACAGTCAGCTGAACCGGGTTTTGTTTCAGACTGCCTGCCAACTCCTGTCTGTGGCACATCTATGACATCAATAAGGAACCACCCCTATGAGGACACCATGATATCACAAGTGCCCACACCCTGGTCCTTAGTTCGAAACCACAGGGAATGGGAAGTTCTACAAGGCAGGGAAGCTGAGAGGATCAGCCTGACCCACTCCAGATCTGGCGTGCGTTGATGCGTGCTCTTAATTACTCACACCCGGAGTTTGTAGTAATTTCATATTCAGCTTTGTTGAAAAATAGAACATGATCTGCATTCTGACATGATAAAATCTGGACTGAAACCAGGGAAGAGCCCCACAAAAAATACACTATAAACATGTCTCAGCTTCAGCATTCTTAGAAATCAGGAAAACAGAAATAATTTTTCATATTACTGTACTTATGTTTCATCAGAAGCAAAGAATGAAAAATAACGCAAGTATAAAACATGCATGTGGTGGTAATATGCAGAATGGTATCCACACCAAAGCACTGCCCACTTCTTCCTATATAACATGCCCAGCACACTTTGCCAAATCAGTACCATTCTGTTGATGTTTTTGATTTTGATGTTATTGTAATTTGTTATTTGGGCCTGGCCTCATGGAACCGCCCCGAGTCCCCATTGGGGAGATGGTGGCGGGGTGTAAATAAATATTATTATTGTTATTATCAATAATAACAATTATGATTACGATCTTTTGACACACCGCCTTGCCAGGGCTGGAGTGAGGGGGACAGTTCTTAATTGGCTGTCCTCCTTCCTCTGGAACCAGTCACAGCGAGTGAGAAGGGGTGAGGTTGTCTCCGGGGGCACCCCCCTTCTTTGTGGGGTGCCTCAGGGGGCAATCCTCTCCTCTTTATTGTTTAACATCTATGTCCGACCACTTGCTCAGTTGGTACGCAGCATTGGGCTGGAGTGTCACCAATATGCGGATGACACCCAGCTCATTCTGGGGATGGAGGGCCAGCCCGACTCCGTACCCGATAATTTCCATCGTTGCCTTGAAGCCGTCACTGGATGGCTGCGAGCCAGTAGGTTGAAGGTGAATCAGGCCAAGATGGAGATCCTGTGGCTGGGTCGTCCAGGTACGGGTGAGATTCAGCTTCCAACCCTGGACGGCGCGACACTTCATCCGTTGTCATCCGTTAAAAGTCTTGGAGTTACACTAGACTCTCAACTGACGATGGAGAAACATATCTCCATCGTCAGTGGAGTAGCTTTTTACCATCTTCGGCAGGCCAGGAAGCTGGCTCCCTACCTGTCCCGCCACGACCTAGCCACAGTGGTCCAAGCCACGGTCATCTCAAGATTGGACTACTGTAATGCTCTCTACATTGGCCTTCCCTTGTCAGTGATCCAGAAGCTGAAGCTGGTGCAGAACGCTGCAGCTCGGCTACTGGCAGGCCTACCATCCTCGTGCCACGTGACGCCTGTCCTTCGCGAACTGCACTGGCTTCCGATTGAGCACCGGATCACCTTCAAAGTGCTGGTTTTAACCTTTAAGGCCTTGAATGGTCTGGGGCCAGTGTACTTAAGGGACCGCCTCTCCCTATATTGCCCAGCAAGACCACTGCGTTCAGAGTCCCTTAACCTTCTTGTGGTTCCAAGTGTCAAAACCCTCCATCTGACCTCGACACGGAGGAGAGCCTTTAGTGCCATAGCTCCAACTCTTTGGAATGCTCTTCCTCCTGAGATCCGCGCACTCACCAACCTGCTGGCCTTCAGGAAGGCCTGCAAAACTTTCCTATTCAGACAGGCATTTGGCTAACAACTCAAGCCATAGGCCCGGGAGCATCTACTGGATGCTACGTCCCATTGTATGTTTTAACTCTGGTGTAAATTCTGATGTTTTTAACTGTTTTTATTGTGTTTGTATTTTATTGTGTTTTTATCTTGTGTAAGTCGCCCCGAGCCGGACGGGAGTGGCAACGAACAAATCGAAATAAATAAATAAATAAATAAATAAATATTCTTTCTCGAAGAGAAACGACAATGCAGAAAGAACCGCAACTTGGAAACAACATCACCCAAGGAGACTTTTTGCTGTGCTTTCTGCAACCGAACTTACCTATCTCAGATTGGCCTTTTTAGTTATCAACACACTTGTAAAAAGCGTGGGATGAGTCCTTCCTAAGAATCTTTGTTCGCGAAGTAATGCCGAGAGAGATTATTCTTTCCTATCATGCTGCCCATTCATGAAGATGGTTGCAGTGGGATCTGAGATCCACAAGAAGACCACCATGGAAAAGACCTTTAGAAGATCAGCTTGTAACCTGTGGGTTAAATGTGGATGTTTCTTTCCAGAGGAGAACATCCCATAAATGATCATTGTTAAAATCACCCAATCCTTTTAAACCAGGGGTCGGGAACCTTTTTGACTCAGAGAGCCATAAAAGTAAAATATTTGGAAATTTATTTAAGTGAGAGCCATATAATCTATATAATATATTTTAAGACTGAATTCAACTACATGTGAGTCTATACATACATACGATGAGAAAAGGATTCCCCCGTCAGAATGACGGGACACTTCAGACCTGGCTCTGCAAAAGGCAAGCTCAGGACTCTGGGAAGGAAGAGAAGATGGAAGGAAGGGGAAAGAAAAGAAAGAAAGAAAGAAAGAAAGACGAAATAAAGGAGGGAGGGGGAGAGGAAGAAAGAAAGGAAGAACAAACTATGGAAAAGGAGGAAAAGAAAAGCAGGAGAGAGACAAGGAGGGGAAAAGAAAGAAGGAAATGGGAAAGAAAGGAAAGGGAGTGAGGAAAAAGTAAAATAATGAAGGGAAAAAAGAAAAGAGAGAAGAAAAGAAAGAAGGGGAGAGAGAAGGAAGTGAAAAGAAAGGAAGGAAAGGAAGACTGAGGGAAAAGAATAGAAGAGGAAGGAACGAAGGAAGGAAGGAAGGAAGAGAGGGAGGGAGAATGGAGGAAAGAAGGAAGAAGAAGAATGAAAGGGTGAAGGGGGAGAAAGGAAGGAAGGAAGAGGGAGAATGGAGGAAAGAAGGAAGGGGAGAGAGGGAGGAAGAAGGGGGTGAAGGGGGAGAAAGAAAGGAAGGAAGGGGAGAATGGAGGAAAGAAGGAAGGGGAGAGAGGGAGGGAAAGGGAAGGAGAGAAGGAGAAGGAAAGGGTGAAGGGGGAGGAAGAAAGGAAGAAGGATGAAGAGGAAGACGAGGATGAGCCGTCGCTGGGCTCCGCCATCCCCAGCAAAGAGGGCGCAGGGCCCCAAGAGCAGCGGGGGGTGAGAAAGAGGCGGCGATGGTGGTGTGGAAGCAGCAGTCGCAGCGCATTGGCGTCACTCCTCCCCGCTGCATGCTGGGAAACCGAGGCCCGGGCTGCTCTGGAGAGCCAGATGCAATCATGGAAAGAGCCACATCTGGGTCCCGAGCTGTAGGTTCCCTACCCCTGTTTTAAACTATGGCCCATTACACTACAATACATGATAACAGCAGCAAGAACAGTATGCATACAATGTGTCATTGAAGGCTTTCATGGCTGGAATCACTAGGTTGCTGTGAGTTTTCTGGGCTGTAATCACTATGTTTGCTCCTCAGAGGTTGTGAGGATGCCAGCCATAGATCTGGGCAAAACGTCAGGAGAGAATGCTTCTGGAACATGGCTGTACAACCCGAAAAACTTACAATAACCCAGCTAAACTCGCAAGGCTGACTGCTACCCGCCGGAGGGCGTTCTCTGACACCTTTGCCCTCCCGGCCGGAACTCTATGAAGGACTTGCTCCCGTTTAGACGGGCCTGTAAAACATACCTGTTTAGAGGCCTTTGAGTGATGCCAGCCTGATGCCCCGCCATCAAAACGCTCTTCTGAGGATGATGTGCTGTTCATTGTGTTAACTGTGGTACTGCTGTTGTTTTTAATTGTTTTAACCCTGTATTTTACAACAACCTCAGTATATAATAAAATAAATAAATAAATAAAATATATGCACAGTTCTGGAAGAATGGATAGCTAAAGCCTGTGGTTTTATTGTGGTTTTAACTTTTGCGGTATTGGCTGTTTTTATAACATGTTGTGAGTCGCCCCGAGCCATTGGGAAGGGCGGCAGACAAATACGAATAAATAAAATAAATAAATAAATAAATAAATAAAATAGCAGAAATTGACAAATTAGAAATGATGATCCAAGAAAAAACACAAGGAAAACTTTATCAAGGACTGGGAACTATTTCTAAACTATGAAAGAAAGAAAGAAAGAAAGAAAGAAAGAAAGAAAGAAAGAAAGAAAGAAAGGTTTTTATAGAAGACTTAATCATTTAACCTATTAGAATCTCTGTAGGGGAATTTATAAATAATAAATACTAGACCAGAATTAAGAACAGAAAAACAATGTAATAGGAAGGAAAATGGAATTATATATGAATGTCTCCAGCCCAAGGGATGGGAAGTCACTAAATTGGGGGGAGTGGGGGGAGGGGAAGAGTGTAACTACGAATGGTATTGGTTCATGCATATATAAGGGCCAGGTATTGTATGGTATTGGTTCATGCGTATATAAGGGCCGGGTTTTAGCACAGCAGGTTAACCATCAGCTGCAGTAAATCTCGACAATTGAAAGGTTGACAGTTCAAAGCCCGGGTCAGGGTGAGCTCCTGGCCTTTCAGCCCAGCTTCTTCCTACCTAGCAGTTCAAGAAAGCAAAATGTGAGTAGATCAATAGGTACCGATTAAAGCGGGGAGGTATTTAAGGCACCCATAAGGAAATGCCAGGAAATGCGATTTGACCAAGGAGGAAATTTATGAACAAAGCTCTTTGGCAGGGAAGATGGAGAGACAGTATACTCCTGTGGCCGGAACTGAGCACAAGCCTCCAAGATGCCGAAGATGGGAAAAGCTTATATATACTTCTCTCTATGTACAGTTTTCTGTCTTGTCAGTGTATAAGGGCACTGAATGTTTGCCGCATATGTATTCTGTGATCCGCCCGGAGTCCCCTTCGGGGTGAGAAGGGTGGAATATAAATACTCGTGTGTGTGTGTGTGTGTGTGTGTGTGTGTGTGTGTGTGTGTAGATAGATAGATTTGTTTCACTGTTTTTTATGAATATGTTAATCGAAAATAAAAACATATTAATAAACTATGGCTCATTGTGGAGCAGATTATACGTTCAAACCAGCAAAGAAAGAATTGAAAGTAATACAATGGTCATAGGTTAATTCTGAAAATGGAGAAAATTTTGAAGTTGAGTTACGTGATGTGTGTCTTTAAGAGAAAACTGTGACAGTTGAAGAAATCTGAATCAAGACGGGGAGAAAAACCACACACTCTGAGCCAGTTGCTGTTTCCAAACCATTTCCAGGAGCAGCCTCAGATGAAAAGCATAGTCATGCAGGCTGGAGGTTATGAAGTCATAGAATTGCTACAGCCACATTCTGGTTTGGCCCTTCTGTGAAACAGAACCACCCCTATGAAAAAAAGGATATTTCATATGGATGGCAAGGGGATAATTATGGCATGAATTAGACAACATCTTAAGAAATAAACCAGTGAACGAAAGGGCACTTCTTGCACAATAATAACCAAAAGGCGCCGGGAATATTTTGCAGAGAGATGGACCATTTGGTACCAAAATACTCTGTCTACATTTCCTAGACTGGCTCTGAACTGCACCAATCAGCTCACTAGCACAACTCTGCTGGAAAAAGATGAAATACGGCACAATCCAGCAGCACCAAACTAATCAACATCAAACTCAATCAGCTCCATTCAACAGCTCAAACTCAAAGCAACCCTATATGTGCTTTGACTGTATTGGCATTACTTCGCGAACGAAGATTCCTAGGAAGGACACATCCCACGCTTTTTACCAGCTCGTTGATGACTAAAAAGGCCAATCTGAGATAGGCATGTTCGGTTGCAGAAAGCACAGCAGAAAGTCTCCTTGGGTGATGTTGTTTCCAGGTTGCAGTTCTTTCTGCGTTGTCGTTTCTCTTCGAGACCCATTTCGTGTGTCTTCTCGAAAGAGGCCGCAGCATTGTGGATAGTGCGTCTCCATGCCTCCCGAAGTGAGGCCAGGGTGGACCATTGTTGGTGATCAATCTGGCCGAGCCTGAGATGTTGTTTCAGGGAGTCCTTATATCTCTTTTTGGGGGCGCCTCTCTCGCGCTGACCCATGGCGAGTTCACCTTAGAGTAGTATCTTTTAGAGGTGGTGGTCCTCCATGCTAGAGACGTGCCCTGCCCAGCGCAGCTGTGTTCTCAATAGCATGGCCTCAATGCTGGTGATCCCTGCTTGCTCAAGGACAGCAACATTCGTCACATAGTCGGTCCAGTGTACGTTTAGGATTGTGCGAATTCAGCGCTGATGAAAGCATTCAAGGAGTCGTAGTTGTCGGCGATTGGTGACCAATGTTTCAGACCCATAGAGGAGAATAGACAGTACAATAGCTCTGTACACACTGATTTTGGTGCTTTGCCTCAGGTGTTTGCTGCTCCAGACTCTTTTGTGAAGCCTTCTGAATGCACTATATGCCTTTGCTAATCTGTGATTTATC
Organism: Anolis apletophallus; assembly: GCA_030556195.1. Classification (NCBI taxonomy): domain Eukaryota; kingdom Metazoa; phylum Chordata; class Lepidosauria; order Squamata; family Anolidae; genus Anolis; species Anolis apletophallus. Next base: position 14,310,958 of record JARBWK010000015.1, read on the forward strand.
TCTTTATCAATCTTGGCATCTGAAGAGATGATGCTTCCCAGGTAGGTGAACTGCTGAACGTACTTAGGCACAGATGTGCCTATGCTGACGTGGGGATGATGGTGTTCTTCCTGTGGTGGGGGCTGGTAGAGAACTTCCGTTTTCTTTAGGCTGACTTCCAGCCCAAACAGCTCTGCAGCTGTTGCAAAGCAGGATGTTAGGCGCTGCAGAGCTGCTTCTGAAAGGGCGACAAGGGCAGCATCGTCTGATTTGACTGTAATTTGTGGGTTAAACCCCTGTGCCGGCAGGACCGAAGACTGACAGGGCGCAGGTTCAAATCTGGGGAGAACGCGGATGAGCTCCCTCTATCAGCTTCAGCTCCTCATGCAGGGACATGAGAGAAGCCTCCCACAAGGATGGTAAAAACATCAAAACATTTGGGTGTCCCCTGGACAATGTCCTTACAGATGCCCAATTCTCTCACACCAGAAGCGACTTGGTTTCTCACGAAAAAATATATATGTAATTTTCTGCCTTTTGTGTGCCACCTTGAATCTGAAAGGCAGGATATCAGTAGTGGGATGAATAGATGGATAGAGAAACTCTTTCTATCCGTGGATGTTGTTCTAATGACACCAAACTCTGGTTTTCTGGGGTTTATTTATTTATTATTTCAAATTTATATGCCACCATTCATAATGGCTCATGGTGGTTCACAATACATACACAAACAATCATAAAATAGCAATTTTAAAACACAGTAAAACAATTTATAACTAATACAGAAAGGAGATGAGTAGGCCGGACCGATTACAAACTGAACGCCTGCCAGAAGAGGTTGGTCTTACAAGCCCTTCGGAAGGAGGGCAGATCTGTTATAGCTCGGACCTCCTCCGGTAAGGCGTTCCATAGATTGGGCGCTGCCACCGAGAAGGTGCGCTGCCTCGTGGATGATAGCTGGCAAGTTCGAATAGATGGAATTTCCAGGAGATTTTGGTCCTCAGACCGTAGTGATCTCTGAGGGATATACAGAGAAAGGCGGTCCTTCAAGTACACTGACCCCAGACCATGTAAGGCCTTAAAGGTTAACACCAACACTTTGAAGGCAATCCGGTACTCGATGGGAAGCCAGTGTAGACGCTGAAGAACTGATGTGATGTGACATGCCGATGGCACTCCAGCCAGCAGTCGAGGAGCAGCATTCTGCACTAGCTTGAGTTTCCGGGTCACCGACAAAGGAAGGCCGATGTAGAGGGTGTTACAGTAGTCTAGCCTCGAGATGACCGCGGTTCTCAATCATGCAGAAAACTTTTGGGATAGAAGAATCCATTTTAGGGAAATCTGCCCTCAACATGTAATAAGTACTGTAACCATACGGCAGCAAAGTTTTGCTCTCCTTCTCTGCATCTCCATTACTCCCCAATGCGTGAGGCCCAAATCTGGCAGAAATCCCAAGTATTCTAAGTCCAAATGCCTCCGTTTCAAACATCCCCTCTGCCGTTTCCCCCTCCAAACACTTCATTTTCTCCCAAACAGGTTTTCAATGCCAGAGAATCGGAGAACAGGGGCAGACATAAAAGAGGGAAACACATCACCTTGATTCTCAAACCCATAGCATCGGGTGCTGTTAGCAGAGCCAACCATCCAAGCCCAACTCTGGAAGGAATCTATAGCTTGTCAGAGAGAAGTAGAGGTTAAAGAGAGGAGATGGGAAGGAGAAGGCATAAATCAGCCACTTCTTACAGTGTAAGCAATAAAAGCTTCTGAAGGCGCACCGCTTTAAAGACAAGTGGAAGGGAAGAAAGATGGGCCAGCATCCTCCTTTTGTTTATTGAGCGGTAAACGTATCGTGCCCTGAGCCAAAAAAGGGGAGGGAAGAGCACATGCAAGAGCAATGAAAGAGAGAGAGAGAGAGGTCTTAAAAGAACATAGATTGCACCTTGTGGAGCGTGACGGATGTGAGACCGAGAGGACTCCCCACCAAGCTGAGCCCAGTCTTCACCCGTTTCTAGAAATCTATTTACTCACTTCTGATGAGCCTCAGAGACACAGGATGTTCCTTTCCACAGCCTTCCGGGGTCACTGAACTCATTGAGTTCATTATTATATCATTATTATATATTATATAATAATTATATTATATTTATATCATATATATTTATATTTATATAATATATACTGTATATTATTATAATTGAGTTAATTAACATCAACAGGCCTTGGTTCCCCTGACATGCAGACATGTGCAACCACTAACTCTCCGAGGGGCCATTTTGTTATTCATCTACGGAACCAGAAACATTAGGCAGGCATCATCTTTGGTGGACACAAACATGCAATTATCTTTTACCCTAACTAAGTGGTGCTGAACTATAACCTCCCAAAACCACAGCAAATGTCTCCAATTCTATGGTGACATGAAAATTTGTATTACACCAGTGGTGTATTGCTGCATGGCAGGGGCCCCTTGCAGTCTCTTCCAACTCTAAAATAAAGGTAAAGGTTTTCCCCTGACATTAAGTCCAGTCATGTCTGAGTCTGGGGGTTGGTGCTCATCTCCATTTCTAAGCTGAAGAGCTGGCATTGTCCGTAGACACCTCCATGATCATGTGGCCAGCATGACTTCATGGAGCAGTTACCTTCACATCGGAGCAGTACCTACTGATCTACTTACATTTGCATGTTTTCGAATGGCTAGGTTGACAGATGCTGGGGCTAACAACGGGAGCTCACGCCACTCCCCAGATTCAAACCTGCTTTTTCGTTCAGCAAGTTCATCAGATCAGCACTTTAACCCACTGCGCCACCGAGGGGCTTCTTCCAACTCTGTTTCTCTAAATACTTTGGCTTAGGACACCATGCACAATGTCTTTTGATTTGTATTTTACCGTACCGTACTATACTACTTTACTTATGCCTTGCCTTTTCTCCAAAACTCATTCAGATTATCTGCTTTGAATTGGATTATATGGCCGTGTAGACTCATATAAACCAGTTCAAAGCAGATAATGTGGATTATCTTCTTTGATAATCTGGATTATATGGCAGTGTAGAAGGGGGCCTAAATATCAAGGGGCTTCAGGCTCCACTTGCCCTAAAGAGTCAAACATAGGGCCTATACTAGAAGTTGGGAAAAAGTTTTTGTATATCCATTACATTAAAAGCACTTCCTCCATTCCACTGCTGAAAAATCCCCAAGACACAGCAATCTCGCTCCATTTCCCCTTTCAGGCTATGCTTTGGCTCTTTGCTGTGGAACAAGGGGGTTATACCAGCCAATGTTATTCAGTTGCAACAGTTTAGTTAGATATACCTGCTCAGCTAGAAGGGCACTTCCCTGCCAGCGCTGAGCCTGCACTCCTGTGACCCCAATCCCATCAAAGGGAGGAATTTGCGGTCAGTGGAACTTGGCAGAAGAATTCTTAGTTCTCTTTAATGGGTGAAAACATCTCAGATCAAGTGGATTCTACACATCAAAACACAAGCGTTTGATGACGGACCACTAGGAAGAATCTGCCTGCCACTTTGGAGATACAATTGCTTGGCTTGCTCTGATTTTGACGCTAGAGTTCCCACGGATGCATCCCTGACAATGTTGACGGATACTTTTCAACTTGTGCGACCTGAGGATGTGGACAGGATCCTTGGAGAGGCGAGAGCCATTACACGTGTACTAGACCCTTTGCTGAGCAGGTAAGAGGAACCATCAAAGCCTATTTACAACAAAGCAAAGCTGTTGTAAGACCTCTTCTGGAAAAGGCAACCTGGATTCTACCGTACTGGATAAAATGGGTGGCTGCTCCTCCGTTTCAAGGGTTTCTGGATGAGATAGATTGTTTTGATCAGGTATGGGCAAACTTCGGCCCCCCAGGTGTTTTGGACTTCAACTCCCACAATTCCTAACAGTCTACCGGACAGCTTCCTTGGCCTTAGGTGGAAAGGAGTAGAGTTGGGTGCAGGACCAGACAAAAGTAAAAAACTACAGTAAGCCAACCTTTTTTTGGCTCCCCCTGGGTCTTCAGTGTGGTGATGATGGCACGTGCACCAGAGCACACATGCATGCAAACAGCTAGTTTCGTGAATGCGCTATTGGGACCGAGCGCTTCTGGTGGAGGGAGTAGCGAAACGCACTCCCAAGGGGATGAAAAGGACGGAGGAACATTTTGCAGCCGGGGCGAAGTCTCCCGCCTCCGGTGGCAAAATGATCCCTAGCTTGTCCTTTTCGGCCTCTTGGGAGTGCGTTTAGTAACTCCTTCCACCAGAAGCGCTCGGTCCCAATAGCGCATGTGTGAAAGTTTTGTGCATGCACTATTAAAACAGAGCACTCCCAAGAGGATGAAAAGGACAAGCCAGGGAACATTTTGCAGCCGGGGCGGAGCCTCCCACCTGTGCGCCGGCCGCCCACAGCAATGACGCGGCATGATGTGCCGAACCTGGCAGCCGCAGCCGGATGTGCCCTTGGCCACATGGTGCCCTGAGGCGGCCACTTACTTTGCCACCACTAAGATCCACCCCTGGTTGGGTGTCATCTGCATATAGGTGGCAACGAACTCCAAAACTTCAGATGACTTCTCTAAGCGATTTCATGCATATGTTAAACAGTATAGGGACAAAATGGAATCCTGAGGAACCTCTTAGGACAATGGCCGGGGGCTCAAACTGCAGTCTCCAGCACCACCTTCGGGGTTTGGCCCAGTGCCTCCCAGTCCCATCCCAGCGAGATGGCCCAGAAGGATGCCATGATCAATGGTATTGAAAGCCACTGAGAGATCCAGGAGAAGCAACAGGGACACACTCCCCTTGTCGGTTGTTGATATTGTTGTTGTATTGTTGTAACCTCAGATACTGTGCTCAGCCCAGGAAAATAGCATGTGGACAGAAAGACTACGCGAAGAGCTGGGAGTGTATCAATGGTGTGATGTCAACAACAGCACTGAGACCCTTGGTAGGTGGTGGAGCCCAGGGCATCTGGTCACTCTCCGCCATCAATGGCATTTGCCTTGGCCCCATCAGCCTTTGTTCTTTCCCCCAACTGCGGTGGGCTCATCCAGCAGCAGCAGCTGGGAAACCTGCTGCCATTTCAAATTTCCCACATCAGATCCAAGCTCTTAAAACTGTCACTATCTGGAGCATGAACAAGAAATAAAATAAAACAGAATATAAAGTTAAAATTCCAGCCGGCTTCCCGGATCCAGCTGCTCTCACCAGATAAGCCACAGCTGGAGTCCTGTTCAAATATGGTGCTAACCTTGAAACGGTAAACATATTCTCCATTCTTTGTTCATATTATTATTTTCTTGCAACAGGAGAGACATCTCCTGTAGCCAGATCCATACCTAATTGACATAAATCTACCAGACTCTTGTCTTACTTGGTTTTGAGACAAAACACATCTCCAGAAAGAAAGGGTCCATACAAGCAGATTCAGAGAGTCGGATCGGACTTCAGATCTGCTTTGCAAAAGCATAGCGTCAGGACATTTCCCCACCAGCATTGCTCCTGCAGAATTCTGGGAAATGTAGTTCAGGGCAGAGCCTTTGGAATTATCTGCTACAGAGGTCCTCGCCTTCCCTAAACCACATTTCCCAGAATTCTGCAGGAGCAGATCAGATGAACAGTCTACATTATTTATTTATTTACATCATTTCTATTCCGCCCTTCTCACCTCGCAGGGGACTCAGGGCGAATCACAATGCACATATACAGGCAAACATTCAATGCCATTTGACATACAACATATATAGACCGACGTAGAGGCAATTTAACATTCCAGCTTCCGGCCACCAGGAGGAGCTGTTGCATTCCTTCATTCTTTTTGTGTGTATTTCCTGGAGATTTTATGGCCTCGTAAATCAGTTAAATGTAGCCCCCTCACACAAGTGGTACCTAAATTTTCTACTTGACAGATGCAACTGTCTTTCGGGTTGCAATGGTCGACAACAAGCTACACAATTGGTCGAGAGCTCACCCCGACCTGGGCAGGCCTCGAACTCACCAAATGCATACTTTTGCAAATCTACCCTCCCTGATATATGTATACACCAATCAGGAAAGTGTCATACATTCCATTTATAGCTGACTGTTTGGGGCAAATGTTATTCAGGACAGTATGCAACACAAAGCCTTCTAAATACTACTACTAATAATAATATATTATAATTTTATATTTTATATTACATGTAATATTACTAATAATATTACAGTATAATGTTATAGTACAATATAATATATATATATATACAGTATGTATATATATATATATATATATATATATAATATTATTATCAGTCTAAGTGCCACATAATATATGCAGCAATCATAAGAGATCATCAAGTTCAAGATCATGAATACCCTACATTACAGAAAGATCCAAAGGAAATGAACACATTACCTATGAACCTGCACCAAGGTAGCTTGAATGTTTGCTCCTTGGTGTGTTGAGCAGTACAATTTGGACCTCTGAGACAGCAAGGAAACACTGCCACACGTCTCAACGTGACAAACTAACATCATCTCCTATGCGAGAAATCATAAATGCATACCCAAAGCCACAGGTATGGCAACATTTGCGGTAATGGGCTTTTGTTACTGTCTTTAATGGGTTATTGTCACGTCTTTATCCCTAAGGTGGTCCTCTTAGTAAAAAATATATACTTAGGCTGTGCATTATCAAACAAAAGCCTTTCTTACCCCCAATTCTTGCATTGTATGCAATCCCCACGATGCAGTTCGAGTTGTTTGCTGATGCTGCCACTTCTCCAGCACAACGCGTGCCGTGCCTAGGAAAAACATTTTATGGAAAGGTTCAGCCATCGACTCAAACTATCTTAATACCTGAGATGGGAGGGGAAAGAGGAGGGGGAGATAATACCTGCAATAAGGTCTAGGAAGCAGCTGAACTGGCACTGCAGAAACATTCTAGCAGGTTGGCACCACTTTAGCTTCCCCGTGCCCCTTCTACTCTCTGTGTTCAGGTGGAAGGTCCTGCCCAAGAGCTCATGCCTTCATGAGTTGCAGAAGTGTGTAAAACCCTTTGACAACTAATCCATTAAATTAATTAAGTACTCAGAGGATTAATATCATTAAAAGAGAAAAAAATCACAGAAAAGGTCGCCCGACCATTAAAAATACATTTTTTAAAAATTGACTTATCCTGACACATCTAGAGTCTGTATTTCCATGCAGCCAGGTATCTGCAGCTTTTGCTGCACAATTCCTCTTATTTGTCACACCTGTTGTGCGCCAATCTGTTTTCTTTCATTTCTTTCGTTACTTTTGTTACCCGAGAGAGCACATAAGGCCCCTCCCGGTACAAAAATCAACTCTGCTCGAAAGCAAGTGGGAGTTGATCTCGGCTCCTTGTCTGCTTTTCATGAGCAGCCTCCTTGGCCTCGGAAAAAATGTGTGTGTGGCATGTAGGCCAAGAAAGTGTGTGCGCTTGCCTGCAGCTGGATGCCTCCTTTGAAACATAACTTGCCTCCTTGCCTTGGAAAGAGTACATGTGTGGTGTGCAGGCCCAGAAAGTGTGCTCACTGGTCTGCAGCCGAACACCTCCTCTGAAACATAACTTGCTTTGGAAAGATTACATGTGTAATGTGCAGGCCCAGAAATCACACACGCCTGCCTACAGCCAAACACCTCCTCTGAAACAGAACTTAAGCGGCTGAGTGGGGGAAAGGAAGGGGCCTGAGGCTGTTAGGAATTGTGGGAGCTGAATTCCAAAATGCCTGGATGGCTGAAGTTTGCCCATGCCTGGTGTAGATGCACTCTTGGACTACTACTTCCAGAATCCTGCCACAAACATGACCAAAGGCAGTGGAGTCCAAAGAAAGCAACTTTTCCCAAACTTTCCTATTTTCTCAAAATGGCCTGGTAGGAGATGCGCTAATCAGATTCTGCAAAAACAGGACTAAAATAGTCAAATACTCCATAGTGCAAAGCATTAAGTTAGCATGAAAAATCAGACACACTTGTTTTCATTGCTGGCATCATAGCGGGGAGTTGGATCTTCATCATGTCCATTGACATCGTAACTTGCACGAGGGTCCTAAGAGAAAGACAGAAAGAAAGTGGGGGAGATATTGTATTTATACATCTAATAACATATGACTAGAAATAAGAAATAGTGTTCAGGTGTGAAAGACAAAAGAAAAAGTGTATGCCAGAAATGAGTGTTATATCATGGCCTGAAACTGGTTTAGGGGAAACACAGGAATTTATTGCACTTGGAGCAGGAAGCAGGGGGAGTTGTCTTCTTATCATGATGTTTCATTCCTTTCCATTTCAAAGAAAATGGATGATTTATTCACCCCCATCACACGTGATGGACTCCATCCATTTCCAGGCATATCCATGGGACGTGTAGTCTGTGTGAACAATCAGACCCCACCCTAGGAATACCTGTGTTGGTAGCTGGGGCTATAAATCAGCAGTAAAGCAAGTGGTAAATGCTGGCAGCAACCGTTCTACTTAGTGCTTCTGTGCTTCGATTTTTTTGCTTGCGGCTCCAGTGTCTGCAAAGTGCCTTGCAAAGACTTTTTGCCAAATACTCTTGTTTCATGTCTGATGTAAGACTTTTTGCTTTGCTTTTGAGATTTACCTTCTGTTCCCTCTCTGCTGTTTGTTACATTAATATCATTTCCTGAAGTAAAGTTTTTTTTAGTTACTTTAACCCTTTTTTCAGGGGCAAAACAGGGCACATCCCACATGCACCTTGTAATGACCTGGCCTTTGACCACTTGGGGCAGCGTGGACCTTACAATTTTATATCCCACCGCTGCCACCAAAAATGTCACGACTTGGCCCTTGAAGCACTTGTTGTTCCGGTAACGCTGCCACCAACCTTGGGTAAAACCCAAGGATTTATTATAGATTATATAATTACTGACAACCAACCCCCTTATGGCTCAATGGCCACCCTCAGCGTGATGGGTGCTGAGGTAACACAAATGGCTTTAAAAAAAACTGGCACCAGGTAGAGGCTTCACATGAAAGATGGCACAATATGAAGCCTGTGTTTTAAATTGAACAGAGAAGATGTTTATTATTTCAACTGGTTTCTTTAAAAAGGTACAGAACCGTAATGGCTACTTTCAAAAGCAGAATTCTTAATGGTTACTATAAACAAGGTACTAAAATCTTAGATGCAAAAGAGCTTATTAGAATATAACAGGTTCCCCTATTACAAGATGTTTCTTTGAATAGGGTCCTTAAACTTCAGGCACAGAATAGTTAATTCACAAACTGACTCTATCCTTTCCCTCACAGTAATAATAACAATTAGTTGTGAGAACAAACACTAATTTCTCAGTTAGTCCCTAAAAAAAAAACCCTTTCAGGTTTCCTTCTGACCAGTCTAGCAGCCCTTAACCTGAGCTATTCCACTAGACTCCTGGTCCCAGATAATTCCTCTCTGAACACTAATCTTCCCCTAAAGCAGAAGACTAGCTAAGAGTCTCTCCTGTCTCTGAAACAGTGTGGAAAGATCTCCCTCACTCTCTCCCCCAGAGAGTTTCTGACTCTGATGTTGCTTTGTCAAAAGCCAAACCCTAACTAACTATCCTCAGACAAGGTTTTCCCTCCTAACCAGTTCAGCTCCTCCCCTCAGCTCACCAGCGAATCCCCAGGGCCATACTGTTTCCACCCAGAGGAGCTCCAAACCACTCCCCCTTCTCTAACAATACCATCCCATAATGGCTGCCCTGTGGAAACTCCCTCTCAACATGGATGCCAAACTGTTTACATAGGCCGACCTCACAGGCTTCGGCCTAGCCACCTGGGGTGAGTCCTTACACACCTCTAGCTATTTCAGCACAAATCGGGAGATCTGAAGACAATTGCTCCCTGACTCAAAAAAGCTCGGTTTCTACACACTTTAAAAACATTTTAAAGACAGAGTCTTCGAGGAACCACCCGAAAGACACCTGCTTCATTTGATGGGCTTTGTGGGACTTCATCTTTGAACTGTTTTTTAAAGTGTGTAGAAACAGCGGGAATTCTACGTCTGATGTGGTCCATAGAAGAGTAAAACCATATCTAGTCTAAAAACATTGTCTAAAATTGCCTTCAGCCTAAGAGCATATGAAACATACATGAATTTTGTGTTTAATTTTGGGTCCCATATCCAAGCTAATGAAGTACGTGATCTACATATATGCAAAGACTAGTATTCCAAAATCTAAAAAATGTGAACGGCTTCTGGTCCGAAGCATTTCCTCTAAGGGAGACCCAACCTGTACCAGCCAAAGCAGACTGCATTGGTTCACACGGACCAATGTCACCTCCCTTCTGTGTTTATGCGTCAGGTTTGAGACAGTCAGAGGCAGTACATTGGGAGTTCTTGTTTGGCACAACCAAGCTTGCTACATCCTTGTTACGGAGAATTCCTTTGTTGGCACCTGCTCTCAAAGGTTAAATGAGTTCAGAGGAACTTAGCTCTCCTGCGTAGGATTTATGGCCTTAGATGTACAGCCATACCTCAGTTAAGACATGCCCCGAGAACAAATCTTTTTGCAAAGGCTTTGGAGCACATGTGCCTTCTGACCAGGCAGGAGACTTACACTGTTTACAAAAGGTTTAGGAACTAGAAGATATATACTTGCAGCATGTTTTCTTTGTTTTTGTATAGGATTGGATTTATACCTTGCTTTGGGATTAAAGGAGGTTTAAAGGCACACCGACTTTCTTAACTCATGTAAATGTAAACAATTTCTAAGTTGGGGCTTTACTTACATAGTTCTGAACAAGATCCGGGTGGTTTTTCTCGATCCCATCGTCAAGAATGGTTACAACGACATCTTTCCCAGTATATCCCCGTTGCCAGGCTGCCATGATGTTCATTTCTGACCTGCATTCGCTGTCATTGTCTTCACAATGCTGGGCAAAAAGAGGGCAATAGCTAGATGTTTATTCCCCACAACTAAAGGTGTCACACCACACAGAACTAACCCAGAAAGCAGGATGCCGAAAAAGCCAAGACTATCTTCAGCAGAAAACAATGGCAAATGCACGCTGGACAAAACTTGCCAAGGACACCCCATAATATCTCATGGTAAGTTCATTATTGGAAGGCCTTCTCTGAACCTAATCCAATTTGTATTCCGGATGAAGCACCCATTGAGTCAAGAGGCTACAAACATTTTTCCAGCTAGTTTGATAGCTTGTGTGCACTGCGTATGCATGCACTCATTCACACACACACACACACACACACACAAGTGTATAGTTACCATGTACCACATTTCAGGCCAGAGTGGGTCATTGAAGGAAGCGAAATTGGGGTTGCGTCGGACGCGTCTCTTGACCCTTCGTTTCACCTCTTGCTGTTGTAGCCATCTCACCTATATAGATAAAGCAAAATAATGGTGAACTGTTTTGCTTTCTTTTTAAAAGATAGAAAGATTCATTTGCATATACATTTAAATCCTGCCATTGGGGTTACCAGAGGCTTGCTAAAACAGTCGGCCCTGGCATTTACTGGGGTTGTGGCACTAAAATACAACACCGCCTGAGCTCTGCAAGTGCAACATTTTTCTGAATAAAGCAAAGAGTATTTGAGGATTGGGACATCTGTAGGAAAACCTCCCAAACCTGTTATACGTCTGCAAAACGTGGACTGTCTACAGATGTCACACGCAACTCATGGAATGATTCCATCAGCGTTGCCTCTGAAACATCCTGTAAAGCTCTTTGGAAGACAGGCAGAAAAATGTCACCATGCTGGAAGAAGCAAAGACTACCAGCACTGAAGCAATGCTCCTACGCCTTCAACTCCACTGGACTGAATGCCACATTGTCTGAATGCCTGATCACTATCTCCCAAAGCAGTTACTCTAGTCTACTCCAACTCAAGAACAGAAAGTGGAATGTTGGTGGACAGGGAAAGAGATTTAAAGTTGGGCTGAAAGCTAACTTTAAAACTATCACATAGACATCAAGAACTGGGAAGCCCTGGCCCTTGAGTGCTCTAACTGGAGGTTAGCTGTGACCAGCAGTGCTGCAGAATTTGAAGTGGCATGAATGGAGGGCAAAAGGGAGAAATGTGCCAAGAGGAAGGCGCGTCAAGCCAACTCTGACAGGAACTGCCTTTCACCTGGAAACTGATGCCCTCACTGTGGAAGAACATGCAGATCCAGAACAAGGCTCCACAGTCACCTATGTATCCACCATGGAGGCATTACATTTGGAAGGCCATCTTTGTCCAATGAGGCATCGCCTATTCATCCATCCCATCCATTCATTCATTCACATCCTGCAGCTTGGGTTTACAGTCAACTTCTGTCAAATGTTAATCATAGGACTGTGATTCTCAAGCTGTGGGTCTCCAGATGTTTTGGCCTTCAACTCCCAGAAATCCTAATAGTTGGTACACTGGCTGGGATTTTTGGGAGTTGTGGGCCAAAACACCTGGGGACCCACAGGTTAAGAACCACTGCCATAGGATCATATAGTACAGGGGTGGGCAATTATTTTTTCCAAGGGGCCACACGAGAGCCAAAAGATATTATGGAGGGCCGCACCTAAAGGCTGAACTACATTCTAATCTACATTATTTATTTATTTATTTATTTATTTATTTACTATATATTACACAACATTAATATTAACATATTAATATATCAATAAATATTCCTATATTATTAGTATTAATATAATTATTATATTATAGTATATATAGACATTATAATATATTGAAATTATAATAAAATATAACATTATATTATTTATTATATTATATTATATTATTATAACAAAATTATTATAAAATAATAATAAAAACCACTAAAATAAAATAAAATGAAATTCAAGAAGACAAGGTGCAAACCAAAATAGAGGCTGACATCCTCAAGAGAGGAAGGATCCCAACATGGAATGGCCCAATGGACCTAGCCCAGAGGATGACAAAGCAGACCCAGCTGCCACCGCAGCAGAGCAGAGCAGAGCAGAACAGCAGACGATCGGAGGCTGCAGGCCTCCGCCCGCTCTCGCCCCCAGCCGTTCCCCAGCTGATCGCCCTGTCATGGAGTGCCTGCCATGCCAGCTTTGGAGTGCCTGCCATCCCAGGAGGCGATCCNGGCNTGCAGCGGGAGCATTTGGCAACCTGAGGCGGCTGATTGCCCTGGCAACCCAGAAGACAATCAAGTCTTCCGGGTCGCCAGGGTGATCAGCCGCCACAGGTCGCGATTGCTCCTGCTGCAGGCCCGGATCGCCACTCGGGATGGCAGGCACTCCAAAGCTGCCGCTCCTCCGATCATTCTCCGGAGCGGTGAGCTGTCTGCCGACACAGGCCCCACAGCCCGTGATGGGATGGCAGCGGCGGCACCCCTTCCTCTTGGCCCCGCCCCCGACGCCCTTCTCCCTAGGTCAGTCAGAATTGGCTGGTGGGCCACATCAAGCCTGCGGGCCATAGGCTGCCCAGGTCTGATATAGGAGGACCTCCATGTCTTCCAGCATTAGTCTATAGTCAAGTTCTGGTTGACCGCAGAGTTATGCAAGAGGACCTCAAGATGCCTAGAGAGAACATCTGAAATAAAATATGTAAATCATCAAATCCACAAAAAGTCAAGTCAGAAATGTGGAGGGCTCACTGTTATCGAAGGATAAATAAAAAACATAAAAATATGAAAAGAGCAAAAGGAGCATGTTATATCTCTAAAAACAGACGATCCATCTATTAGTGGTATATTTTCTTTAAATACGTTAGCCGGCAGCCTTGGCAACATTTAAAAGGTTTTCTTCTAATCCGTTAGAATAAAGAGGCTTGAAAGGTCTCCTGAGGAAAGGAATTACAAAGGCAAGGTGCAGCCGCATTAAAGCCTCCTTTCTTCCTGGCCACTGATCTTATTTTAAGGAGCAAATACCTTTCCGTCCTATCAGCCGCGTAATCTCATCATTTCTACTCAATCAGTGCTGTAGAGGTAAATGGGAATTATTCCCAGGTAAGCAAGTGCAGTATTATAGCCCCAAAAGCCTAAGTAACAAAGCTGGAAAACATCAGCTGCTTATCTGGTGAAACATGAATAGCTTCTCCCTTTGTGATAGCCAGCCTTCTTGTTTTCTTTGTTGGGTGGCTCTATTGCAATCTAGGCCAGTGGTTCTCAGCCTTCCTCATGTTGTGGTGATCCCCAACCATAATATTATTTTCGTTGCTACTTCATAACTGTCATTTTGCTACTGTTATGAATTGTAATGTAAATATCGGATATGCAGGAAGCATTTTCATTCACTGGAACAAATTTGGCACAAATACCCAATACACCCAAATTTGAAAACCGGTGGGGTTGTGGTGTGTGTGTGTGATTTTGTCATTTGAGACATTTATAGTTAGGGTTGCCATATGAATAAGGGACAGGCACGTAAAAATAGGAAAATTTTCACAAAAATAAGGAACACTTCATAAAAACTTGAAAATCACCATTTGTTTTTCAAGTATTTATGTAGTGTCCCTTCTTTTTGTGAAAATTTCCCTATTTTTAGGTGCCTGTCCCTTATTCATATGGCAACCCTATTTATAGTTCAACTACAATCAAGAAGCATTCTCAATGCCACCAACGATGTAATTGAACCAAACTTGGCACACATAATAATAATAATAATACACTTTATTTATATTCCGCTCTTCTCACCCCAAAGGGGACTCAGAGCGGATTACAGGTACACATACTTAGCAAACAATCCCTCCCGTTTCCACATACACACAGGCAACCTCTGTCCACCAGGGGGAGCTGACGCACTCCTCATCTCTCAGCATTCCCAGCATCCCTTGTTGTTCCTTCTGCATTCCTCAGCGTTCCTGGAGTTCTTTAATGGCCTCATAATTCAGTCAAAATTTGCCTCCTCACTTAATGTGGTACCTTTATCTCCTACTTAACAGATGCAACTGTCTTTCGGGCTGCAAAGGTCAACAGCAGGCTACATTTAAAGGTCGAGCACCCACCTCGACCCGGGCAGGTCTCGAACTCATGACCTACTGGTCAGAGAGATCTTATGCAGCTGACACTTAGCCAGCTGCGCCACATTCCCGGTGCTCCCATGAGCAACAGAAAAAACTGGAAGGGTTAGGTGGGCATTGACCTTGAATTTTGGAGTTGTATTTCACCTACTCGGCCTGGGAAATCCATGGATCTAAATGGTTCTAAAGTACTTACAAAACTAAAGTTCTGGCTGTGAACATTTCAGAACTCTAACAAAACTTTCAAAATTTCATTATTATTTCATTATTGGTGATTTTTAAGACAGAACCAATTAGGAAATGCTATTTATAATGAAATTTTGAAAGTTTTGTTAGATTTCTGAAATGTTCTTTAAAACCATTTAGAACCATGGATTATTATTATTATTATTTATTTTGATTTGATAAACCGCCCTTCCTGAGGCCGATTGCCCAGGCCAATCACCTACATCCAAAGAGCATTGTGGACTCAAACAATGATGGATCTGGACCAAACTTGGCACAAATACTCAATACACCCAAATGTGAACACTCGTGGAGTTTGTGGAAAATAGGCCTTGACATTTGGGAGTTGCAGTTGCTGGGATGTATAGTTCATGAACAATCACAGCAGAAGGAGGGCTTTAGTGGGAGGATTTGCTGACTGTTTCCAAAAAAGGAAGACAAGGACAGGAGGAGAGATCTTCAGCCTTCCCTGCCAAAGGGGTTCCTAAGACCATCAGGAATATGTGTTTTCTGGTGGACTTTGGTGACCCCTCTGGAACCCCCCCTTGTGACCCCGACCCCCCCCCCCCGTGGTCCCGACCCCCAGGTTGAGAAACGCTGGTCTAGGCAAACTTTGAAAGAGCAAAGTTACTGTTAGTCCATTTAAGGCCAACAATCTATTTCATACAAACACCAAGACAAATGTGAGTTTTGAAAATGAAGGTCAAGACAAAATATTTCCGAACGCTGTTGAGTAGCTTTGACAGAGCAGATGTTCTACAGCTGTAAAGACTCCTTTCCAAAACATGTAATGATAAACCTGATTATAAGCATGCAGCAGACCAAAAGTATGCAGCTAAGGGGGGAAATGTTTATTCATAATTAAAACAGAATCGGATTACGGTAATTCCACTGAATAGATGCAAAACCGCACCGCACAAGCGCAGGGGGGAAATTAATTTTGTTTCTGTTTTCTCTTTCCGGCTCCTTCAAGGAAAACAACCACAAAATCTGGGATTAAGCGCCAAGGTAGGAAGAGTCCCAGAGGGAATTCAACGAGCCTTTAGTTAGTGGAATCGCAGCAAGGGAGGTTTCCTATCCAGGGATTAGTCAAACATTTCAGTAATAACCAGTAGCAATCCCCGGACGGGATAGACCAGACATGACCTTTTCAATGGATGTGTCTGTCATGACTGTGGAGAAGCAAGATGCAACAGATATATAATGTGCTCATCCAAAAATCATGGTTCCTCCTAATGTTCTTGCTAATGTTCAGGTGGAATCTCTTTTTCTGCAATTTGCATCCATTGCTCCATGTTGTATTCTCTAGAGCAGGCATGGGCAAACTTGGGCCCTCCAGGTGTTTTGGACTTCAACTCCCAAAATTCCTAACAGCCAGAAATTAATTATTTATTTATTTATTATTCATACTTGTATACCGCTCCTTCCCAAAGGCTCGAGGCGGTTCACAGCATAAAATCATTAAGAACAATAATTAAAAACGGTAATAAAACAATAAAAACAGTAAACAACAGTAAGAACAATCGCCCCCCGTTGTCGTTAAACAAGCCATAACTACGGCCATAGATTACATAAAACACTAAGGGTTGAAGGCCTGCCGAAATAGGGTTGTTTTACAGGCTCTTCGGAAAGCCGAGAGCTCCCTAAGAGCCTGGACATTATCTGGCAGAGCATTCCAAAGTGTGGGGGCAGCTACAGAGAAAGCTCTCTGTCGGGTCGAAGACAGATGATAGGTTCGGATGGTGGCTTCAGCGAGTGAGGGGCGGGAGTCATGGCGGATTGGAGGCTGGCTGGGGAAATGGCCAACGGAGGTGGCGCCCCAGCCCCTTCTTCTTTTTCTTCGCCGCCGCCCGGCCCTTCCTCCTCCTCCCCCAAGCAGCAGGAGTTCGGCAGGAAGAGGGGGGAAGGAAGGGGGGCAGAGAGCTTTTCTCGTGGCACAGCAGGAGGTCCGTCACGGCACACTACTGTGCCGCGTCACAGAGGTTGGGAAACACTGGTCTAGAGAAGGAAACTCAAATCGAACCTACGACCTGAGGACCTCTTTATTTACTGTTCTAATATTAGAGTTTTTTAAATACTGGGAGCCAGATTTTGTTCATTTTCATGGTTTCCTCCTTTCTGTTAAAACTGCCCACATGCTTGTGGATTTTGGAAGCTTCTATGTGTCGCCTGACATGGTAGTTGTGAGAGCGGCCCAGCATTTCTGCTTTCTCAAATAATATTCTGTCTCTTGACTTTCTTCACATGGAAAGTAGCATGTTGGAATAGCAGAGCTTCCTGTTTATATGGAGAGTCACCATACGATGCCGAACACATTCCCCGTGTTCTCACTTGCATTGAGAACCTTGGTGTGAAAACCTCTCCTTTTCAGAGCATTGATGGAGGAAGTGCCCTGGGTAAACCACACCTAAAGAAGGCTTTGGCCTTTCTAATGCATTTGTTTGGTTCAGGAAGAAGCCTGCAACCACCCGCAAGAGAATGAAGACCGGCCTTCGTAATTGTAGGCTACAGATGCGCAACACAGAACTCAGGGCAACTTTTGACATGACCTAAATGTTACAAAGTACAGGCCAAGGCATGTATCAACCAGCAGAATGATTCAACTCCCTTGAGGAAAGAAAGCAAAAAATAGCATCATTTTCTAGCCATTAAAATGCAATGTCCGGATTCATGACATTAATGAGAAGCACCCTTTGGGAACTTCTGGTTGGCCTGGCCGCACTTGCAAACAGATTACAGCCAGCCTTTCGTTTTCTCAATTAATCTTTTGCCCTGCTGTTTTCAGCTGCTTTTGAAATGTCCCAGTTTCTCTCTTCTTCTCCACTCCCACTTTCTTCTTTTGTCCTCTGCCTATGTCTTTCTATGAGTCTTTCTCTTCTCTCAGTCCCACCACCATGGGGGGCCCTTCTCTCCGTCCCACCACCATCTCAAGCATGGTTGGTGGGGAGGAGAGAAAGAGCCTTCTCTGTGGTGGTCCCACAGCTCTGGAATACACTCCCAAAAGAGTTTTGATTAGCCCTCACCCTTCAATCCATTGTTTCAAACCTGAAAACATGGATGTTCAGACAGGTCTTTGATCTTGAGTAGGCTGAATGGGCCCATATGAAGCTGACACTTGGCACCTTGTGAATTGATGGCAGTTAGTTTTATCTAAAAGAAGAATGGCCTGATCTGACTAATCTGCCTCTATATGTCCTCTGAAGCACTTTATCTATCCGTTGGATTGATCTCCCTACTTCACTCCCTAAAAACCCCCCATGTCTAGACATACCCTACTCTGTACATGCCCCACCATACTGTTTTAAATCTCTTCTGTGTTATTGCTTATGTTTAGTTGTATTATTTATATTGTTTTTGCTTGCTTGTTTTGTTGATGCACCGTTGTATTTGTATGCTGTATTTGATGGGCTTGGCCTCATGTAAGCTGCCCCGAGTCCCTTCAGGGAGATGGTGGTGGGGTATAAATAAATATTATTATTATTATTATTACTGTTGTTTTTAAATCGTATTATTTAAATTTTATGCTACATGTGTTTACGGAGGTTGTTGTTTATAATTTTATGCAACTTGTTTAATACTTTTGTACCCCTTTTACCTGTTGTATGTTATATGTGCACCCTAGAGTTCATTCGGGGAGATGTCAGCGGGATATAAAATAATGATTATTATTATTTTGATTGCTCCATGTTGGATGGAACGGTGCCCTTCCCAGGAGCCTCAGCCAAAAGCAAACTGCTGCAGCTCCCCCAGTATGCATGTTTTTCCTCAATGTCTGATGTCATCTCAATGCATGCTGGTGTTGGTTGGCCAGAGATAGCCCAGTGTACATGGGCGAAATATTGGAGAGTATGGATATATTTCTAGATCTAGTTCCCAACCTTTCTTTGACCAGGGACCACTTTGACCAGAGACCACTCTCCAACGTTAGTACCAAAAGGGTTATGAATCAGTTTGTCGTCAACTTTAGATTAAGGTGCTGATTAAGAAAATTGCATTGGATAGACCACATCAGCTCTAGTTTCTCTCGTTCAGAAGCCATCCAGTAGTCGCCATTTGCTCACCCATGGAAAACCATATTTGATAACCCTCAGAACTATAAGAGTGTTGCGCAAGACCAGTTGCGCTCGTTGCAATGGTGCAGTAAAAGTGAGGCCGCGGACCATATTTTAGTTCTTGCGGACCACTGCTGGTGGGGAAACACTGCTCTAGACAAATTTTGCTTGATAGTATCCTGTTCATCTCATGGTCACATTTTCAACTAGCTACATATATGACTATGAACTTCTCAGCTAACAACTAATTGACCCTGGGAAACCTCATATTCAGATTACTGGTAGGTAGACCACCTGTTTTAGGCCCCATCTACACTACCATATAGAATCCAGATTATCTGCTTTGAACAGGATTATATGGCAGTGTAGACTCATATAATCCTGTTCAAAGCAGATAATGTAGAGTAAGCATAGGCAAACTTGGGCCCTCCCTCCAGATGTTTTGGACTTCAACTCCCACAATTCCTAACAGCCTAAGGCCCTTTCCTTTTTCCCCTCAGCCCCTTAAGTATAGACTCATATATACTTGTAGACTGGCAATGTAGACTCATATAATCTCGTTCAAAGCAGATAATCTGGATATTATATGTGTAGACTCATGGTCTGGGGCCGATGTACCTGAGGTATCGTCTCACCCCCTACCAACCTCAGAGATCCCTTCGCTCTGAAGATCTGAATCTTCTCAAAGTGCCCAGCCTCAAAACCATCCACCTGTCGTCTACCCGACGTAGGGCCTTCTCCGTGGTGGCACCAACCCTTTGGAATACCTTGCCACCCGAAGTTCGTGCCTTAAAGGACTTGCTTTCCTTCCAGAGTGCCTGCAAGACCCACCTTTTCAAGCTGGCCTTTGATTGCTAAATGTTGCTAGTCTAGTTTAATTTTAGCTAAATTTACTGTTAATGTTTTTATTCTGTTTTATGCTTATGTGATTGTGAGCCGCTCCGAGCCCTCGGGGAGTGGCGGCATACAAGAATGAATAATAAATAAATAAATATACAAGTATAGACTGGCAATGTAGACTCATATAATCCCATTCAAAGCAAATAATGTAGAGCTTAAGACGCTGGGGAGAAAAGGAAGGGGGCTGAAGCTGTTAGAAATTGTGGAAGTCCAAAAAACCTGGAAGGAGGACCAAAGTTTGCCCACGCCTGCTCTGATAATTATCTGCTTTGATAATCTGGATCCTATGGGCAGTATAGATCCAGCTTCAGGTATGACTTCTTCCCACACTGAGAAGAGCAAGGTTCCCAGGTTCCCAGGTTGCTCTTCTCAGTGTGGGAAGAAGTCATACCTGAAGCTGGATCTATACTGCCCATAGGATCAGAGCAGTGGTTCTCAACCTGTGGGTCCCCAGATGTTTTGGCCTTCAACTCCCAGAAATCCTAACAGCTGGTAAACTGGCTGGGATTTCTGGGAGTTGTAGGCCAAAACACCTGGGGACCCACAGGTTGAGAACCACTGATCCAGAGGGTCCTCATTATGTGTTCATTAGGTAGCTGGGGAGCTACTAGTAGATCTTCGCCCCTCTTCCAGTCGGATGGGGCGCTCCTGCCATGCGCGCGTACACCCTGCGCGCATGCGCGCTCCTGCTGCTGGCTTCTGCTCTTGCTGTTCTTCTTTCGCCTGTGGGGCATTGCAGGAAGAAGGAAGCACGAGGCAGGGCCTCTGGAGGGAGTGCCCTGCCTCTCTCTTGTCCAGAAGCAGCTGTGCAGCCTCCGTTGCCGGCGAGACAGGCAGGGCAGAGCGCTCCCTCTGGATGCCCCACCTCGTACTTTCTCCTTCCTGCAATGCCCCGCAGGTGGAAGAAGCGCAGCGCGGGCAGAAAACAGCAGCAGGAGCACGCACGGTGGCAAGAGCGCGCGGTGACGAGAGCGCGCGGGTGCGCACGGCGGCGGGGACAGGTAGATCTTTTGGACTTGGTTGCTTAAAGAGTAGCTCACATGCTGAAAAGGTGTGAGCACCCCTGTTTTAGAAATACAATGTTTATTTATTATGTTATCATGCTTGTTGCAGTCTCTCCTGGTTTGCGTATTCTTCCTCATAAATTACTTTTGCTACCCTGCCCACACTCTGTTATTGCTTGGCCGCACATGTGTCCTGGTTTCCATTCGGGAAATGTTATAGGCTATGAGCGACACACACGCCTTATTTATGGAAAGCCTTCTTTTCTCATCCCTGCTGCATATTCATGCCTAGATATTAAATACACCTGTTAAACACCAAAGCGATCAGCTAAAGCGAGGTAGACATGTGCTTATGAATGTCGAGTCCAAGTTAGCACCAAGTGCTATTTTATTTTATCTTATTTTATTTGCCAGAGCTTAAATCAGCCCAGCTAGGTAAATGCCAACAGAATGAATGAACATTTATTTGGCTGGAGTCAAAGCAGACGAAAGCACCTGCCTTTCTCCTGCAGATATGGATTTGTGTTCCTTCCCGACCGTGCCAAGCGTTTATCCAGCTTCCCTAAGGCTCTGAAACTCAACACCGAGGAGGAATTGTTAGCCAATTCTTTTCTGGAAATTGACAGAAATTGGCACCGGATCCTTAATGTTATATTTATAATGGTGTGAAATGAGTTTAAAAGGGGGTATATGTTTGTTTTGTTCAGGTGTACTACATAGTTTCAGCCAAAGTTGAGAGGAGAGGTTCTCAACATTTCACCTCTTATATCCCCAAAATATTCAGTCAAAAAAGCATTAGGCTCCAGAATTTGGAACCCAGAAGCCAAGAATCATAAAACGATAATAATAATAATCTTTATTTATACCCCGCCACCATCTCCCCAATGAGGACTCGGGGTGGATAACATGAGGCCAAGAGTTGGAAGAGACCTCATGGGCCATCCAGTCCAACCCCATCCTGCCATGAAGCAGAAAAATCGCATTCAAAGCACCCCTGACAGATGGCCATCCAGCCCCTGTTTAAAAGCCTCCAAAGAAGTTCCTCCGGGGCAGGGCAGAGAGAGAGTTCCACTGCTGAACAGCCCTCTCTGAAGTCATTGTTTCATGTCATAGTCTCCAGGGCAGCAGAAAATAAGCTGCTCCCTCCTCCCTATGACTTCCCCTCACATATTTATCCATGGCCCTCATCATGTCTCCTCTCAGCCTTCTCTTCTGCAGGCTAAACATGCCCAGCTCTTTAAGCTGCTCCTCATAGGGCTTGTTCTCCAGACCTTTGACCCTTTAAGTCAACCTCCTTTGGACACATTCCAGCTTGTCAACATCTCCTTTCAATTGTGGTGCCAAGAACGGGATACAGTGTGATTCCAGGTGTGGTCTGCACAATAGAGGATCTAGATACTATGCACATTTATGCAGGCCAAAATCCCACTGGCTTTTTAGTTGCCGCATCACATTGTTGTTTCATGTTCCACTTCCTCCAATATCTTTTTCACACGTACTGCAGTCGATCCTGGCATCATCCCCCATTCTGTATCTTTGCATTTCACTTTTTCTGCCTTAGGGAGTATCTTGCATTTGTCACAATCAAATTTCCTTCTGTTAGTTTTGGCCAATCGTCTCTCTATTCTGTTAAGATCATTTTGAATTCTGCTCCTGCCTTTTGGAATATTGGGTCCCCCCCCCCCAATTTGGTGACCAAACTGGATGACCATGTGACCAAATCCTTCATTTAAGTCATGGAGAAAGATGATGATCAGAACTGGGCCCAGGACAGAACTCCACTTGCCACTTCTTTCCAGGATGGGTGGTTCTATGTTTACAAGCAGTGTATTATTGCATTTCTAGGTTGTCCCCCCAAATTCCTCAAAATGATTATCCTGTTACACGAGGGCCAGCGCGGTCAAGTCAGATACGGCGATGCTCTCTCGGAGCCCTTTCTAATAACTAACGGAGTGAAACAAGGTTGTGTTCTTGCACCAACCCTATTTACAATCTTCTTCAGCATGATGCTCCAAAGGGCTACGGAAGACCTCGAAGAAGACAGCATATATATACGCTACCGCAATGTTTCCCAACCTTTTTTGAGCCGCGGCACACTTTTAACATTACAAAAATCCGGGGGCACACCACCAACCAAAATGACACAAAATGACACTCTAACACAGTAAAGAACGGCTGGGGGTTGGTGGCCTGCTGGGAGCAGCTGCTGGGAGTGCCGAAGCCGGGGAGGGTGCGGAGCCAGGCTACCCCTGGCTTCACCTCTCCCAGCAGCTGTTACCCCCGGCTTCGGCACTCCCAGCAGCTGCTCCAGCCTTGAGGGGACAGTGCCAAGCCAGCGGTGCCAGAGCCAGCACAATGCTGGCTTGGCACTGTCCCCTGAAGGCTGGAGCAGCTGCTGGGTGCCCGCCGGGGAGGCAGAGCCAGGACGCGCCATGCCCGCCCCTCCCCAGCTTCAGCTCTCCTACAGGCCGCACCATGCCCCGCCCCCTCCCCCCAGCTTCAGCTCTCCTACAGAGGAGGAGCATGAGCGGTGAACGGGCTTCAGTGGGCGGGGCTCCTCCACGCGGCTTCAGCGAGCGAAGGGCGAGAGTCATGGTGGGAGTCATGGCGGATTGGAGGCTGGCTGGGAAAACGGCCGAACGAGGCTGCGCCCCGGTCCCTTCTTCTTTTTCTTCGCCACTGCCCAGCCCTTCCTCCTCCCCCAAGCAGCAGGAGTTTGGCAGGAGGGGGGAGGAAGGGGGGCAGAGAGCTTTTCTCGCGGCACAGCAGGAGGTCCGTCACGGCACACTAGTGTGCCACAGCACACTGGTTGAGAAAGACTGCGCTACCATACTGATGGTAGCTTGTTCAACTTAAGCCATCTGAGGGCTCGCACTAAGACTCTAAAATATCTAGTGAGTCTGTGAGCTGCTTTTTGCTGACGATGCTGCCTTTTTCGCCCATTCAGAAGCAGCCCTGCAGCGCCTCACATCCTGCTTTGCAGCAGCTGCAGAGCTCTTTGGGCTGGAAGTCAGCCTGAAGAAAACGGAAGTCCTCTACCAGCCCGCACCACAGGAAGAACACCATCATTCCCACATCAGCATAGACAAATCTGTGCTTAAGTCTGTTCAGCAGTTCACCTACCTGGGAAGCATCATCTCTTCAGATGCCAAGATTGACAAAGAGATAGATCACAGATTAGCAAAGCCATATAGTGCATTTGGAAGGCTTCACAAAAGAGTCTGGAGCAACAAGCACCTGAGGCAAAGCACCAAAATCAGTATGTACAGAGCTATCGTACTGACTATTCTCCTTTATGGCTCTGAAACATGGGTCACCTATCGCCAACACCTACGACTCCCCGAATGCTTTCATCAGCGAAGTCTTCGCACAATCCTAAATATACACTGGACCGACTATGTGACGAATGTTGCTGTCCTTGAGCAAGCAGGGATCACCAGCATTGAGGCAGGGATTGCGCTGGGCAGGGATGTCTCTAGGATGGAGGATCACCGCCTCCCAAAGATACTACTCTATGGTGAACTCGCCACGGGTCAGCGCAAGAGAAGCGCCCCCAAAAAGAGATATAAGGACTCCCTGAAGGAACATCTCAGGCTCGGCCAGATTGATCACCAACAATGGTCCACCCTGGCCTCACATAGGGAGGCATGGAGACGCACTATCCACAATGCTGCAGCCTCTTCTCAAAGAGAAACGACAACGCAGAAAGAACCGCAACTTGGAAACCCAAGGAGACTTTCTGCTGTGCTTTCTGCAACCGGACTTGCCTATCTCAGATTGGCCTTTTTAGTCATCAACGCGCTTGTAAAAAGTGTGGGGTGAGTCCTTCCTAAGAATCTTCGTTCGCGAAGTAATGCCGAGAGATTATTGCATTTATCATCCACGTTACGGCTGTTTTTGCAGCCTACATTGCCCCTCACAATAGTTTGTCCCAAATATTTTGTAAGGAGTGTTTGAAGGAGTTTCTTGATGTGGAAAAGTAAAAAAGATAAGCCCTGAGAAAATAAAAACATTGCCTCAACCAGAGAATGAACTGGAATTCATCAACCAAAGACCGCAATCTTGTGCCCTCCTACTGTTCTGATTTGGCAGAGATGGGCCCAAATAACCCCATCACCCCATTTTCAGCTGCTTTTAAAATGTCCCAGTTCCTCTATCCTCCCTTTCAGTGTCCTCAGCTTATTTCCGTTTCTGTAAATAGAATTCAAAGTAGAAAAGTAATTTGAATTCAAGCAAGGAAGGGAAGAGGAAAGGGAGATCCCTTGCTTGTAGATGCAGGCAAAAGCAAACTGCTGCGGTCGCTCTCAGCTTCTGCAAGGTAAATAATGGACTTACCTTTGGATCCATCCTGAGGAAGTTGTGTGGCCCTCTGCTGCTGAATGTTGACCTTTTGATGGTTTTGCTGTGATGAAAGTGGTAGTAGTCTTCTAAGTTCCCAATCTGTAACAAAGAGGATCCAAAAGAAACACTAAGGACTGGTGCCAGCTGAGACAAGGAATAGTTGCAACCTGGAGGTTGGGACTTCAGAGGGGTTGCCAAAGATCATTAGAAAACATCTATTTCTGAAGGTGTTAGGAACCCCTTTGGCAGAGAAGGCGGAAGATCTCTCCGCCTGTCCTTCCCTTCCTTTTTGGAAACAGACGGAGAATCCTCCCACCATAAGCCCTCCTCCGCTGTGATTGGCCGGCCTCTCAACCAAGGGGAGGGCTGTTTCTGAGACTCCAAGCAGGGAGGGGAGAGCAGGCGTGCTTGGCGCATGACAGTGTGGTGCGCATGTGCGGGCGAGGAAGAGCATGCGAGTCTGGAGGGAGGCTTGCACCAGCGAGTCCTTTCAAGGCATGGGGGTTCTGTGTGGTAAGTTTAGCCCAATTCTATCATTGGTGGGGTTCTGAATGCTCTTTGATTGTGGGTCAACTATAAATCCCAGCAACTACAACTCCCAAATGTCAAAGTCTATTTCCAGCAAACTCCACCAGTGTTCACATTTGGGTATATTGAAAATTCATGCCAAGTTTGGTCCAGATCCATTGTTGTTTGAGTCCACAGTGCTCTCTGGATGTAGGTGAGCTACAAGTCCAAACCTTAAGGTCAATGCTCACCAAATCCTTTCAGTGTTGTCTGTTGGTCATGGGAGTTCAGTGTGCCAAGTTTGATACAATTCCATCATTGGTGGAGTTCAGAATGCTCTTTGATTGGAGGTGAACTATAAATCCCAGCAACTCTAACTCCCATATGACAAAATCAATCCCACCAATATTCAAATTTGGGAGTTCCTGGTATTTTTGCCAAATTTGGTCCAGTGAATGAAAATACATCCTGCATATCAGATATTTCATAGAATCTTAGAATCATAGACTTGGAAGAGACCTCGTGGGCCATCCAGTTCAACCCCATTCTGCCAAGAAGTGGGAAAATTGCATTCAAATCACCCCCGACAGATGGCCATCCAGCCTTTGTTTAAAAGCCTCCAAAGAAGGAGCCTCTACCACACTCTGGGGCAGAAAGTTCCACTGCTGAACGACTCTCACAATCAGGAAGTTCTTCCTAATGTTCAGATGGAATCTCCTTTCTTGTAGTTTGAAGCCATTGCTCCGCCTCCTAGTCACCCGGACAGTAGAAAACAAGTTTGCTCCCTCCTCCCTATGACTTCCATCACATGCATATACATGGCTACATTACGATTCATAACAGTAGCAAAATTATCATTATTAAGTAGCAATGAAAATAATTTAATGGCTTGGGGTTACCATGACCTGAGGAACTGTATTAAGGGGTCGCGGCATTAGGAAGGTTGAGAAATACTGCTCTATGGATACCGACTGGACATAAAAAGTATGCCAAGCAGCAATTTACTGTATATACTCGAGTATAAGCCTAGTTTTTCATCCATTTTTGTAGGCTGAAAAAGTCCGCCTCGGCTTATACTCGAATCAAGGTTATTTATTATTTTACTCTGTTGTTGTAGTAGTTGTTGTTATTATTTTACATTTATTATTTTACTCTATTTATTATTATATTTATTATTTTACTTCATTATTGTTGTTATTATTACATTTATTATTTTACTCTATTATTACTGTTATTGTTTTCCCTTATTTTACTCTATGATTTTCCTCTATTATTATTGGAAGCATACTTCAGCACATTTACATTGAAGAAGGTTAGAATAATGGATTAATCAGAGTTGGAGAGTCTTATCGTATACTTCAGTTTTATGTAAATATTCAAAAATATTTAACCTCCTGATGTCTCAATAAATGTAATTTTATTTGTTTCCATTTTTATTTTGAAATTTACCCATAGTGGCTGCATTTCCCACCCTCGGCTTATACTCGAATCAATCTGTTTTCCCAGTTTTTTGTGGTAAAATTGGGTGCCTCGGCTTATATTCGGATCGGCTTATACTCGAGTATATACGGTAACTCTTATGTGTACATGTTTTTCCAGTACTCTATGGCAGTGTTTCCCAACCGGTGTGCCCCGGCACACTAGTGTGCCATGAGTGATCCTCGGGTGTTCCATGGGAAATTGGAACCTCTCCCGTCTCCTCGGCCTGCGCAGGGCCCTTTTGTCACGGCTCTGCCTCTGCTGCTCTCAGGCCTCCTTCCTTCGCAGCTGAGGCTTCGGAAGGGAGCCAAGGCCTACCCAAGAAACGCCTCCTCCTCTGCGAAGGGGGGAGGGAAGGAGTGACGTCGCTCTGACCCCGCCCCCTTCGCAGCAAACGCTGCCGCCACCGCTATTTTGACGAGACGGGCGAAGAGGAAGGAAGGAAGGAGGAGGTAGGAGAGGGGCGGGGGAAGTGGCCTTAGGGGTGGAGAGCGGTGGAGTGCGGTTTCCCCGAACTTGCCCGCCTGCCTGCCTGCCTGCAAGCCAAGGGCTGCCTATTCCATGGCCTTGAGGAGAGGGAGAGAGAGCGGCCTGGCCAAGCTCTTCCTTCCTTCCTTCCTTCCTTCCTTCCTTCCTTCCTTCTTTCCCGAAGCATGCTCTCCTGGTGTTTCTCCTGCATCTATGACTAGCCTCCTCAGAGGTGGTGAGGTCTCCCTCCTCCCTCCCCTCCAGAGATACCCCTGCCCTGCCTCTTGCCTTCTTCTTCCAC
Organism: Anolis apletophallus; assembly: GCA_030556195.1. Classification (NCBI taxonomy): domain Eukaryota; kingdom Metazoa; phylum Chordata; class Lepidosauria; order Squamata; family Anolidae; genus Anolis; species Anolis apletophallus. The sequence goes on from JARBWK010000015.1 coordinate 14,339,164, forward strand.
TGTGTTCGGCCTCCCCTCCTGCCTCTTCAGCTCCCATATCCGACCATAAGAGACTCGGATCCCTTTGGAAGAGCCAGACAGCCCAGTCCTGCCTCTTGACTTCGGGCTTCCTTTCCCCTCCTGTCTCTTGAGCTCTGCTCTCTGGCCATCACAGGCTGGAATCCCTTTGGAATAGCCAGAGATTCATAGAATCCTAGAGTTGGAGGAGACCTCGTGGGCCTCTTTCACCCAATATAAAGGAAAATTGCCTTCAAAGCACCCCTTACAGATGGCCTCTGCTTAAAAGCCTCCAAAGAAGGAGCCTCCACCACACTCCAGGGCAGAGAGTTCCACTGCTGAACGGCTCTCACAGTCAGGAATATAAAAATGCATTAAAAACATATTAACTATATGTATTACTGTGTTAGAGTGTCATTTTGTGTCATTTTGGTTGGTGGTGTGCCCCAGGATTTTGTAAATGTAAAAAGTGTGCCGCGGCTCAAAAAAGGTTGGGAAACACTGCTCTATGGACCACCTCTCTTGAGTAGAACTGTTCCTGAAAAAAACAACTATACCCCCTAAAAAAACCCAAGCCTCTCTGAAAGCCCCCTGGCCAGAATCTTCTCCTGTCTCTACATGTTTTACAATTAGGCTCCTGCCTGCCTACCGTTTGCTCTGTCGTAAAATGTTAATTTCGGCGCTCAAGGATGCAAGACTGAGCAAGCTTGGGTTACTGTAAAACCAAAAGACACGTCCCATCTGTCTGCTATTTTGGTTAAAGGAGGCATATGTGAATATGTGGATTTAGGGCTTTTAATCTCTTGCTAACAGCCGCCACCAACGTCGAATAACATAAAAATTGCATTTCAGGAGTGTGTATGGCATGAACTTATTGTTTCTCCCCATCAAAGTACCCTTTTACTGGTACATGCAAGAGAATATGTTTAATCCAAATCACTCCCCCCCCCCCAAAGGTCTCATTGGGGGTAAAAACTTGGAAGCAAGACCCTCAGGAAGCCATCTGCCTTTCGCAGGTGCACAGGCATAAAAACACTTAGAGCGGTGCCAACTTTGCCAGAGCCATTACTGTTTTGCCACAGGAACAGCACTGCTGTGCTTAGTTCGAGACTGTATACTTTAAAAGCAGTAAATACATGCCACTTTTAGATGAAAGGTTAGATCATAATGACTTCACGGAATGGCGTGGGACAATTCGTCAGCATACTCTCCAAGTATCCCAATTGCAAGAATACTTTGCAATCCCATGTTTTTCAGATGCACTTTAAATGTCCCACCTTTCTCATTCATCATGAGTTTTCTTTCAATGTTGCAAACTGGGAGTGCATCTAGACCAGACATGGGCAAAGTCTGGTCTCCAGGTGTTTTGGACTTCAACTCCCACAATTCCTAACAGCCACCAACAGACAAGAGTTCTTCCTTTCTCCCACCCTGGACCTTTCACAAATATATAAACCCCACTTGCCTAGTTTCCAACAGACCTCACGACCTCTGAGGATGCCTGACATAGATGTGGGCGAAACGTCACGAGAGAATGCTTCCGGAACATGGCCATACAGCCCAGAAAAATCACAGAACCCAATGGTTCTACTACTCTTTTTTTAAATGTCTAGGCCAATTTTTAACATTTATGTGCACATTAAAATTCTTGAAATTAGATTCCCTAGGAAAGGAACGCCCTCCTCCTTACAGACCTTCCATTTTTTTTACTCTGGATCTACACTGCTATATAATCCAGATTATTAAAGCAGATAATCCACATTATCTGTTTTGAATGAGGTTATATGAGTCTGCACTGCCATATAATCCAGTTCAAAGAAAATAATCTGGATTTATAGTTCACCTACAATCAATGTTGTGCGCTCTTGTTAGTAGTCTGGCTGCTGCGCGCTGGACTAATTGCAGCTTCTGGGCAGTCTTCATAGGCAACCCCACGTAGAGAGCATTGCAGTAGTCTATACAGGATGTAACCAGAGCGTGGACCACCGTGGCCAAGTCCGACTTCCCAAGATACGGGCACAGCTGGCGCACAAGCCTGAGCTGTGCAAAATGTCTACTTCACCATTATCCCAATGCCAATTATGCAAAAACAAACCAAGAAAAGAAAGAACGAAAACTTTCCAGTTTGTCAGAACACAAGAAAGAGGGTCTGGACTGGGCTGAGTTCCTGTAAGAAGACTTTTGTCAAAAGGACCTTCTTTGTAGTTTGGCTTGGAGTGCCTTGAGCCTGAATGGCTCTCCCTCATTCCATTCACAGTCTTGGTGCCTATGTTTATTTAGGATGCGATCCTAAGCACACTTGCTCCAGAAACAGAGCCAATGAAAGCAGTAGTACTTACTTGTAAGCAAATGCATTATGAATCTTTTTAAAGTTTTGTTTCCTTGTTTGCCTAAATTTCAGAGTTGTTCTGTTTCCTTTTTTAAAAAAAAAACCTTTAAATTATTCATAGAGTTATTAGCATTGGGTTTTCTTGAATGAATCATGATTTATGTATATAATTACTTTGTGAGAATTTTAAGTATTTATTTAGACATTCTCCCGACAAAGTACCCAGTGCTTGGAACATATTGAACGGAGATACATGCCATTATTCTCACGAAATGTGCCTTTCCTCCACCTGTTGGAGCTTCTTTCCCCTTCTTCTATTAAAATAACTAACATTAATTTTGAAAGCCTGCCACAATTTTAGTCCATAAAAATGGTTTTTGAATTGATCGCTCCTACCAATTATACATTGTGGCTGTAATCTTCTCACAATGCCTCTTAAATCAGAAATGAAGAAACATCTGCCCAATGGCTAATGTGTTTCCGCCGCACACGCTGCTTGCTGGCACCAATATGATCCAACTCCTGAATCTCAGGCGTCCTGAGCTTGCACTGTCAATTCAAGTTTAGTGCTTTCCCTTTAAGAAACCTAGCAAATATTCCAGCCACTCGTCCAGACAGAACACAATTCATACATGCCAAGAACCATCACTATATAGTGTCTGAAGCATATTTGATTCTTGCATAGAGTTGGCTCTTCTTCCCCAGGAAGTGAAGACTATAAATAAGCTCAGAAACAACATCTATATTTAGTCTGCAAGAGGGAGGATAGGGAGCACGAAAAAACTTAAATCCCCAAATATGTGTTAGGAAAAACAAAAACATATGCAGTTGCCTTATGCCAGGTCAAATCGTTCGTTCATCTAGCGAGTCTCCTCAAGACTAACAGAGAGCACTTCTTCTAGGCTCCAGACGGTCTACAGCAGTGTTTCTCAACCTGGGGGTCGGGACCCCTGGAGGGGTCACGAGGGGGTGTCAGAGGGGTCGCCAAAGATAATCAGAAAACACCGCATTTTCTGTTGATCATGGGATGTGTGTGGGGGAGGTTTGGCCCAATTCTATCTTTGGTGGAGTTCAAAAGGCTCTTTGATTGTAGGTGAACTATAAATCCCAGCAACTACAACTCCCAAATGTCAAGTCTATTTTCCCCAAACTCCACCAGTGTTCACATTTGGGCATATTGATATTCATGCCAAGTTTAGTCCAGATCCATCATTGTTTTGCGTTGACAGTGCTCTCGGGATGTAGGTGAACTACAACTCCAAAACTTAAGGTCAATGCCCACTAAACCCTTCCAGTATTTTCTGTTGGTCATGGGAATTCTGTGTCCCAAGTTTAGCTCAATTCCTCCATTGGTGGGGTTCAAAATGCTCTTTGGTTGTAGGTGAACTATAAATCCCAGCAACAACAACTCCCAAATGACAATCTCTCCCTCCAATCCCACCAGTATTCAAATTTGGGCATATTAGGTATATGTGCCAAATTTGGTCCAGTGAATGAAAATAACATTCTGCATATCAGATATTTACATCACACTTCATAACAATAGCAAAATCACAGTTGTGAAGTAGCATTGAAATAATTATATGATTGGGGGTCACTACAACATGAGGAACTGTATTAAGAATGGGCAACAAAGTGGCAAATGCATTTTAACCTAAACAAGTGTAAAGTCATGCACATCGGGGCAAAGAACCCCAACTACACCTACAAATTGATGGGGTCAAAGCTTTCTGAGACAGACCAGGAAAGGGATCTTGGGGTCTTGGTGGACAGCTCAATGAAGATGTCAACCCAGTGCGCAGCAGCAGTGAAAAAAGAAAATTCTATGCTAGGCATGATCAGAAAGGGAATCGAAAATAGGTCGGCAAATGTTGTATTACCTCTCTACAAATCGATGGTAAGGCCAAATTTGGAGTACTGTGTACAATTCTGGTCTCCGCACCTTAAGAAGGATATAACGGAACTGGAAAAGGTACAGAAAAGGGCAACAAGAATGATCCAAGGGATGGAGCGGCTCCCTTATGAAATCAGGTTGCAACGCCTTGGTCTTTTCAGCCTTGAAAGACGGCGTTTAAGAGGTGACTTGATTGAAGTGTATAAAATCATGCATGGGATAGAAAAGGTGAATAAAGAAAAACTATTTTCTTTGTCACAAAACACTAGGACTAGAGGGCACTCCCTGAAGCTCCAAGGTAGGAAAATTAGGACTAACAAAGGGAAATATTTCTTCACCCAGAGGGTCATTGGGTTATGGAACTCACTTCCAGAAGAGGTTGTGACTGGGGGCCACTGTGTGATACAGAATGCTGGACTAGATGGGCTGAGGTCCGATTCAACATGGCTCTTCTTATGTTCTTATGTTCTAAGTGGTCACAGCATTAGGAAGCTTAAGAACCACTGGTCTACAGGGTCTTCATTAGTGCTGATGGCGCGGAGGATCCTTGTCACTGGCAATACAGATTTTTTTGGCTAATTCTTGCATGGGACAAAGTAAGAGATAAACTCAAAACTACAATCCAAAGGACACTTCATCAATTTAACCGCTGAACTACACAAGATCTCCAACATGCAACACTTGGAGACCAAAGGGACAATGGAGACACCTATGTGTAATGCTACAGAAAGTGGGAATAATAATAATAATCATCATCGTCTTTATCTATATTTCACTCTATCTCCCCGAGGGGAATCAGGGCGAATTACAGTATACACATATATAGGCAAACATTCAATGCCTTTTATACACTGAACAACAATACACAAACAAAGACAAAGGTTTCCCTTTCTATCTCCGGAGTCGGGCAACTATGCTCAACTCTGGCCATGTGGAGGTGCTCTTGTTCCATTTTCCATGCCGAGGATTTTGTCATTTGGGAGTTGTAGTTGCTGGGATATATAGTCCACCTACAATCAAAGAGCTTTCTGAATTCCAGCAATAATGAAATTGAACCAAACTTGGCAGACAGAACTCCCATGACCAGCCAAAAATACTGGAAGGGTTTTGTGGGCACTGGCCGTGAGTTTTGGAGTTGCAGTTTATTTATTTATTTATTTATTTATTGTTCGCTCTTGTATTCCGCTCCTCCCAGCAGGCTCGGGGCGGATCACAATAAAATACATGGGCGGCATGTCGGTTACATAACGACATACGGCCCTACAATTTAAAAACAAAGTAACATAAAACCACATTAAAACAGGTTATATCGACCAATGCGGGTATAAAGGCATAACATAACTCTTGGTCCGGAGTGCCTAATTAAAGGCTAGGCCGAAGAGGGCCGTCTTGCACGCCCTCCGGAACGGGGCCAATTCAGAGATGGCCCGAACGCTGACCGGGAGGGCGTTCCAAAGGACCGGTGCTGCCACAGAAAATGACCTTTGTCTGGTCGTTGATAGGTGGCAGGAGCGGACTGATGGAATTAGTAACAGATTCTGTTCATCTGATCGCAGTGATCTCGGGGACAAGTACGGGGTAAGGCGGTCCTTCAGGAACGCAGGCCCTAGGCCGTGCAAGGCCTTAAAGGTCAGGACCAACACCTTGAAGGCAATTCGGTACTCAATAGGGAGCCAGTGCAGTTGCCGGAGGATAGGTGTAATGTGCTCCCTCACCGGCACTCCTGCCAGTAGGCGAGCAGCGGCATTCTGCACTAGCTTGAGTTTCCGGATTGTCGACAAGGGGAGGCCAGCGTAGAGGGCATTACAGTAGTCCAGTCTCGAGATGACCGTCGCTTGGATTACCGTGGCCAGGTCGTCCCTGGACAGGTAGGGTGCCAGTCGCCTAGCCTGTCGGAGGTGATAGAATGACGTCCTGCTGACCACGGAGACCTGGGCCTCCATGGTCAGCGAGGAGTCTAACACAACCCCCAAGCTCTTAACCGACGGTGATGGATTAAGCCGTTCGCCGTCCAGGGTAGGCAACCAGCACCCACCCAGCCCAGGCCGACCAGGCCACAGGATCTCCGTCTTCGATGGATTCACCTTCAGCCGGCTGGCACGCAGCCAACCAGGCATAGATGGAAACAATCGGGTACGGAGTCCGGCCTGCCGTCCATTCTCAGCAGAAGCTGGGTGTCATCTGCATACTGATAACACTCCAGACCAAAGTCGCGGGCCAACTGGGCCAGGGGGCGCATGTAAACGTTGAATAACAAGGGGGAGAGGATGGCCCCCTGGGGGACCCCACAATTTAGTGGGAGTCTCCCGGAGACCTCCCCGCCCCCCTCCACACATTGTCCCCGGTCCCGGAGGAAGGAGGCCACCCATTGAAGGGCAGTCCCCCCAACCCCGGAGCCGGCTAAACGGTGGGTCAACAGTGCATGATCTACAGTATCGAACGCTGCTGTCAGATCTAACAAGACAAGCAGTGCTGATCCGCCCCGGTCCAGTTGGCGGCGAAGTTGGTCTGTAATGGCGACAAGCACAGTCTCCGTCCCATGCCCAATACGGAAGCCGGACTGGAAGGGATCAAGTCCAGCTGTGTCATCTAGGAACTGCTGCAGCTGATCCGCTGCTGCCCTCTCAATTACTTTGCCTAGAAAAGGCAAGTTGGAAACAGGCCTGTAATTGGAGGGAGCCGAAGAATCTAAGTTCGGCTTCTTCAGCAGCGGTTTCACCATGGCCTCTTTTAGTCCCCCTGGGAAGACTCCTTGCTCAAGGGAGCTATTTATGATTGTGCCCAGGGGGCCTCATAACCCCTCTCGGCAAGATCTAATAAGCCAAGAGGGGCACGGGTCGAGGGAGCAAGTAGTTGGTCTAGCTGCAGCTAGTAACCTATCGACAGCTGCTGCGTCCAGCGGTTGGAACCGGGTGAAGGCGGGCCCACCGAGTGGCGGCGGAGTCTCGAGTTCGCTAACTGTATCAAAGGTGGCCGGAACGTCCCGACGGAGAGTTGAAATCTTGTCAGCAAATAAGTTCTGGAAAGCCTCAGCTGTAGGAGCCAAACCCTTATCATTTGGGACAGATGGGATTGTTGTCAATGACCGAATTATCTTAAATAATTGAGCTGGGCGTGAACTGGCTGACTCTATCAAGGAAGAGTAGTAGACCCTTTTCGCTTCCTTGGTAGCTCGCTCATAAACCTCCTTAAATTGTTTATAAGCTGATTTCGACGCTTCGTCACGGAGACTCCGCCACATGTCCTCTAGTTGTCTCTTTCTCCGTTTCATCGCCCGCAACTCCTCGGTGTACCACGGCGAGCGATTTCTACGGGGAAGGAGAGAACGCCTGGGGGCGATCTCGTCTAAGGCCGTGGAGAGACTGGTATTCCTACATCCAGCGAGCACTGTGGACTCAAATAATGAAATCTCGACCAAACTTGTTACAAATACCCAATATGCCCAAATGTGAACACAGATGGAGTTTGGGGAAAATAGACCTTGACATTTGGGAGTTGCAGTTTCTGGGATTTATAGTTAACACACAATCAAAGAGCATCCTGAACTCTTGCAACAATGGAATTGAACCAATTGAACCAGTTTGGGGAAATTTTACCTTGACATTTGGGAGATGTAGTTGCTCAGATTTATAATTCACCAACAAACAAAGGGCAATCTGAAACCCCACCAATGATAGAATTGGGCCCATACAGAACCCCCATACCTTGCACTGGCATGAGCTTCCCTCCAGCTTCACACTCTCTCCCTTGCCGGCACATGTGCAACACGCTGCCATGTGCTGAGCACTCCTGCTCTCCCCTCCCCTGCTTGGAATCTCAGAAACAGCCTTCCCATTGGCTGAGAGGCCAGCCAATCACAGTGGAGGCTTTTGGTGGGAGGATTTCCTGCCCTTTTCCAAAAAGAAAGAGAAGGACAGGTGGAGAGATCTTCAGCCTTCTCTGCCAAAGGGGTTCCTAAGACCATCAGAAATATATGTTTTTGATGGTCTTTGGTGACCCTTCTGAAACCCTCTTGTGACCCACTCCCAGGGGTCCCAAACCCCAGGTTGAGAACTGCTTCTAAAGCAGGGGTAGGCAATTATTTTTTCCACGGGGCCACACGAGAGCCAAAAGATATTATGGAGGGCCGCACCTAAAGGCTGAACTACATTCTAATCTACATAATTTATTTATTTACTATATTTACTATATATTACACATAGTTAATATTAACATATTAATATATAAAGAAATATTCATATATTATTAGTATTAATATCATTATTATTATTATATATAGACATATTATATTGAAATTATAATATATAACATTATTTTACTATATTATTTATTATATTATTATAAAATTATTATAAAATTATTATAAAATAATAATAAAAACCACTAAAATAAAATGAAATTCAAGAAGACAAGGTGCGAACCAAGATGGAGGCTGACGTCCTCAAGAGAGGAAGGATCCCAAGATGGAATGGCCCCAGCCCAGAGGATGACAAGGTGGACCCAGCCACTGCTGCAGCAGCGCAGAGCAGCAGGCGATCAGAGGCTGCAGTCCTCCGCCCGCTCTCGCCCCCAGCCGTTCCCCAACTGATCGCCTTGCTATGGAGTGCCTACCATCTCTGGAGGCGATCCGGGCCTGCAGGGAGAGCAGTCGGTGATCTGAGGCGGCTGGTCGCCAGGGCGATCAGCCCCCGCAGGCCGCCGAGTGCTCCCGCTGCAGGCCCAGATCTCCTCCAGAGATGGTAGGCACTCCAAAGCCGCCGCTCTTCCAACCTGTCTGCTGACACAAGCCCCACAGAGCCTGCGATGGGATGGCGGCAGCGGCACCCCTTGGCCCCGCCCCCGACGCCCTTCTCCCCGGGCCAGACAGAATCGGCTGCTTGGCCACATCTGGCCCGTGGGCCGTAGGTTTCCCACCCCTGTTCTAAAGTCTAGAAACCCAGGTTCTAGACTTTAGAAGAGACCGGATTCCCTTTAGCCTGACTCAATGTATAGCCAGCCACAGGTTTAGCAGCATCACTCACATTTCGCTTTCCCAATGAACGTTAAGCAAGCTAGCACAGTAAATTCTCTTGAGCTGTCATGGGCATAATTTGTTTCTACCTGTAGCCAATTTAACATGATGCTCTATAAGGGAATCGAAGATTTGTGCATTTCAATTAGCAATATTTTGTCAAGATTCTATTTATGCTTGTCTTTGCTGTCAGCAGTTATGTGCTTTTCTCCTTTTTATGATAGAAGATATAGATATTTCAATTTGTGAAAGTCCACAGGCACAGGCACATCTGAAGCGCAAGTCAGGACTTTGCATTTCAAATGCCTCCCTCTTTCTCATCCGCCTGCTCCAATCCAATCCCATGCCGGTTTGTGATTTATTGCTGCAGCATTACCCTTGCTCCCGCTGTTAAGAGTTTACATTTTCCAGTCTTTATTGTGTTCATTTAGTTCTAAACTCTAAATCTACTTCTAATCTGCAGTCCCCGGGGTCTTCATTTTTAGTATAAATTAAATTCGTAAACAAGCGAGGCAAAGGAAGCGCTCGAATTCCTCACCACCCGCGAAGAGCTACATGGTCCCCTGTGTTTGCCATTTGTAAAAACTAAATGCAAGATTTGAAATGCACCACTAACAAAACGGCACAGGAAAATAAGCAGCTGTTACGGCAGAAAAGGCAACGCGCTTGGAGGCCAAAAATTAAAGAGAGTTAAATTATGGAAAGGCTGTTTCCTTCAGGCATGGAAATACTCCAAGGACGATTTCCTGCCAGCCCAAGAAAACACACCTGGGAAATTATTTCAGCTTAACACCACAAATTACTTCCAAAGTCTGTCTGGGAATCACATCTTCCCCCTTCTATCCACCACAAACTCTCCTAAATAAAGATATCCCTCAATTATCAAAACCTCTGACAAGTCTGTTTATATCCCTGCCCGGCTTCCTTTTTCCTTCTCTGTCTAGCTCAGGGGCAGGGAACCTATGGCTCTGGAGCCAGGTGTGGCTCTTTTCATGGTTGCATCTGGCTCTCCAGAGCAGCCTGGGCCTCGGTTTCCCGACATGCAGCTCCCTCTCTCCCCTTCCTTCTTTCCTCCATTCTCCCTTTTCCATTCTCCCTCTTCCTTCCTTCCTTTCTCCCCCTTCACCCTTTCCTTCGCCTCTCCTTTCTTTTCCCTCCCTCTCTCCCCTTCCTTCTTTCCTCCATTCTCCCTCTTCCTTCCTTCCTTCCTTCCTCTTCCTTCCTTTCTTTCTCCCTTTCACTCTTTCCTTCTCTTTCTCTCCCTCCTTTCCCCTCCCACTCTCCCCTTCTTTCTTTCCTCCATTCTCCCTCTTCATTCCTTTCTCCCCTTCACCCTTTCCTTCTCTCCTTCCTTCTCCATCCCTCTCTCGCCTTCTTTTCCTCCATTCTCCTTCTTCCTTCCTTTTCCTTCCTTCCTTTCTTCCCCTTCACCCTTTCATTCTCCTTCTCTCCTTCTGTTTCCCTCCCTCTCTCCCCTTACTTCTTTCCTCCATTCTCCTTCTTCCTCTTCCTTCCTTTCTTTCTCCCCCTTCACCCTTTCCTTCTTCCTTTTCCCTCCCTCTCCCCTTCCTTCTTTCCTCCATTCTCCCTCCCTCTCTCTTCCTTCCTTCCTCTTCTATTCTTTTCCCCAAATCTTCCTTTCCTTCTCCTTCCTTTCTTTTCACTTTCCTCTCTCCCCTTCTTTCTTTTGTTCTTCTCCCTTCATTATTTTACTTTTTCCTCACTCCCTTTCCTTTCTTTTCCCCACCCTTTCCTTTCCTCCCTTCCCATTTCCTTCTTTCTTTTCCCCTCCTTGTCTCTCTCTTGCTTTTCTTTACTTCCTTTTGCATTGTTCATTCTTCTTTTCTTTCTTCCTCTCCCTCCTTTATTTCCTTTGTCTTTCTTTCTTTCCCCCTTCCTTCCTTCCTTCTGCCTTCTTTTCCTTCCCAGAGTCCTGAGCATGCCTTTGGCAGAGCCAGGTCTGAAGTGTCCCGTCATTCTGCCGGGGGAATCCTTTTCTCATCGTATGTACGTATAAACTCACATTTAGTTGAATTCAGTCTTAAAATACATATTATATGGCTCTCACTGAAATAAATTTCCAAATATTTTGCTTTCATAGCTCTCTGAGTCAAAAAGGTTCCCAACGCCTGGTCTAGCTGGAAGATTTTGTTTAGCAACATAGCAGAGACTCACAAGATACTCTGTGTCCGGTTGCATCAGCATGCTTGCATTAAACATTTTGGAAGATGCCTTGAAGTTTCCACAACAAAACGTTGTTGTCTACATATGCAAGGCTTACCTAGCCAGTGGTTTCAATGTGTATGCACATTGTTGCATAAACATGTTGAATTACTTTTCTATTAACCACTGCATTATTTTACAATAAAGGCAAAATGATGCTCAAAATTCGACAGCAAAGACTTTTGCCACAAACGAAGAAAGAAATGCCAGGTGATCAAACTAGGTTCAGGTAAGGAGGAGTCACTATAGATCATACCACAAACATGTGCTGGGTAATTGAGTTTGCCAAGTAATTTCAAAAGAAAATCAGCCTGTGTCTCCAAACCCTTTGATTGTATAGATTATTATTATTATTATTATTATTATTATTATTTGAACGCCACTCCCGTACGGCTAGGGGCGACTTACAAAGTTCACTGGAGAACCATTGGGCATATAAACAAACAGCAGACTACAATGTAAAATACAATATGTTAAACGAAGTAAAGGGACAGACAGGAAAGATAGGACTAATCTATAGGACAGATAGCTAATCTACAGGACAAGGAGTAAAAGTCCTAGGTAATTCCGACTAACAGTCCACCAGAGGGTGACCAATGTGCCTCAACCTTAAGAGAGGACGAGCTGCCTTTCTTAGGAACAGGGGCGATTCTTCGGCCTATTGCCCTCTCAGGGGTGTCAGGCTTGGGTGTGCTGGAGTCCAATCTAGTCCAGCTGCCCGGGGTCAGACCCCAAAAAGTCCTTGTTCAAAAGGATCTGGGCTTCAGTTTCCCTGGTGGCTTTCCTGTGGCCACTGGGCCTTTAATAGTTACCCCGGGCAGTCGGTTTGCCATCTAGTCCTGGCATTGAATGGTCAGATGGGCATCGCTATGCCTCTCTGGGCCGCCAGGGCCAGGCCTTGGCTGCTCCTTCTCTTACGCGGTTTCCGCCTTCGGTTGCGTCGTTTCCGTTTCCAGACCACGGCTGGAGAAGATGTCCGGTCGGCCTTGGTGACGTCAAGGCCGCCCGCCATCTTGGAGGACTCACCAGCCGCTAGAGTCGTCATCAATGGAGGACCACCATGGTGGAGGAGGGGCTCCCGAGCATTGGCCCACTCCCCAGGCAACTCCGGCATCAATGCTCGGCCACAGTCATCTGTCCCGTCATCCACCACACCGGGTCCCCGGCTGAGACCAGTCTCCCGAGCCAGCTCCGCGGTAGGGTCCTGTATATTTAGGTCGTCCCTCTGGTTCTCCAAACCATCCCTGCTACCTCCAGTTGGAAAGTCCCACGATCAGGAATAGTCCAACTTGGGCCTTCCTTCCAGGTGTTTTGGACTTCAATTCCCACAATTCCTAACAGCCTCCAGCCCCTTCCTTTTCCCCCTCAGCAACTTAAACTTGGAGGGGGAGCCCAAGTTGGCCCACGCCTGGAATAGATGGTTAAAGTTATGGATGGCTCATAAAGAAATTAGGGTGCCCCAATATTTGATGCATAACCTGCTATCAGGACAGGGAATAAATTAGGACGGAACACAGAAATGGAATGGTTTCCAATTGGCAAGGTCAGTCAAGGCTGCATTTTATCAGTTTCACTGGAATGCTGAAAATACCCTTTGCAGAAAGGAAGTATGAACATTGGAGGACGTAACATCCACAGTCTAAGATATACACACAATACCATGGTACTAGTAGAAAATAGCAAACGCTTGGAACAATTATCGAAAAAGTCAGGGCAGAAAGTGCAAAGGTGGGTTTGCAACTGAACACTGAGAAAACAAAAATAATGACCACAAATGCTTTGAGACTTTCATATAGAGGCTCAAGAATTAATTACAATGGAAACGCCAGTCCAGACATCAGAAGAAGACAAGTTTGTGGAAGATCCTGCCATGCAAAGACAAATGATTGAATACTAATGTTGGAATGTTCCATTTTAAGGTGTGGTTGTGAAAGATGGACCGGGAAGAAAGCTAAGAGGAAGAAAAATCTACTCCGTTGAAATGTGGCTCTGGAGAAGAAGCCCGAGGATATCATGAGACAAATAAGTGGGTCCTAGAGCAAACCAGGACTGAACTCCCCTAAAAGCCAAGATGACTAAACTGAGTCTGATGTATTATGGCCATGAAAGGTAAAGGTTTCTCCTGACATTAAGTCCAATTGTGTCCAACTCTAGGGGTTGATGCTCATCTCTATTTCTAAGCCAAAAAGCCGGGGTTATCCGTAGGCACCTCTAAGGTCATGTGGCCAGCATGACTGCATGGAGCGCCGTTACCTTCCCACAGAAACAGTATTATTAATCTACTCCAGGGGTCAGGAAGCTACGGCTCGGGAGCCAGATGTGGCTCTTTTCATGATTGCATCTAGCTCTCCAGAGCAGCCCAGGAGGAGTGACGCATTCTCCATTCTCCCTCTTCCTTCCTTCCTCTTCCTTCCTTACTTTCTCCCCCTTCACCCTTTCCTTCTCTCCTTCCTTTTCCCTCCCTCTCCCCTTCCTTCTTTCCTCGATTCTCCCTCTTCCTTCCTTCCTCTTCTTCCTTCCTTTCTCCTCTGCACCCTTTCCTTCTCCTTCTCTCCTTCATTTTCCCTCCTTCTCCCTTCTTTCCTCCATTCTCCCTCTTGTCCTTCCTCTTCCTTCCTTACTTTCTCCCCTTCACCTTTTCCTTCTCTCCTTCCTTTTCCCTCCCTCTCTCCCCTTCCTTCTTTCCTCGATTCTCCTTCTTCCTTCCTTCCTTCCTCTTCTTCCTTCCTTTCTCCCCTTCACCCTTTCCTTCTCCTTCTCTCCTTCACTTTCCCTCCCTCTCCCTTCTTTCCCCCATTCTCCCTCTTGTCCTTCCTCTTCCTTCCTTACTTTCTCCCCTTCACCGTTTCCTTCTCTCCTTCTTTTTCCCTCCCTCTCTCCCCTTCCTTCTTTCCTTGATTCTCCCTCTTCCTTCCTTCCTTCCTCTTCTTCCTTCCTTTCTCCCCTTCACCCTTTCCTTCTCCTTCTCTCCTTCATTTTCCCTCCTTCTCCCTTCTTTCCTCCATTCTCCCTCTTGTCCTTCCTCTTCCTTCCTTACTTTCTCCCCTTCACCTTTTCCTTCTCTCCTTCCTTTTCCCTCCCTCTCTCCCCTTCCTTCTTTCCTCCATTCTCCCTTTCCTTCCTTTCTTTCTCCCCTTCACCCTTTCCTTCTCTCTTTCTTTTCCCTCCCTCTCTCCCCTTCCTTCTTTCCTCCATTCTCCCTCTTCCTTTCTTTCTCCCCTTCACCATTTCCTTCTCCTTCCTTTCTTTTCACTCCCCCCTCTCTCCCTTCTTTCTTTTCTTTTTTCCCTTCATTATTTTACTTTTTCCTCACTCCCCTTCCTTCCTTTTCCCCACTTTTTCCTTTCCTTTCCTCCCTTCCCATTTCCTTCTTTCTTTTTCCCCTCGTCTCTCTCCTTTTCTTCCTTTTCCATATTTGCTCTTCTTCTTTCTTCCTCTCCCACTCCCTCCTTTATTTCCTCTTTCTTTCTTTCCCTCCCGCTTCCTTCCATCTTCTCTTCCTTCCCAGAGTCCTGAGCATGCCTTTTGCAGAGCCAGGTCTGAAGTGTCCTGTCATTCTGCCGGGGGAATCCTTTCCTCATAGTATGTACGTATATACTCACATTTAGTTGAATTCAGTCTTAAAATATATATTATATATTATATGGCTCTCACTGAAATAAATTTCCAAATATTTTGCTTTTATGGCTTTCTGAGGTTCCCGACCCCTGATCTACTCACATTTCCACGTTTCCGAACTGAATCTAAAGTTGGTCAAAAACTGATTTGTAACCCTTTTGGTACTAATATTGGAGAGCGGTCTCTTGTCAAAAAAAATGTTGGGAACCACTATTCTAGATGGACAGGTTCAATCAGGGAAACCATGACCTTGAGTCTACAAAAATTGACCAGGGTCATTGAGGATAGGTTTCACAGCATTGCCATAAGTCAAAGCTGACTTTATGGAAGTTAACAATGCTGTTATACATTATAATGTTCCTTTCCAAAATGGGGGTTGGATAAAAACCATGTACGTTCTTTGGGGAAATAAAGGGATGATCTCCTTTTCTTTACTATCCCCACATCCTTGCCTCAAAGAACCATCACACACCAGTTCCGCTGCCAACTGGATCAAGGGGGATTGGCGCTGCTCGTGTTATTAGATCTCACAGCAGCTTTTGATACAGTCGACCATGCATTGTTAACCCACCGTCTGGCCATGACTGGGGTTAGGGGGACTGCCCTGAAATGGGTGTCCTCTTTTCTCCTGGATTGGGGCCAGGGAGTGGAGAGATGGGAGGTATGGTTTCTGAGAGGCTCCTCTTAAGTTGTGGGGTGCCTCAGGGAGCCATTCTCTCCCCTTTATTGTTTAACATCTACATGCGACCCCTTGCCAAGTTGGTGCGGAGTTTTGGTCTGGAGTGTCATCAGTACGCTGATGACACCCAGCTGGGGCTGAGGATGGACGGCCGACCAGACTCTGTACCCGATTGTTTCCAACAATGCCTTGACGCTGTGACGGGTTGGCTACGAGCCAGTCGGTTGAGAGTGAATCCGTTGAAGACGGAGATCCTCTGGCTGGGGTCACCTGGGTGAGTGTGAGCTCCGGCTGCCTGCTCTGGACGGTGAGGCACTACACCCGTCGCCCCTAGTAAAGAGCTTGGGGGTCCAGTTGGACCCACTGCTGACGATGGAGGCTCAGCTCTCCACTGTCAGCAGATCTGCCTTCTACCATCTGCAGCAAGCTAGGCAGCTGGCGCCCTATCTCTCCGGAAATGACCTAGCCACGGTGATCCAGGCAACGGTCATCTCGAGACTAGACTACTGTAACGCCCTTTACATTGGTCTTCCTTTGTCGGTCATCCGGAAGCTCAAACTGGTGCGGAATGCTGCAACAAGACTTTTGGCTGGAGTGCCAACTCTGCAGCGACTGCACTGGTTACCAATTGAGCACCGGGTCATCTTCAAAGTGTTGGTTCTGACCTTTAAGGCCTTGCATGGTCTGGGGCCGGTGTACTTAAGGGACCGTCTACTCCCATATGTTCCCCAGAGATCCCTCCATTCAGAAAACCTCAACCTCTTACAGATTCCGCCCCTGCGAACTATTCGTCTGTCGTCAACTAGACAGAGAGCCTTCTCTGTGGCAGCACCATGCTTGTGGAATAATTTACCACCTGAAGTGCAAGCAATCAGTGCGAGCAAAACGGCATTGTTCCGGCAGGCATTCAGCCTATAACTATTCTTGGTTTGGCGGACTATTGTGGAAACTGTCCTATATTTCCATTGTTTTTATGCTTCTGTCGTAGTTCGATATGCTGTAAACCGTCCTGAGCCAATCGGAAAGGACGGTATACAAATTGAAATAATAAATAAATAAATAAATAAACCTCACTGGAGACTACTTCCGAGTTGAGGGGACCTTTCAGAATGGTTGCCAGCGGGCCAATTCATTTCAGGGTGGTTGCCACCAGTACTTCCCTGCAACTTAGCAGATTGCAGGTGAAGGTTAATAGGAAAAAAAATGTGTAGAAGCTTCGCCAAATTACTTTTGTCAAAACAGGAGATCGAGGAGATCTCTTGCCTTCAGGGCAAGAAGGAGACAATGAACGCCTTCTGCTTTGTTGAGGTTTCTGTAATCTCTCTAAATGTCTTGGCCCCAAAAACTTCTGTTTATTTCCTTTTGTGAAGCCAAGCCCACATACACAGTGAGTACAAAAGGACCGACATATTCACTAGACAGAGGCAAACAGCCCATTCATTGCATCTAATGTTTCGCGTCTATTCAACAAAGCAGCAGCTAGTCTACTTTAGCCGCAGAATGTCTGCAAAGAGTCATTTGCACCAATATGAAAACTCTTAAGGCCAACAGAATATCTCACCGTTTCTCAGCAGGTGGAGAGACAGAAAGAAGGGCGGGGGACGTGCTTGGCTGTTTCCGTAAGAGAAAGAGATAAAAGAGTTACCGTATATTCTGGCATACTAGACGGCTTCTTAAGCCTGGAAAATAATATGAAAAGTTGGGTGTCGTCTAGTACGCCGGGTATAAATTAAAATAATAAGTTAAAGAAAAAAATAAAATCACCCTTAGTGGCGCGGCTTGAGGAGGGAGGAGGAGGAGGGTGGAGGGAGGAGGGCATGGGGAGGAGTGACAACCCGCATTGCCACAGAGACCGGCTGGGGGTGATGGCCCGCTGGGCTTTCCCTGCAGTCCCCGCCGCTCTCCATTCAAGGACCTCCTCCACCCTCACCACTTACCTCCTCCGAAGGCTTGCCTAGGCCCAAGGAAGTGCCTCCAGACGCCGACTCCTAGCAGCACTGGGTGACAGTGTGCCTTGGATGTGCTCTCATAGACATGCTGGGAGCAGTAGGAGTCACAGAACTACTGCTCCCAGCAACCCTCTAGAAGCACATCCAAGGCACGCCGTTGCCCAGTGCTGCTAGGAGTTGGCGTCTGGAGGCCCAAGGAAGCGTCTCCGGATGAGTCCTAGTAGCACTGGGCGACGGCGTGCCTCGGATGTGCCCCCAGAGGCATGCTGGGAGCAGTAGTCCCCTGACTTCTACTGCTCCCAGCATGCCTCTGGGAGCACATCCAAGGCATGCCGTCGTCCAGCGCTGCTAGAAGTCGGCGTCCGGGGGCACTTCCTTGGGCCTAGGCAAGCCAAGTGGCCTTCAAAGAAGGTAAGCGGCGAGGGTGAGGAAGTCCTTGAACAGAAAGTGGTTGGGGCCGTAGGGCATAGTCTTGGAAGAGGGGAGTAGTCTTAAACGCCAAGAATATCCCTAACTCTGTATTTTTTTTATTTATTTATTTACTTAATTTTTATCCCACCCTTCTCACCCCGCAGATGACTCAGGGCGGATTACAATGTACACATTACATTTATTTATTTATTTATTTATTTATTATTCGGGCTTCTATGCCGCCGACTCCCTGAGGCTCGCGGCGGCTTACAGGAGCCGAAGGGCACAGTAAAATACAGGCAATAAGCAGTTAAAAACAATTAAAAACAACAGCAGTATATTTAGACACACAAACACACAAAACAGACAGAGGCAATTCAACATCTGGCCACCAGGGGGAGCTGTCGCACTCCTTCATTCCTCAGCGTGTTTCCTGGAGATCTTTTTATGGCCTCGTAAATCAGTTAAATTTAGCCTCCCCACTAAGTGCTACTTTTAATTTCCTACTTGACAGATGCAACTGTCTTTCGGGTTGCAAAGGTCGACAACAGGCTAAACAATAGGTCGAGAGCCCACCTCGACCCAGGCAGGCCTCGAAGTCATGACCTTCTGGTCAGTAGAGATCTTATGCAGCTGATATCCAGCCAGCTGCGCCACATTGAAAAGTGGGGGGGGGGTCATCTTATACCCCCAGTCGCCTTGTATTCCGGAATATACGGTACATTTCTGTTTGAAAATAATAGGCACTTTTGTCTTCTAGAACTCATCTTCTTTTTGAGGAATTCCTGATGAGTTTCCAACAATGTTCCCAAGTTCCAAGGAACATGGTTTTTAAACGAAATGGAAGCAGAGGCTTTCCAAAGATCCAAATTTCGTCTGTGGGGAGGTACATTTCACCCTTGCACCCAAGAACAAGGAGCAGGAGATTCAATCGACAGGAAAAGAGTCTCCACGTAAACATTAGGAAGAATTTCGTGATGGTAAGAGCTGTCTTACAGTAGAATATGTTGCCTCAAGGTGTGTCAGAGCGATTGAAGGGATCCATGGGTGGGAATGATTTTAAAAAAATACTGGTAGCCAGATTGTGTTCATATTCATGGTTTCCTCCTTTCTGTTGAAATTGCCCAGATGCTTGTGGATTTCAATGACTTCTCTATGTAGTCCAGGGGTAGGGAACCTATGGCTCAGGAGCCAGATGTGGCTCTTTTCACGATAGCATCTGGCATTCCAGAGCAGCCCAGGCCTTGGTTTCCCAGCATGCAGCCTCACTTCCTCTTCCTTCCTTCCTCTTTCATTCTTTCCTCCTCTCCTTACTTTTTCCTCCCTGTCTCCCCTTCCGTCTTTCCTCCATTCTCCCTCTTCCTTCCTTTATTTATCCCTTCACCATTTCCTTCTCCTTCTCTCCTTCCTTTTCCCTCCCTCTCTCTCTCCTTCTTTCCTCCATTCTCCCTCTTCCTTCCTCTTCCATTCTTTCCTTCTCTCCTTCCTTTTCCCTCCCTCTCTCCCCTTCCTTCTTTCCTCCCTCCTTCTTCATCCTTTCCTCCTCTCCTTCCTTTTCCTTCCATCTCTCCCCTTCCTTCTTTCCTCCATTCTCCCTCTTCTGTCCTTCCTCTTCCTTCCTTTCTTTATCCCACTTCACCATTTCCTTCTCCTTCTCTCCTTCCTTTTCCCTCCCTCCCTCTCTCCCTTCCTTCTTTACTCAATTCTCCCTTTCTTTCTTCCTTTCTTTCTCCCCTTCACCCTTTCCTTCTCTCCTTCCTTTTCCCTCCCTCTCTCCCTTCCTTCTTTCCTCCATTGTCCCTCCCTCTTCCTCCCTCCTTCTTCTAGTTTTTCCCCCCAAGTCTTATTTTCCTTCTCCTTCCTTTCTTTTCACCTCCCTCTCTCTCCTTTCTTTTCTTTTTTCCCCTTCTGTATTTTACTTTTTCCTCACTCCTTTTCCTTTCTTTTCCCCACCCTTTCCTTTCCTCCCTTCCCATTTCCTTCTTTCTTTTCCCCTCCTTGTTTCTCTCCTGCTTTTCTTTTCTTCTTTTTCCATAGTTTGTTCTTCTTTTCTTTCTTCTTCTTCCTCTCCCTCCATTATTTCCTCTGTCCTTCTTTCTTTCTTTCTTTCCCCCTTCCTTCCATCTTCTCTTCCTTTCTCATTTGCTATCTCCAACTCCTATCCCACCTAGGGTTTTTATCCTTTTATCTTGTCCACTTGGCCTGCCCATCCTATTCAGTTTTTATTGTGTGAATTTCCTGTATCATTCCATTTGTTATTGTAATTGTATTTTTAATTACTATTATTTCTTATGTATTTTGTTTTGTACTTTGTATTTCACTGTGTTGTACTGTATTCTAGAAGGGCTTGGCCTCATGTTAGCCGCCCCGAGTCCCCATTGGGGAGATGGTGGAAGGGTATAACTATGCCCCAGAGATCGCTACGGTCCGAGGACCAAAATCTTTTGGAAGTCCCGTCGGTCAGAACCTGTCACTTGCCATCTATGCGACAGCGTGCCTTCTCGGGAGCAAAGCCTAACTTATGGAATGCCTTGCTGGAGGAGGTCAGAGCAATAACAGACTTGTCCTCCTTTCGGAGGGCTTGCAAGACTAACCTCTTCCGGCAGGCGTTCAGCCTTTAGAGGCCTCGCTTGACCCGCATTCTCTGTTTAGTATAATTGCTTTTATTGTGTTTTAAATGCTGTTTTTGTGATTATGCTTTTATGCCTGTGCTGTGAACCGCCCTGAGCCTACTGGGAAGGGTGGTATCATCATCATCAGTTTCTCACTTGTTAATTGCCCTCCATTAAAATGCTCCAGGCGATTTACATAAAACAATAGCATTAAAAATACACAATACCAAATAGACTGCATTAGACATTAAAAGCTCTGCTAAAAAGCCAGGTCTTGAGTGCCTGAGCAAAGGGTCGCAGGTGACGCATGGCCCTCAAGTGGGGAGGCAAGGAGTTCCACAAGACAGGGGCAGAGGTGGAGAAGGCCCTGCGTCTTGTGCTCGAGGCGTACTTCCCTGGGGCTTGGAACATACAGTAAGTTTAGTTGGAGGAGTCGTGACGACCACTGGTGGCGAAGAGGAGAGAGGCGGTCTCTGAGATATGCTGGCCCCTGACCATAAAGCGCCTTAAAGGTCAGAACCAACAACTTAAACAAAGCTCGGAATTCCGTTGGAAGCCAGTGCAAATGTAACAGAGTTGGAGTTATGTGGCATCTCAAAGGTGTTTTTGCAAGTAGCCTGGCAGACACATTCTGAATAACGCGGATCCTCTGAGTAGTCGACAAGGGAAGGCCAACATACAAGGCGTTACAATAATCCAGTCTAGATGTAACCGTTGCATGGATGATTGTAGCCAAGGCTTCCTCTGAAAGGTAAGGTGCCAGCTGTCTCGCCTGCCGGAGATGGAAAAAGGCCTGCTTACTAACATTAGCGATCTCGGCCTCCATAGTCAACTGTGAATCCAGGACGACACCCAAGCTCTTAACAGTGGAAGATGGATGCAGGGGGGCACCATCGAAGTTGGGCAGGGAGGGCGCCACTCCAGGCGGGCAGCCAGGCCACAAAATCTCACTCTTAGTAGGATTCACCTTCAACCTACTGGCACGCAGCCATCTCGATACAGCCTCAAGACATAAGGTGAAAATGTCTGGTATTGAGGTGACTCCAGGCTCCAGCCGTAAAAGCAGCTGGGTGTCATCTGCGTATTGGTGGCACTCCAGACCAAAGCTCCGCACGGGGCTGGCAAGAGGTCTCATGTAGACGTTGAAGAGGAGGGGAGAGAGAATTGCTCCCTGAGGCACCCCACATGAGAGGGCAGATCTGTCAGAGGTTCGAGCTAGGTACTCGACACATTGAGACCGGCCTCGAAGAAATGTGTCGGACCAACTGAGGGCCCGACCACGAACTCCCGCCATGGCGAGTCGATAGATCAGCAGGTCATGGTCGACAGTGTCGAATGCAGCCGAAAGATCCAGGAGTATCAGGAGTGTGGTATATAAGTTGAAATAATAAATAAATAAATAAAATAAAGATGACTTGCCTAGTTTCCAACAGACCTCACAACCTCTGAGGATTCCTGCCATAGATGTGGGTGAAAAATCAGGAGAGAATGCTTCTGGAACATGGCCAGACAGCCCAGTAAACCCAAAGCAACCCAGTGATTCTGGACATGAAAGCCTTTGACAACACAGAAAGCTTTTGCTTCCCCGACAGCAGGTCCAGCGCTCTGAAGCCTAGGTGCACCGGGAATGTGGCGCAGCTGGCTAAGTGTCAGCTGCATAAGATCTCTCTGACCAGTAGGTCTTGAGTTCGAGGCCTGCCCGGGTCGAGGTGGGTGCTCGGCCTTTAAGTGTAGCCTGCTGTCGACCTTTGCAGCCTGAAAGACAGTTGCATCTGTCAAGTAGGTGATAAAGGTACCACATTAAGTGGGGAGGCAAATTTTGACTGAATTATGAGGCCATTAAAGAACTCCAGGAACGCTGAGGAATACGGAAGAACAACAAGGGACGCTGGGAACGCTGAGAGATGAGGAGTGCGTCAGCTCCCCCTGGTGGCCAGAGTTTGCCTCTGTTCATCTATATGTGTGTATGTGGAAATGGCAGGGATTGTCTGCTAAGTATGTGTACCTGTAATCAGCTCTGAGTCCCCTTCGGGGTGAGAAGAGTGGAATATAAATAAAGTAAATAAAGTAAATAAATAAAACCCTGCTTTATAAATTGAGGAAGCTGCCCCATTCTGAATTTCCATCCAGTTTCTTTCCGCAAGCACTCAAATCCGCAGCAGTGGTATTTGTGAACGAAGCAAATAAATGTCAGGCTATGGCAAAAATAATTAAAAACAGAAACTGCAATTAGGCTTTCCATTAGAGCCCATTTAGATTGTATGTATTCCCCAAAATGCACGTGCCTGACCTCTTTTTTGCATCCTCCTGCTTTGATGTCATGAAGCCACAGATTGGCGTCACTTGGCTCCACATGTTTATGTCAGCCACACGCAAGTCCCAAACAATGAGAAAGTGTTCTCCACTTTGCAGTAGCCCAGTTAGTATACAGTGGATATGGATTACTCTTGTTTCCATGGCAATAGGGGCCTACCAGTTCCATCCACCTAAGTGTCACGGTTACCGAAAGATGAAGGAGCCATTCATCACTATTTAGTAAAATTGGACCAACGATGACATGCATCACAGACTAGCTAAGCTCAAGAGAAGTCCTAATGGAGAAAGATGGTCTTGGAATTGGCGTTCCTCCATGTACTCTTCCCAGCTTGGACCGTGAGAAGAGACAGCAGTTCAGAGACAGGAAGTATTTAGCTGAAGGCACTTCCGGGAATGTGGACACCAGGAATGTGGCACAGCTGGCTAAGTGTCCGCTGAATAAGATCTCTCTGACCAGTCGGTCATGAGTTCGAGGCCTGCCCGGATCGAGGTGGGTGCTCGACCTTTAAGTATAGCCTGCTGTCGACCCGAAAGACAGTTGCATCTGTCAAGTAGGTGATAAAGGTACCACATTAAGTGGGGAGGCAAATTTTGACTGAATTATGAGGCTATTAAAGAACTCCAGGAACGCTGAGGAATGCGGAAGAAACAACAAGGGACGCTGGGAACACTGAGATGAGGAATGCATCAGCTCCCCCTGGTGGCCAGAGTTTGCCTCTGTTCATCTATATGTTGTGTATGTGGAAACGGCAGGGATTGTCTGCTAAGTATGTGTGCCTGTAATCTACTCTGAGTCCCCTTTGGGGTGAGAAGAGTGGAATATAAATAAAGTGTATTATTATTATTATTATTATTCCTCTTGTGGTTTTTAGCTTTAAAGATGGAAGCTTTGCCACTCATATCAAGATTCAAGTAGATCCTAAAGCAGGCCTGGGCAAACTTCAGTCCTCCAGGTGTTTTGGACTACAACTCCCACAATTCCTAACAGCCTACCGGCTGTTAGGAATTGTGGGAGTTGTAGTCCAAAACACCTGGAGGACCGAAGTTTGCCCAGGCCTGCCCTAAAGCTAGGCATGGAAGCCAACCAATCAGTGATTTGGTCTTGTCGCACTACTTGGTTGTACCCCATACAACGAAACGATAGGATGTTTGCCAACATCAACGTTTGTGTTGAGAACAGGGTTGCAATCAGCTTCCTCTGAGTTGGGAGTGTGACTTGCACAAGGTCAACTGATGAGTTGGCAAGGAGGATTGGGGTTTGAACCCTGATATCGGAGAGCCTTTGTCCAGGATGTGAACCAATACCGCTTTCAACCGAGAGCCAACACCCATCCATTGGGATAAGAGGCCATCATGACTAAGAACATCTCCATGATTATCAACGTCAGCTATACCTTCTTGAATACACAAAGAAGGTTGAGCAATTCTCTGCTGAAAGTCATGGTTCCTCCCGGCACCTACTTATCTTTTCGGCCCCAAGCAAATAGCTTCCTGTACTCTCCGGATTTGTTCATTCTCTTTTACTTCTGCTTTCATGACGTGTTTTGTGTGAATTTTATCTGCTGTGATTTTCTGTTTTCTTTTGATGCTTGATTGCGTCTACATTGTTTTGAATCACCGTCGGGCAGCGTCTTTCATTCCACTCTTTTTATTCGAACTTCAAGGATTTTGTGTTTTTAAATGCATCCTGCCATGCTTGACAACTGGGTACAGTGTGACAAACGTGTCCCGGAAAGAAAGACAAGTGTAGCAGATCTGTCCCAGGACTATCTGTTCTGCCGCCTTTTCCCACAATAACTTGCTTCCAGGGAGCCCACATGGCTGCTCTGCCCACAAATTCAATTCTATGGGGGGAAGTAAAGGCAAAGCTTTCCCCTTGACATTAAGTCTAGTCATGTCCGACTCTGGGGGGGGGGGGTGCTCATCTCCATTTCTAAGCAGAAGAGCTGGCGTTGTCCATAGACACCTCCAAGATCATGTGGCCAGCATGACTTCATGGAGCACTGTTACCTTCACATCAGAGCGGTAACTACTGATCTACTCACATTTGCATGTTTTCGAATGGCTTAGTTGGCAGAAGCTGGGGCTAACAGCGGGAGCTCACGCCGCTCCCCGGATTCGAACCTGCTTTTTCGGTCAGCAAGTTCATCAGGTTAGCACTTTAACCCACTGCGCCACCGGGGGCTTCTTCCAACTCTGTTTCTGTAAATACTTTGGCTTAGGACACCATGCACAATGTCTATTGCTTTGTATTTTACCGTACCGTACTAGACACCTCCAAGGTCATGTGACCGGCATGACTGCATGCAGCGCCGTTTCCTTCCCACAGGAGCTGTACTTATTGATCTACTCACATTTGCATGTTTTCGAACTGCTAGGTTGGCAGAAGTTGGGGCTAACAGTGGGAGCTCCCCTTGCTCCCCCGATTCAAACCACTGACCTTTCAGTCAGCAAGTTCAGCAGCTCAGCGGTTTAACCCACTGCGCCACCAGGGCCTCCGGAGGCTACTCTGTGGCGTAGTGCTTCTAAATATGAAAGCTCCATATTGCTGTGTTGTTGAAGGCTTTCGTGGCCGGAATCACTGGGTTACTCTGTTTTCCGGGCTGTTTGGTTATGTTCCAGAAGCATTCTCTCCTGACATTTCACCCACATCTATGACAGGCATTCTCTGAGGTTATGAGCTATAAAGAAAGTGTATTATTATTATTATTATTATTATTATTATTAGCTCTGTTGGAAACTCGGCAAGTGAGGTTTATATATCTGTGGAATGTACAGGGTGGGAGAAAGAACTCTTGTCTGTTTGCAATTGGCTACCTTGCTTAGCACTGAATAGCTTTGCAGCATCAAAGCCTGGCTGCTTCCTGCCTGGGGTCATACTTGGTTGGGAGTTGGGAAAAGTAGAGTTCTGTGGAAGTAAAATATGAGAATGCCAAGAAATGCATTCTTGGTTGTGCTTTGTGGGATCTGAGATAACAAGAACACGAGAAGGACAAAGCACAGCAGAACTATTGTTCATTATTCCAACTTGGGATAAGATTTGTGATGCAAAGAAAAAATCCATTTAGATTAAAAACACCTTTACTGGTTCCTCCTATGAATATATATATATATATATATATATATATATATATATATATATATGGTTCCTCCTATGAATATATATATATATATATATATATATATATATATATAGTTCCTCCTATGAATATATATATATAAAACACACTACACATGGAAATATTCTATAGCCCAACACTGTGGTCTGAATTACAAACAGAGCTTATCGTTAAATTCTATTTGATTGCACTCGTCGGTAGTTTGCATACATTTGCTAACCACCACCTTCTTTTCATCACATGGGGAAACCATTTTACATCACCAGCCCATAATAACTTACTTATGCCCTTGATGGTACACACTGATTTATTTTTCTTTTTTCATTATGGACTTTCAATTCACAATTACAGCCTTGTGGCGTTCGTGCTGGAGGTTATCCTGGATTCGTTTAAAGACAAAATTCCATTTGGGGGAAAATGATCAAGACTGATGTTGGATTCTGTAGCAAAGCCGCCCTGTTCATACAGAGAGACAACAGTCACAGACAGTGAAAAGGGCAGTACAGACTGCGAGCAAAGAAGCCTGATTGACTAGTATGATCTACACAACAGTTCTATTATACCAGTGTTTTTCAACCTTTTTTGAGCCCCGGGACATTTTTTACATTTACAAAATCCTGGGGCACACCACCAACCAAAATGACACAAAATGACACTCTAACACAGAAATACATATAGTTTCGTGGGCATTGACTTTGAGTTTTGGAGTTGTAGTTCACCTATATCCAGAGAGCACTGTGGACTCAAACAATGTTGGATCAGGACCAAACTTGGCATGAATACTCAATATGCCCAAATGTGAACACAGATGGAGTTTGGGGAAAATAGACCTCGACATTTGGGAGTTATACTTTCTGGGATTTATAGTTAACACACAATCAAAGAGCATCCTGAACTCTTGCAACAATAGAATTGAACCAAACTTGGCATATTGAACTCGTATTACCAACAGAAAGTACTGAAAGGGTTTGCTTGGGAATTGACCTTGTGTTTAGAAGTTGTAGTTCACCTACACCCAGAGAGCAGTGGACTCAAACAATGTTATGTTATGTTGCTGTTTGTTTTCTATCCAGAATCACAATGTTGGAAGGAGGCTCACCACTTTAAGGTCCCTAAAACAGGCACGGGAAAACTTCGGCCCTCTGGGTGCTTTGGACTTCAACTCCCACCATTCCTAACAGCCTGAGGCCCTTTCCTGCTTGAGTGGCTGGGGGGGGGAGAGGAAAAGGGCCGGAGGCTGCTAGGAATGGTGGGAGTTGGAGTCCAAAACACCTGGAAGGTCCAAGTTTGCCCATGCCAGCTTTCGAAAGAAGCCTCTTCCTCCCCCTTCGCGCCCTTTCTTCCCCCTCCTGCCAAACACTTACTTTTTCTTCTCCACTCGGGCTCCCTTCGTCAGGAGGGGAGGGGTGAGGGAGGAAGACGTGACCCGTGCGGGTGCTACTGCGCAGACTTGCCCCACGCCTTCCTCCCTCGCCCCTCCCCTCCTGAACACGCTCACGCTGCCCCCTCGGATCAAAATGGCGGCAGCGTGAGCAAAGTGAGGCAAAGCGAGCAGAGCGAGGCTGGGAAGAAGAGAGCCCGAGTGGAGAAGAAAAAGTGTTCGGCAGGAGGGGGAAGAAAGGGTAGTGGAGGTTCCAATTTCCCACGGCACATCTGATGATCGCTCATGGCACACTATGTGCCGTGGCACACCGGTTGGGAAACACTGTATTATACAACGGCAGGGGAACATGCCACTCTTCAGATATTGCTGAACTCTGCATTCAGGAAATGGGATATGCAGTACAATATCATTTGGAGGACTGCGTGATTTCCACACATATCATATCCATAAAGTGTGCACCAAAGAGACAGCAAAACACCAGCATTACTGCAATATTCCAAAGGCTATATTTTTCCCTACTTGGGATGCATCTATACTATACAATTGATGCAGATGACACCACCACACTGTGATGACACCACAGATGACACCATTGAGTCTTAGTTCAATGCTATGGAATCACTGGAGATCAGCCACTGCCAGAAGGGACAGAGAGCTTCATCTATGTCAGGGGTCAGGAACCTATGGCTCGGGAGCCAGATGTGGCTTTTTTCATGATTGCATCTGGCTGTCCAGAGCAGCTCGGGCCTCAGTTTCCCAGCATGCAGCAGGGAGAAGTGACGCATTTTCCATTCTCCCTCTTCCTTCCTTCCCCCTCACCCTTTCCTTCTCTCCTTCCTTTTCCCTCCCTCTCTCCCCTTCCTTCTTTCCTCCATGCTCCCTCTTCCTTCCTTCCTTTCTCCCCTTCACCCTTTCCTTCTCCTTCTCTCCTTCCTTTTCCCTCCATCTCTCCCCTTCCTTCTTTCCTCCATTCTCTTCCTTCCTTCCTTCCTTCCTTCCCTCTTCCTTCTCCCCTTCACCATTTCCTTCTCCTTCTCTCCTTCCTTTTCCCTCCCTCTCTCTCCTTCCTTCTTTCCTCCATTCTCCCTCTTCCTTCCTTCCTTCTCCCCTTCACCCTTTCTTTCTTCTTCTCCTTCCTTTTCCTCTCTCTCTTCCTTTTCCCTCCTCCATTCTCCCTCCCTCCCTCTTTCCTCCTCCCTCTTCTATTCTTCTCCCCCAAGTCTTCCTTTCCTTCTCCTTCCTTTCTTTTCACTTCCCCCTCTCCCCCTTCTTTCTCCAGCACATCCTCTGTTCAGATATCAGCCAGCATACCAACACCTTAAATCAAGAAACAGCTTCCTAAGATCTACAGAGAGACTCCCAAGAACACCTCAGCAAGCAAGAGCACAAAAGTGGCAGGCTAAAACCTGGAACCTCAATCCATGGCTGAGACCGGATGAAATTTATTTATTTTTCTTTATTACATTTATTTGTCGCCCTTCTCACCCCGAAGGGGACTCAGAGCGGCTTACAAGTAAAATGTAAATACAATATATTATATTACTAGCTGAACCCGGCACGCGTTGCTGTGCCCTATTTAGGAGATGTGTGGAAGTCTGGGTATGTATGGGTTGGTAGTGATGTGACTATGTGTTTTGTGTGTGTTTTTATGTGTCTGTTTTGGTGTATACTGTATATGTGTGTTAATTTTTCTGTGTATGTACATGTGTATATATGTGTGTGTGTGTACGTGTATGTATATGTGTTTGTGTATGCGCATTCTTAATTGTGCCACTGCTTCAATTATGCCATTGTTTTACTGTGTTGCTGCTGTTTTTAACTGTTTTTATTGTTCTGTATTTTATTGTGCCTTCGGCTCTTGTTAGCCGCCGCGAGCCTCCGGGAGTCGGAGGCATAGAAGCCCAAGAAATAAATAAATAAAAATAAATAAATGTATGTGTATGTATGTTTGTGTGTATGTTTATGTTTATGTGTTTGTGTATGTTTGTTTATGTATATATGTGTAGGTGGGTATGTATATGTTTATATATGTGTTTGTGTGTATGTGTGTATATATGTGTTTGTATTTATTTGTGTGTGTATATACTGTATATGTTTGTGTGTATTTGTGTGTGTGTGTATATATGTGTGTGTATATATTTGTATGTGTATATATATGTGTGTGTGTGTGCCGTTGGGGGGGGGTGTGCGATGGGGGACCCTGGGTAGGAGGCTGGTTGTTGCGCGGTGTCTCTCCCTTCGGCCTCGTCTTCCGGGAGTGGCAGGGAGGTGGGGCGTTCCCTCGTCGCTCTTGTTTGCCACTTCCCTGCCGGAGGGGGGGCCGAAGGGGGACCTTCACGAGGAGGACGGGTGCGGCGCCTCCTTGGCTTCCTCCGTGGACTCGGGCCGCGTGTGTTGGGTCCGGGAACGCTTGGGAGGCTGGGAGTCGGAGGCTGATACGGGCATGGGACTTCAGTTCCCAGAAAGCTCCGCCCCTGCTTCCCAGTGAGAGGCGTGGAGCCTTCTGGGAGATGTAGTTCCTTGTCCGTAGTCGTCTCCTCTGTCGTTTCCCAGGCGCCCCATGGACCCTGGTTGCGCGGGCGCTGCCGTGGGCACCTTCTCCGCCGCGTCCTTGTCCTTCCTTGGCGGCTGCCATCCTGGGCTGGGTCCAGAACCGGATGGCAGTCGCCGAGGAAGGGTAAGGACGCGGCGGAGAAGGCGGCCAGGGCGCCGCCGTGGGCACCTTCTCCGCTGCGTCCTTGGCTTTCCTCAGCGGCTGCCATCCTGGCCTGGGTTCAGAACCGGATGGCAGTCGCCGAGGAAGGGCAAGGACGCTGCGGAGAAGGCGGCCAAGGCGGCGCTTGAGGAGCGGCCTGGTAGCGGCGGAGGTGGGCATGGCGTCGGCGGCGCGGGTGGGGTAATGTCTTGGGGCGGGGAGGTGGGGGGGGAGGGAGGAGGAGGGGTGGGGCCAAGGGGAGGCGGGGTGGGAGGGTTTGTTGGAGGAGGAGGATGTGCGGGGCGTTGCCGCCGCCATTCGCCGTTTGTGCATGCGTGGAAAGGTTGTTTTTCAGGGGTGTTTTAGAGGGTGGTGGGTTGTGTTTCGGGGTGTTTTTGTGGGCCCTATAGGGACCTCGGGGTATGGGTCAGTGGCCTGGCGATTTTCGTGGGTCTTGGACATGTAGTTTTCGCCCCTATTTGCCGGGTACCACGACCACTCTCTTTTTATATATATATATAAGATTGCCATAGCACAATATTAATATTATATATTACATTGTACTATAACATTATACTGTAACATTATTAGTAATGTTACATGTAATATAAAATATATAATTATAATATATTATTAGTAGTAGTATTGTATTACATTACAATATCAATATTATATGTATATACAATATATTATATTATAAGCACAGTGCAGGATGAAAGACTCCCTCCTGAGCACACAGAAGACTGGATGACTTGGAAAGCACTGAACAGACCATGCTCTGGCACAACGAGATGCAAAGTCAATCTTAAGAAATTGGACCACAAAGTGGAGTCCTCAACATGCGAGTGTGGAGAAGAGCAAACCACAGACCACTTACTACAATGCGACCTGAGCCCTGCCGCATGCACAATGGAGGACCTTCTATCAGTGACACCCGAGGCACTCCAAGTGGCCAGCTTCTGGTCACAGAAAATTTAGTATAACACCAAGTTTTTAACTTAGTTTGTGTTTTTAATACATTATAACTGCATTCTCAATTTGCTTGACACGATAAAAAAATAAATTGTAGTTATAGTTTTATAAGATATTTTAGTCTTGCCTGCTGATTCCATATCGTTTAGATATTTTTAATATCTCTAGCAAATCTCAGTCTTCCAAGAGCAGCCAATTCTTGCTGTTAAGGAAGGTTCTCAAAAAGACGAACCAAGCCTTGCTTCCCTGCAATTGACACTCACTAGCCCTGTCCCTTGAAGCAATGCAAATAACTTTGTTCCTCTTTCGGATATCTGGAGACAACTATCCTGCCTTCTCTCCTCCAGGCTAAACATTCCCAACCATTTAAATCATCCTCATTTGTCCAGAAACTACACCCAATTGTTAGCCTAAAGCAGGCTCATTGTATCGGTGGAAACTTGGTAAATCAATTTATTATTATTATTTATTTAAAACTTTTGCACCCCAATCTTCTCACCTCAATAGAGGGACTCAGACCGGCAAGAATTCAATGCTAACATTTAAAATCTAAAAACATCTAAAATTCACAATAAAATTAACAATTACCAATACAATAAATAAATACATAAAAACTATTTGCCACAGTAAAATCATATCCAGCTCAGTCCTTGTATACAGTCCATGTCTGGTGGTCAGCGACTTTAGTCAATTGGTGGTCTCCGCCCTCATTGGCCTCATTGCACAGCCATGTTTTCACCAGCTTCCTAAAAGTCAGGAGGGAGGGGGCGGATCTAAATTCACCTGGGAGGGAATTCTACAACCGGGGGGCCACCACAGAAAAGGCCCATATAAGTCAACTAGATGAGCGTACTTCACTTGAGAGGATCTATCATCATCATCCATCATCTAGAAAAGAATTTCTCAACCTGGTCGGGCCCCCTGGAGGGTGGGGGTTGCGAGGGGGTGTGCAGGGGCGGATCTTATCGGAGGCAAATTAAGCGGCCGCCTGAGGGCGCCACGTGGCCAGGGGTGCCGGCAGGGTGGGAGGAAGGCTCGCGCAGGGCGAGAGAGGAGGAGGCAGAGGCGTGCGCCTTTCCCTTCTCCCTGCCTCGCCCTGCGCGCGTCTCATCCCTCACCCTGCACATGCCTCCCCCCGCCCCTGCCGAGGATTCCTTGCGCAGGGCGAGAGAGAAGGGGCAGAGGCGCCCGTCTTTCCCGTCTCCCTTTCCCCTACGCGTCTCCTCCCTCTGTTGCCGCTGCTTCCGCTGGTGCACGTGGGGTGAGGGAGGAGGCCACGTGGGCGTTCTTACCTGGGGGTCGGGAGCAGGACTGAGCGGCCAGACGGGCCTGCCAGCCAGAGAGCACCTAGCCCAACCCCCGGGCCCTTGCTCCCAAAATTAGCCTAGACCTGATACACACACATATATACATACACACACACAAAAAGAGAATAGGAAGAGGGGAGGGGGAAAGGTGAGAAGGGAGGAAGGGGAAGGTAAGAAGGAGAAAGAGAATAGGAAGGGGGCAAGGAAAAGGGTTTGTTTGTTTGTTTGTTTGTTTGTTTGTTCCATCTTGTATTCCGCCCCTCCCTGCAGGCTCGGGGCGGATAACATCATAAAATTCGGCAGGCATGTACATCCATGTCGCCATACAATAAAATGCAACATAAAACATACAATAAAACAAAATACAATAGGTCCCGAGATTAAAATTATGTGCATGCCATGGCATTCCCTGAACCAGGGTGCTGATTAGGAAGATGAGTACATTCGGCTTACTCGCCTAGCCGAAGGCCAGTCTGAACAGGGCGGTCTTACAAGCCCTGCGGAACGGGATGAGCTCCGTGGCAGCTCGGACGTCGTCCGGGAGAGAGTTCCAGAGTACCGGAGCCGCCACAGAGAAAGCCCTTTGCCTGGTAGCAGACAGGTGACAGGCGCGGACCGATGGAATCAGGAGCAAATTCGACTCCTCAGAACGTAGTGATCTCGGGGGAATGTATGGGGCAAGGCGGTCCCTCAGGTGCATGGCCCTAGGCCGTGTAGAGCCTTAAAGGTTAACACCAACACCTTGAAGGCAATTCGGTACTCAATAGGCAGCCAGTGCAGCTGCCGGAGGATGGGCGTGATGTGCTCCCTTACCGACGTTCCCGTCAGCAAGCGAGCAGCGGCATTCTGCACTAGCTTGAGTTTCCGAACTGTCGCCAAGGGAAGGCCAACGTAGAGGGCGTTACAGTAGTCTAATCTCGAGATGACCGTCGTGAGGAGGAAGGAAGGATGTACAGACCCACACAAAGAATAGGAAGAGGGGAGGGAAAAGGGTGAGGGCCCTTCCACACAGCCCTATATCCCACAATATCTGCTTTGAATATCTGAGTCAACACTCAGATAATGTGGGATTTTCTGCCTTGATATTCTGGGGTATAGGGCTGAGAAGGAAGGAAGGGGAAGGGATACACACACACACACACTCAAAGAGAATAGGAATAGAGCAGGGAAAATGATGGGAAGGAAGGTATATATAGTATATAGGCAAATTAAGTGGCCTATGGCATGGGCCAACTTCAGCCCTCCATGTGTTTTGGACTTCAACTCCCACAATTCCAAATGGCCAGTGGGAAGTCCAAAATACCTGGAGGGCCAAAAATTGGCCATTGCACCCAATCCATATAGTGATTGGTTGGGGGGCGCCAAAATACTGTTCGCTTACCATTTTAAATTACCTAGGTCCGGTCCTGGGTGTCAGAGGAGTTACCAAAGACCATCAGAAAACCCAATATTTTCTGTTGGTCATGAGGGTTCTGTGTGGGAAGTGTGGCCCAATTCTGTTGTTTGTGGGCTTCAGAATGCGCTTTGATTCTACGTGAACTATAAATCTCCGCAACTACAACTCCCAAATGACAAAATCAACCCCAACCCCACCAGTATGCAAATTTGGGCATTTTGGGTATTTGTGCCAAATTTGGTCCAGTAAATGAAAATACATTTTGCGTGTCATATTTACATCACGATTCCTAACAGTAGCAAAACTACAGTTATGAAGTAGCAACGAAAATAATGTTATGGTTGGGGGTCATCTCAACATGAGGAACAGTATTAAGGGGTCACGGCATTAGGAAGGTAGAGAAACAGTGATCTAGAATATGCCTAGAGATGACACATACAGTTGCGGATCAATGTCCAGACACATAGACACAGAGGGTATACCTTTTGGTGATGTATTACTCTGTGTTGCTTATCATACCACTTTTGCATGTGCACTGCTATTCTGCTCCCTCTGAGTCTTCAGTCAATTAGAAGTTTGATGAGCC
The DNA here is from genome assembly GCA_030556195.1 of Anolis apletophallus. Classification (NCBI taxonomy): domain Eukaryota; kingdom Metazoa; phylum Chordata; class Lepidosauria; order Squamata; family Anolidae; genus Anolis; species Anolis apletophallus. The sequence goes on from JARBWK010000015.1 coordinate 14,373,662, forward strand.
TTCCAAGTTGCATGGCTTTAAAGACAATCTTCACCTACTGCTACCCATGCCCAACGATGCGCAAAGCTGTTGTTTTTAAATCTCCAACTGAGATGTTATTAAAATCCCCAAACTCACTAAAGTTCAGCTAATTGCGAGCCAAAAACAACTGCTCCATCTTTCAAGTTCTAGCTATATTAATATAATACTTTATTTAAAACCCGCCCTATCTTCCCAATGAGACGAAGCTATGGAGTCATCCAGTGTTTTCTCACCCGTTCCCCAACATTTCTTCAGTACCACCAACTGATTCCCGCCACACAAACACACACACACACACCCCAGAAAAAATCAATTCATCTTAGATCAGGGAAGAAATATATAAACGGCTTTATAAATGCAGCAAAATTGATAAGGGCACACTTTGCTAGGCAAAAATTAAATATTGATTCATTTCTACTAGCAGTTCCCTTCGGCGCCCACCTGAGATGCTTTTTTTCCTGTCACAATTTAGTTAACTAATTACTTTTAGGGTCCATCTGCTTTCACATCTCAACTTGACCATTCAGGTGGGACTATGAAGTGAGAAGAGCGTGAGTAGAAATAACGTAAATAAAATAATAGAAGTTGAGATGGTGCAGAAGATGAATGAGTAGCATTTGGGGGGAATTGACATTTTGGAGCCATTCTGGAGGTAAACCTTAATTTACAGAGTTGTTATTATATCTGGATGGGTCAAAAAGTAATGCCTCCATCGCTCTAACTTTTTTTCTCCGCAGCTTATGGACTATCTATGCATGATATGATACAGGTAACCTTACTCTAGTGATATAGTTTTTTCTTTTTCATGATGGACTGTACTTCTCATCAGGAGAGTTGAACCGTAAACTGAAGTTAGCATTTCCTTTTACTATTTTACTGGGTTCTAAATACGTGGGTGGGTCAAAAAGTAATGCCTCCATCACACTAACTTTTATTTCTTTCACAACTACTGGGCTATCTATGCATGACATGATAGAGGTCACATGACTCTGATGGAGTGTTTTCTTTTTCCGATTGACTGATTAGGACCATGAATTTGAAGCTAAAAGAAAGAGTCGTCATTGAATTTCTGGCAAAAGAAGGTTGTGCACCTAAAAAATCCATCCTTGCTTGAAGAATGTTTATGATTTGGCCCCTTCTGACTTTTACCTGTTTGTCCCTCTGAAAGACAACCTACGTGGTTTCAGATTCAATGACTTGAATGACGTTAAAACAGCTTTAAAATCATGGGTCATGAAGCAAAGCCCTGAATTTTTTCCAAAATGGTATGGATGCCTGGGTTCAACGATGGCGCAAATGTGTCCAAATTGATGGTGACTATGTTGAATGGTAGGTTGTGAGCAGAGGGCGGTTCAGGCTATGGTCTGGAGCAACTTCTGCTGTTATAGGTTCATTCTAAATGTTTTTATGACCCAGGAGGCAAAACATTTTGACCCACCCGCATATTTATTTATACTCCGCTTTATCTTTCCAGCAGGTGACTTAAAACAGCTTAACACAAAAGCATCGGCATACAATTTAAAATATACAAACACCCCAAAATCCAGACTAAAGCGTGGGATGCAAACGCAGAAAGCAATGGGTCATGGAAGGGATAGAGAGGGATCGCAAAGTAATCTCTAGTCTACATCATTAGATATGAATTTCAAGCGGCCTATTTGATATTGGATATTGACAAGTTGGAACATGTTCAGAGGAGGACAACCAAGGTCATAAAAGATGTGGAAATAGATCTCTCTGAGGGATGACTTAGGCAGGGGTCGGGAACCTTTTTGACTCGGAGAGCCATGAAAGCAAAATATTTGGAAATTTATTTCATTGAGGGCCGTATAATATATATAATATATTTTAAGACTGATAGAGGTCACATGACTCTACTGATGGAGTCTTAGTTTAAGACTCAACTAAATGTGAGTCTATACACACATACTATGAGAAAAGGATTCCCCGGCCGAATGACAGGACACTTCAGACCTGGCTCTGCAAAAGGCACGCTCAGGACTCTGGGAAGGAAGAGAAGACGGAAGGATGGAAGGGGGAAAGAAAGAAAGAGGAAATAAAGGAGGGAGGGGAGAGGAAGAAAGAAAAGAAGAAGGAACTATGGAAAAGGAAGAAAAGAAAAGCAGGAGAGAGAAAAGGAGGGGAAAGAAAGAAGGAAATGGGAAGAGAGGAAAGAAAGGGGTGGGGAAAAGAAAGGAAAGGGAGTGAGGAAAAAGTAAAATAATGAAGGGAAAAGAAGAAAAGAAAGAAGGGGGGAGAGAGGGAAGTGAAAAGAAAGGAAGAGGGAGGGGAAAAGAATAGAACAGGAAGGAAGAAAGGAAGAGGGAAGGAGGGAGAATGGAGGAAAGAAGAAAGGGGAGAGAGGGAGGGAAAAGGAAGGAGAGAAGGAAAGAATGGAAGAGGAAGGAAGAAACGAAGAGGGAGGGAGGAAAGAAGGTAGGGAGAGAGGGAGGAAAAAGAATGAAAGAAAAAGAGAGGGAAAAAGAAAGGAAGGAAGGGGGAGGAGGGCGCGGGCTGCTCTGGAGAGCCAGATGCAATCATGAAAAGAGCCACATCTGGCTCCCAAGCCATAGGTTCCCTACCCCTGACTTAGGAATCTGGGTGTGCTTAGCTTGGGGCAGAGAAGGATAAGGAGTGATAAGGCTGTCATATATAAATATCTGAAGGGATATCATCTACTACAGCAATACTACTCAATGTGGTAGTCCCTGAGCCACTGGCCTCCATTCCATGGCAAGTTACCAGAAAGAAAGAAACCATTTCACCCAATTGGCACCAATACCGTGCAGGTCTCTGGCATAGAATGGTTGGTCCCTGATCGCTGATGAGGAAAACAAAGGAGGTTTGCTGCTCCCCAGACTAAAATATGAACCAAAGGATTCAAATGAAAAGAAAAGGGATGCCGGCTATTTATTTATTTATTTAAAACTTTTGTATCCCGATCTTCTCGACCTCCGAAGAGGGACTCAGACCAGCAGACAGCAAGAATTCAATGCTAACATTAAAACCTAAAACATCATAAATCAACAATAAAATTACCCAAACTTACCAAAAATTACATAAAAAGCCGTTTGCCAAGGTAAAATCATGTCCAATACAATCCATATACGGTATTCAGTCCATATATTGTGGTCAGTGACTTTACAGGGGCGCTCACACTTTCCCAGCATGCGAGCTACTTATAAAACAACCAAGTCCCAAAGATCTACCTCCCCACTACTCAGAGAGCCATAAAAGCAAAGTATTTGGAAATGTATTTCATGAGAGCCATATAATATATTTTAAGACTGAATTCAACTAAATGTGAGAATAATAAGCCCCTGAATTTATTCATAATAATAATGATGATAATATTCATTCAGCCTCTGCTAATAATAACAACAACAACAGGTTCCTAGAGTAGAAGGAGACCTCCAAGGGCCATCCAGTCCAACCTCCTTCTGCCATAAGGGAAAAACACAATCAAAGCATTCCTCACAGATGGCCATTCAGCCTCTGATAATAATAGTGATGATGATGATAACAATGGGTTTCTAGAATAGGAGGAGACCTATAAGGGCCATCCAGTCCAACCTCCTTCTGCACCTGGGCGGCGTCGGGAGCCTGCGGGGCCTGAGCCTTCCTCCCGCCCTGCCTGCGATCTACCAGGATGCCCTACACGCGATCTACCAGTACATAATGAGCACCCCTGTTTTAGAATATAACAGTTTTATATTCTGTTATAATGTTGTTGTTTTATTCTGTTTTATGCTGTTGTTTTTGTTTTTTGGTGTGTTATATTTTAACTACTAGCTTGGGTACCCTGCGGTGCCCGGGTTATTTGAAAAAGGCATTGTTTGTTTTGGGCTGTTAGGTAATATCATCTAGCTACAGGGGCGGTCCTAGCAATTAAGCGGCCTACGCAACCGCGTAGAGCGCCATCTTGACGCGCGGCGGGGTGGGGCGCCATCGTGGGGCGCCGCCGCGTCAAATCCGTGCTGCTGCTGCGCCGCCCTCCGCGGCGCATGCTGTGTCCTACGGAGCTCTCTTGAGTTCCGTAGGCACAGCGCTTGCGCGCGGAGCGACGGCTGTGCGTCTTGCTCCCTACAGAGCTCAAGAGGGCCCCTCGCTTGCTTTTGGTTTCCTTTGCGGCAACGCTCTCTTTCCTCGCTGGCTGAGGCTGCAAAGGGACTCCAGCGGAAGCTACGGCGGCGCGGCGGCACCCATCTCTGCTGCTGCTTGCAGGAGCTTCTGGGATTTTGGCAAGGGAGAAGAAAGGAAACGGAAAGGGGGAAAGATAGAGGGAGAGGAAAAAGAAGGAAGAAGAGCAAGTAGAAAGGAAAGGCAGGCAAAAGGTGCCGAAGGAAGCAAGAAGGAAGGCCCCTCCTCCTCCTTCTCCCTTCCCAGGCCTCGCGCCTTCTTTCACTTTTATTTCTTTTTCTCCTTCCTTCAGCACCTTTTGCCTGCCTTTCCTTTCTATTTGCTCTTCTTCCTTCCTTCCTTCCTTCCCTCCCTCTCTTTCTTTCCCCCTTTCCGTTTCCTTTCTTCTCCCTTGCCAAAAGGAAAGAAGGAAGGAATGAATGGAAGAGAGAAGGGGCTTCCCTTTCTGGCTTCCTCAATTTACTTCGCCCTCCTCGCCTTCCACCTTCTTGGCTTCCAAGCCTCGCTCCCCCCCCCTTCTCTTCTGCCTCTGGGCATATTGATGATTCGTGCCAAGTTTGAACTACAACTGGAAGTTGGTGAACTACAACTCCCAAACTCAAGGTAAATGCCCACCAAACCCTTTCAGTACTTGGGAGTTCAGTGTGCCAAGTTTGGTTCAATTCCTTTGTTCCTGGATTTCAAGATGCTCTTTGATTGTGGGTTAACTATAAATTCCAGCAACTACAATTCCCAATTGTCAAGCTCTATTTCCCCCAAACTCCACCAGTGTTCTCATTTGGGCATATTCAGTATTTGTGCCAAGTTTGGTCCTGATCCAACATTGCTTGAGTCCACAGTGCTCTCTGGATGTTGGTGAACTACAACTCCCAATTGTCAAAGCTCTATTTACCCCAAACTCCACCAGTGTTCTCATTTGGGCATATTCAGTATTTGTGCCAAGTTTGGTCCTGATCCAACATTGCCTGAGTCCACAGTGCTCTCTGGATTTTGTTGAACTACAACTCCCAATTGTCAAAGCTCTATTTTCCCCAAACTCCACCAGTGTTCTCATTTGGGCATATTCAGTATTTGTGCCAAGTTTGGTCCTGATCCAACATTGCCTGAGTCCACAGTGCTCTCTGGATGTTGGTGAACTACAACTCCCAATTGTAAAAGCTCTATTTCCCCAAACTCCACCAGTGTTCTCATTTGGGCATATTCAGTATTTGTGCCAAGTTTGGTCCTGATCCAACATTGCTTGAGTCCACAGTGCTCTCTGGATGTTGGTGAACTACAACTCCCAAACTCAAGGGCAATGCCCACTAAATCCTTCTAGTGTTTTCTATTGGTCATGGAGTCCTGTGTGCCACGTTTGGTTTAGTTCCATCATTGGTGGAGTTGAGAATGCTCTTTGATTGCAGGTGAATTATAACTTCCAGCAACTACATCTCCCAAATGACACAATTTTTTGAGTGATGGTCACTCCTTGGGTTAGTAGGTGTCTTGTGGCAGCAATTTGTCCAGTGGTTTTGAGTTATGTTAATCTCACAAATGAACATTACATTTATATAATGTATAAATTGTTCTCAAGAGTATGGAGAACAAGCCCTATGAGGAGCGGCTTAAAGAGCTGGGCTTAAAGAGCTGGGCATGAAGAAGAGAAGGCTGAGAGGAGACATGATGAGGGCCATGGAGGTCATAGGGAGGAGTGAGCAGGCTTGTTTTCTGCTGCCCTGGAGTAGACACAATGGAACCATGGCTTCAAACTACAAGAAAGGAGATTCCACCTGAACATTAGGAAGAACTTCCTGACTGTGAGAGTTGTTCAGCAGTGGAACTCTCTGCCCTGGAGTGTGGGGGAGGTTCCTTCTTTGGGGGCTTTTTAAACAGAGGCTGGAGGGCCATTTGTCAGGTTGCTTCGCATCTCCACCTCTGACATTCAACCTGACTTTGATGCACTTGTTAAAGACCAACAGAGACTTGATTCCTTTCACTGAATAAGGAAAAAATAACTGAATAATCGCACCAAATGAGGGATTAAATCCAAAATGTAGGCCATATTTTGTATTCTTTCCAGGAATAAATGAAGCTCAAAATGTGCTTTGAAGCAAATGTGACGACCCTCCATAATATTTTTTTGGCTCTCGGGTGGACCCTTGGAAAAAAATAATTGCCCACCCTTGCCCTATAGCATACATAATATGCAATATTATAGAATAGTATTTAATAATATAGAATAAAATGTAATATATAATAAAATATTTATAATACCATATACATTTTAATATTATATATTATTTGCAATATTATTTAATGCCTGTTTAATATTAGTGTTGAGTGTATAATGTAATAGATATATATTTTAAATTAATATTGCTTTGAAATCTGCGAAACAGAGGGGGGTTAGACCGCCCCTGTCTAGCTAATTAGTAACACTATTTAGAGAGAACTTCTTGATTGTAAGAGATGCTGGACTGCATCACAGAATGGCCGGAGGTCTTTAAATGGATGTCAAATGGCCATTTTGGGAGCATGCTTTGAGTGGGTAGCTGTGGGTTTTCCTGGCTGTATGGCTATGTTCCAGAAGCATTCTCTCCTGACGTTTCGCCCACATCTATGGCAGGAATCCTCAGAGGTTGTGAGGTCTGTTGGAAACTAGACAAGTTGGGTTTACATATCTGTGGAATGTCCAAGGTGGGAGAAAAAAGCTCTTGTGTGTTGGAGGCAAGTGTGAATATTGCAATTGGCCACCTTGATTAGAATTGAATAGCCTTGCAGATTAGAAGCATAGAATAATAAATAAATAAACTAACTTTATTTGTCCCCTGCCACCATCTCCCCAATGGGGACTCGGGGCGGCTTACATGAGGCCAAGCCCAGCAACGCAATACAATAAATAAAACCAAAACAGAAACAACAACAAAACCAATTACAAAAAACATAAACTATAAGAATACATCAACCAATACAATTACATTAAAATCATTCGTAAAACAGAACCATGAGCGGGCCGCTTGTACAGATTAAAATAGTAAAGATAAACACAGGGGGTGAGATAGCGGTGGAGTGGATTATTTATAAGGGAGGAACTCTTCCAAGCTGGAGTTTAAAAAGCCAGGTTTTCCGGGAATGTGGCGCAGCCGGCTGGGTGTCAGCTGCATAAGATCTCTACTGACCAGAAGGTCATGAGTTCGTGGCCTGCCCGGGTCAAGGTGGGCTCTCGACCTATTGTGTGGCCTGTTGTCGACCTTTGCAGCCCGAAAGACAGTTGCATCTGTCAAGTAGGAAATTAAGGTACCACTTCGTGGGGAAGGCTAAATTTAACTGATTTACGAGGCCATAAAAAGATCTCCAGAAAACACGCTGTGGAATGAAGGAATGCTACAGCTCCCCCTGGTGGCCAGATGTTAAATTGCCTCTGTCTGTCTTGTGTGTTTGTGTGTCTAAATGTGATGTGTAAATTGTAATCCGCCCTGAGTCCCCTGCGGGGTGAGAAGGGCGGAATAGAAACGGAGTAAATAAATAAATAAATAAAACTTTCTAAGGTGGGGGCATGCCTAATCTCACCAGGCAATGTATTCCATAAATGGGGAGCCACCAAGGAAAAGGCTCTCTCCCTTGTTCCCACAAGGCGGGACTGAGATAATGGTAGGGGTGAAAGGAGAGCCTCCCCCGAGGATCGGAGGGATCGGGTAGGTTCATGGAGAGAAATAGAATCATAGAATCCTAGGGTTGGAAGAGACCTCGTAGGCCATCCAGTCCAACCCCCTGCCAACAAGCAGGAAAATCGCATTCAAGCACCCCCGACAGATGGCCATTCAGCCTGTTTAAAAGCCTCCAAAGAAGGAGCCTCCAGGTAGGAAACATGGTTGCTTCCTGCTTGGGGGAATCTGTGGACATTCCACAGATATATAAACCTCACTTGCCTACTTTCCTACAGACCTCACAACCTCTGAGGCTGCCAGTGCCTACCATAGATGTGGGCAAAACATTGGAAGATAATGCTTCTGGGACATGGCCGTACATAACCCAGTGATTCCAGCCATGAATGCCTTCAACAGCACAATGCTTTGAGTATTCCAGAATGGAAGTAGATACCTTTTTGATATCTATCATTGTGATTCTAGATAAAGAATCTGTTGACTCTTTTCTTATCAATAAACAGATTCCCTGCGTAACTCTCCACCCTAGAAGTTGTGTATTACATAGAAATAAACCAGGGGTCAGGAACCTTTTTGACTCAGAGAGCCATAAAAGCAAAATATTTGGAAATTTATTTCAGTGAGAGCCATATAATATATGTAATATATTTTAAGACTGAATTCAACTCAATGTGAGTCTATACGTACATACTATGAGAAAAGGATTCCCCCGGCAGAATGACGGGACACTTCAGACCTGGCTCTGCCAAAGGCATGCTCAGGACTCTGGGAAGGAAGAGAAGACGGAAGGAAGAGGGAAAGAAAGAAAGAAAGAAAGAAAGAGGAAATAAAGGAGGGAGTGGGAGAGGAAGAAAGAAAAGAAGAACGAACTATGGAAAAGGAAGAAAAGAAAAGCAGGAGAGAGACAAGGAGGGGAAAGGAAAGAAGGAAATGGGAAGGGAGGAAAGGAAAGGGTGGGGAAAAGAAAGGAAAGGGAGTGAGGAAAAAGTAAAATAATGAAGGGAAAAGAAGAAAATAAAGAAGGAGAGAGAGGGGGAAGTGAAAAGAAAGGAAGGAGAAGGAAAGGCAGACTTGGGGGGAAAGAATAGAAGAGGAAGGAAGAGGGAGGGAGAATGGAGGAAAGAAGGAAGGAGAGGAGAAGGAAAGGGTGAAGGAGGAGAAAGGAAGGAAAAGAAAGGAAGGGGGAAAGAAAGTCAGAAGAAATAAAGGAGGGAGGGGGAGAGAAAGAAAGAAAAGAAGAATGAACCATGGAAAATGAAGAAAAGAAAAGCAGGAGAGAGACAAGGAGGGGAAAAGAAAGAAGTCAATGAGAAGGGAGGAAAGGAAAGGGTGGGAAAAAGAAAAAAGTAAAATAACGAAGGGAAAAGAAGAAAAGAAAGAAGGGGAGAGAGGGAAGTGAAAAGAAAGGAAGGAGAAGGAAAGGAAGACTTGGGGGAAAAATAGAAGAGGAAGGAAGGAAGGGGAGGGAGAATGGAGGAAAGAAGGAGGGAGAGAAGGAAAGGGTGAAGGGGGGAGAAACAAAGGAAGGAAGAGGAAGGAAGGAAGGAAGGAAGGAAGAGGGAGGGAGAATGGAGGAAAGAAGGAGGGAGAGAAGGAAAGGGTGAAGGGGGAGAAAGAAAGGAAGGAAGAGGAAGGAAGGAAGGAAGGAAGGAAGAGGGAGGGAGAATGGAGGAAAGAAGGAGAGAAAGAAAGGGTGAAGGGGGGAGAAAGAAAGGAAGGAAGAGGAAGGAAGGAAGGAAGGAAGAAGGGAGGAAAGAAGGAAGGGGAGAAAGGGAGGAAAAAGGAAGGAGAGAAGGAAAGGGTGAAGGGGAGAAAGGAAGAGGGAGAGCCAGATGCAATCATGAAAAGAGCCACATCTGGCTCCCAAGCCATAGGTTCCCTACCCCTGCCTTAGGGTTTGGTGGGACGGTAGGCTCGAAAACAGAATGCTATTTATTGGCTGATCTTTCTTGCTCCCAACAAGCCTGGAGGTCAGCTAGGGTACAAACTACACACAGAGGCTAACACGACTTTTCTTCCCACAATGTTTCAGTAATTTTCCCAAATTCTACATGGAAGGAACTACACAGAAAGGAGAGCAGAGAAAGGTAGAAGGAAGGAGGCAGAAAGAAAGAGGGAAATGGGGTGGGGGGATGAGATGATAAACCACAGGACAGAAGCCCTAATAATAATAATAATAATAATAATAATAATAATAATAATAATAATCACCACCACCACCACCATCATCCTAGGAGACAGCAGGATTGAAGAGAAACAACGGAAAAAGTTGACCCAATACGAGGATTTAAAGATTGCATTACAAAGCTAGTCAAGGTGGTCCCAGTGGTGATCGACCGAAGTTTGCCCAGGCCTGCTGCAGAATGAGCACAGTTTAGCACCACTTTAATGCCAAAGCTCAATGCAATTGACTTTATAGTTTGGTGAGGCACCAGCATTGATTCTCAGAGGGAGCTGCAGAGATTGTAAAAGGATTGTAGGGCATTGAGCTATCGATCTGAAAAGTGGTATCCAACTGCACTCATTCTATAGTGTGGACACACTCCTGAAATGGGAGACAAAAGTTGGGAGCGTGAGCTTGGATAGAGTTGGGTCTCGAGTTCCTCCTTTGCATCCGGACCCATAGGCAGCGGGGCTGGGAAAGGAGCTTTCAGAAGCCTCCCAAAGAATGGCAAAGGGGGTGGGTTGGGGGGGCATGGCACTGCCAGTTAAGAGGTTCATCCCTCAAGCAGTCAATGGTCAAGGAGGAAAGCCTGGCTGGCGACGCTTGGAGAAAGCGGGCACCCAGGGAGTGCTTCGCATAAAGGGCGCATCCAAAGAGCTCCCGGCTTGAGTCGGGGACGGAATCCTGGGCAGCAGGAGCCACCGGGGACCCTCGGGGAGGGAGAGAGAGGGCACCCCCCAGGCCAATCCCCTCCAGACTCCCTTGAGGGTCGAGGGGGGTGTTTTGCGGGGGGGGTGTTTTGCGGGAAGGAGAGAAAGGGCACCCCCAAGGCAGATCCTCCTGGGGTGGAGGGTGTTTTGCCCCTGGTGTCCCCAGCCCTCGGGAACTCTCGGAGAGAAAGGGCACCCCCCAAGGCCAATCCTCTCTGGACACACTTGAGGGTAAGGAGGGTGCTTTGCGGGGGGTGACCGGCCTCCTGGTGTCCCCAGCCCTCGGGAAACATCGGGAACCCTCGGGAAGGGAGAGAAAGGGCACCCCCCAAGGCAGATCCCCTCCGGACACACTTGAGGGTCGAAGAGGGTGTTTTGCGGGGGGGGGGTGACCGGCCTCCTGGTGTCCCCAGCCCTCGGGAACCCTCGGGGAGAGAAAGGGCACCCCCCCCCCAAGGCCAATCCCCTCCGGACACACTTGAGGGTAAGGAGGGTGTTTTGCGGGGGAGTGGCCGGCCTCCTGGGGTCCCCAGCCCTCGGGAACTCTCGGGAAGGGAGAGAAAGGGCATCCTTCCCAGGCCAATCCCCTCCGAACTCCCTTGAGGGTCGAGGGAGGGTGTTTTGCGGGGGGGGGGGTGGCCGGCCTCCTGGTGTCCCCAGCCCTCGGGAGTCCTCGGGAAGGGAGAGAAAGGGCACCCCCGCAGGCCAATCCCCTCCGGACACCCTTGAGGGTCGAGGAGGGTGTTTTGCGGGGGGGGGGGGTGGCCAGCCTCCCCAGACCCCCTTCCTGCCGGGAAAAGAACTTTTCTTGGCGACGACCCGCGACCTTTCCGCCTTGGGTTCCTCCCCCGAAAGCCCACCTGCGCCTCACCTGCCCGAGGTTGAGGTATCCATAGTTGGCGGCCAGGCGCTCCGCCTCCAGGGCGCCCCCCGACACTCGCACGGCCCAGTGGTTGGTGTAGACGGAGCGGGACCCTCCGGGAGAGCCCACGGCGAGGGCCAGGAAGGGAAGCAAGAGGAGCAGGCCGGGCTCCGAGCCGTGCATGGCGGAGGAAGGAGGCGAGAAGAGCGGAGAGGAGAGGAGGGAGAAGAGGCACCGGCCGTGGCTCCAGCCAGAGAGGAAAAAGGAGGGAAGGAGGGAGAGAGGGAGGGAGGGGACTCCGCCTCCTCCCGGGAAGGGAGGGATCCACCCCCCACCCCCCAAAAGAGAGGCACCAAGCCTCGCCCCCAAAGCCCAGGGCGAATTCCAGGGACTGCAACTTCCCCCCAAGCTTCACAAGAAGGAGCGGAGTCCCGGCTTCCCCGGCCGAAGGAGCTCCCAGCCCTTCGGGTCGGACTCCCGTCCTTTCTGACGCGGAACTCGCACCCGGCAGGCTTCTTCCGAGGCTGAGAGAGTGCCACGTGCCCAAGGTCACCCCATCCCTTCCTCCTCTGCATTCCCCTTCCTTTCCGACTTGAAACCATTATGTCATTGGGTCAGCGTTTCTCAACCTGGGGGTCGGGACCCCGGGGGGGAGGGTCGCGAGGAGGTGTCAAAGAGGCTTCCAAGGAGCAAGGACCATCAGAAAACACAATATTCTGTGTGGAAAATCTGGCCCAATTCTATCATTGGTGAGGTTCAGAATGCTCTTTGATTGTAGGTGAACTATAAATCCCAGCAACTACAACTCCCACTGGTCAAGGTCTATTTTCCACCCAAACGCCACCAGTGTTCACATTTGGGCCTATTGAGTATTCGTGCCAAGTTTGCTCCAAATCAATCATGTGCTCTCTGGATGTAGGTGAACTACATCTCCCAAACTCAAGGTCAGTGCCCACCAAATTTTGCCAGTATTTGCTGTTGGTCATGGGAATTCTGTGTGCCAAGTTTGGTTCAATTCCATTGTTAGTGGAGTTCGGAATGCTCTTTGATTGTAGGTGAACTATAAATCCCAACAACTACAACTCCCACATGTCAAGGTCTATTTTCCCCAAACTCCACCAATGTTCACATTTGGGTACATTGAGTATTCGTGCCAAGTTTGCTCCAAATCTATCATTGTTTGAGTTAACAGTGCTCTCTGGATGTAGGTGAACTACATCTCCCAAACTCAAGGTCAGTGCCCACCAAATTCTGCCAGTATTTGCTGTTGGTCATGGGAGTTCTGTGTGCCAAGTTTGGTTCAATTCCATTGTTAGTGGAGTTCGGAATGCTCTTTGATAGTAGGTGAACTATAAATCCCAGCAACTACAACTACAATGTCAAGGTCTATTTTCCCCAAACTCCACCAATGTTCACATTTGGGCACATTGAGTATTCGTATCAAGTTTGCTCCAAATCTATCATTGATTGAGTTAACAGTGCTCTCTGGATGTAGGTGAACTACATCTCCCAAACTCAAGGTCAGTGCCCACCAAACCCTGTCAGTATTTTCTCTTGGTTGTGGAAGTTCTGTGTGCCAAGTTTGGTTCAATTCCATTGTTAGTGGAGTTTGGAATGCTCTTTGATTGTAGGTGAACTATAAATCCCAGCAACGACAACTCCCACATGTCAAGGTCTATTTTCCCCAAACTCCACCAGTGTTCACATTTGGGCACATTGAGTATTCATGCCAAGTTTTCTCCAAATCTATCATTGTTTGAGTCCACAGTGCTCTCTGGATGTAGGTGAACTACATCCCCCAAACTCAAGGTCACTGCCCACCAAACCCTGTCAGTATTTTCTGTTGGCCATGGGAATTCTATGTGCCAAGTTTGCTTCAATTCCATTGTTAATGGAGTTCGGAATGCTCTTTGATTGTAGGTGAACTATAAATCCCAGCAACGACAACTCCCACATGTCAAGGTCTATTTTCCCCAAACGCCACCAGTGATCACATTTGGGCATATTGAGTATTCATGCCAAGTTTGGTTCATATCCATCATTTTTGAGTCCACAGGGCTCTCTGGATGTAGGTGAACTACAACTCCCAAACTCAAGGTCAGTGCCCACCAAACCCTGCCAGTATTTTCTGTTGGTCATGGGAGTTCTGTGTGCCAATACTAGTTTCCAACCGACCTCACAACCTCTGAGGATACCTGCCATAGATGTGGGCAAAACGTCAGGAGAGAATGCCCGGAAAACTCACAGAAACCCATATCTTGGTTTTAAAAACTCCCCAAAAGTCATTCACCGAATGGCCTGGGGGTTGAGCTCTGGGTAGAGTGGAGTTTGCCATTTTAAAAGGAAGTGTGACTTTAAATGGGTGGCCTTTGATTACTATCTATGCTTATCTATTAATAATAAATAATAATAATCTCTCTTTTCTTTCTGACACCCTTCCTTTATTTATTCTTTCTCCTTCTCTGCTTCCAAAAAAAGCTGTTAGGAATATGGTGGGAAATTATTATTATTATTGTTATTATATTGTTACCAAATATTACTGTATTTTTGAATTACTACTACTGATATCAATATTGCTGTCATCATATTTTATTATTATATAATAATAATATTTCTATATTATATTTTATATTACTATTATTATACTATATTTTATTATTATATATTACCATTTTATTAGTCATTATTATTTCATATTATTTTATTAATAATAATAATATTTTATATTATAGCATTTTTCTTATTTTAATGTATTACTATTATAACATTAAAATAATATTATAACATTAAACATTAATAAAAATATTGTTTTAATTATAACATTAATAAAATTATAAAATAATATAAAATAAATAATATAAAATTATAAAATAAAATAATATTATAACATTAATAAAAATTGATTATTTTAATGTATTACCATTATAATATTATTATGTATTACTGGAATGGCGATTTGACTGATGAGACTGTTTTATTGCTTTAATGCTTGTTGATGTATTGGTTTAATTATGATTTATGTTTAATTGTGGTTTTACTATTGTAATTGTTTGTATTGGCATCGTATAGGTTGCCAATGTAAGGCATTGAATTTTGCTATTATTTACGTGTATACCGCTTTGAGTCCCCCAGGGGTGAGAAAGGCAGTATATAATATAAATACTGTTAAGAAATAAGGGTACGCAAGCCTCTCCTCCATGACAAGGAGGTGCCAATGAAGAAGCATGAATGATAGCCATAAATATTTCAAGGGGCATCCATTACACTCATAATTACAGAATCCAGGGACAGAATGAAATTAACAAATTGTTGGCTTTCTTGGTGATGGTACCCCCATTTGGATGCTTTCGGTGGGGGTATAAATAAACATAAACATAATAATAATAAATTGAATGTAAAGGCTTCCCCTTGACATTAAGTCTAGTCGTGTCTGACTCTGGAGGGGTGGTGCTCATCTCGTAAGCTGAAGAGCTGGTGTTGTCCTTAGACACCTCGTATGTCATGTGGCCAGCATGACTGCATGGAGCACCATTACCTTCCTATTGATTTATTCACATTTGCTTGTTATTACCATCAAATCATGCTGTGAAAGACAATAGGAAAAGAGGATATGCGGGGCTTTGTGTAATGAGGGAGGTGCTAAGTGGCTGGTAAACCTTTCCCCTGAGTAGCTTAGGCTTTTGAGAACAGATTGTGATTTGCATCCAATACACACCGCTCCTTAGTTCTCCTCTCAGTTCAGCACCACTTCCTCTCTGCATAACATTGACTACAAGGATTTCCCCATAAAATGATTGGAGGGCAGCTGTATTTTATAGATATGTTCCCCAATCATTGTTTCTCAGCTTTAAGAACATAAGAACACAAGAAGAGCCATGCTGAATCGGGCCTCAGCCCATCTAGTCCAGCATTCTGTATCACACAGTGGCCCCCAGTTGTACACGGGGATCTCGAGCAGAAGGGAGGGCAAAACCCCACTTGGTATCCATGAATCTGTCTAATCCTGCCTTGAAGTTGTCCAGGCTGGCAGCTGTCACAACCTCTTCTGGAAGTAAATTCCATAACCCAATGACCCTCTGGGTGAAGAAATATTTCCCTTTATTAGTCCTAATTTTCCTACCTTGGAGCTTCAGGGAGTGCCCCCTAGTCCTAGTGTTGTGTGACAGAGAAAATATTTTTTCTTTATTCACCTTTTCTATCCCATGCATGATTTTATACACTTCGATCAAGTCATCTCTTAGACGCCGTCTTTCAAGGCTGAAAAGACCAAGGCGTTGCAACCTGGTTTCATAAGGGAGCTGCTCCATCCCTTGGATCATTCTTGTTGCCCTTTTCTGTACCTTTTCCAGTTCCGTTATATCCTTCTTAAGGTGCGGAGACCAGAATTGTACACAGTACTCCAAATGTGGCCTTACCATAGATTTGTAGAGAGGTAATACAACATTTACTGACCTATTTTCGATTCCCTTTCTGATCATGCCAAGCATAGAATTTGCTTTTTCACTGCTGCTGCGCACTGGGTTGACATCTTCATTGAGCTGTCCACCAAGACCCCAAGATCCCTTTCCTGGTTTGTCTCGGAAAGCTTTGACCCCATCAGTTGGTAGGTGTAGTTGGGGTTCTTTGCCCCGA
The DNA here is from genome assembly GCA_030556195.1 of Anolis apletophallus. Taxonomy (NCBI): domain Eukaryota; kingdom Metazoa; phylum Chordata; class Lepidosauria; order Squamata; family Anolidae; genus Anolis; species Anolis apletophallus. Next base: position 14,389,835 of record JARBWK010000015.1, read on the forward strand.
TGTGCATGACTTTACACTTGTTTAGGTTAAAATGCATTTGCCACTTTGTTGCCCATTCACTCAATTTCGAGAGATCTTTCTGGAGCTCTTTACAATCAGTTTCATTTTTAACTACCTGAACAATTTAGTGCCGTCTGCAAACTTTGCTACCTCAGAATTCACTCCTACATCCAGATCATTAATGAATAAATTAAAAAGTAACGGACCCAAAACTGAACCTTGGGGTACGCCACTTCTCACCTCTTTCCACCCAGAGAAATGTCCGTTTATTACCACCCTTTGTTTCCTACAGTTTAGCCAGGTTCCAATCCAGGACAAGACCTGTCCCCTGATTCCGTGGCTGAAGAGCTTATTTAGGAGCCTTTGGTGAGGGACTTGGTCAAAAGCCTTTTGAAAGTCAAGGTAAACAATATCGACTGGGTCCCCTTTATCTATGTGTTTATTTACACCCTCAAAGAATTCTAACAAGTTAGTAAGACATGATTTGCTTTAGGTGGGAAAAAGCCTGGTCAAAATCCTGCCAGACTTAAATTTTGAAATAATATATTTTTGGAGATTCTCCTCCACCAGTGATGGATGGGACCAGTTCCTCATAGGAAGAACCCAATGCTTCATTGGTATATTATACCTCTCTCTCGGCATTACTTCGCGAATGAAGATTCTTAGGAAGGACTCATCCCACACTTTGTACAAGCGCGTTGATGACTTAAAAGGCCAATCTGAGATAGGCAAGTCCGGTTGCAGAAAGCACCGCAGAAAGTCTCCTTGGGTGATGTTGTTTCCAAGTTGCGGTTCTCTCTGCGTTGTTGTTTTTCTTCGAGACCCATTTGGCGTGTCTTCTCGAAAGAGGCTGCAGCATTGTGGATAGTGCGTCTCCATGCCTCCCGATGTGAGGCCAGCCATGGTGGATCATTGTTGGTGATCAATCTGGCCGAGCCTGAGATGTTGTTTCAGGGAGTCCTTATATCTCTTTTGGGGGGCGCCTCTCTTGTGCTGACCCGTGGTGAGTTCACCATAGAGTAGTATCTTTGGGAGGCGGTGGTCCTCCATCCTAGAGATGTGCCCTGCCCAGCGCAGCTGTGTTCTCAATAGCATGGCCTCAACGCTGGTGATCCCTTCTTGCTCAAGGACAGCAACATTCGTCACATAGTCGGTCCAGTGTATATTTAGGATTGTGCGAAGACAGCGCTGATGAAACCGTTTGAGGAGTCGTAGGTGTTGGCGATAGGTGACCCATGTTTCAGACCCATATAGGGGAATATTATACCAACATGCTATCAACTAACTGGATTGGGTTTTATTGGTCTGCCAACTTAATTAATTTTATTTATTTATTTCAAATATTTATACCCCGCCCTTCTCTTCCCCTCAAGGGGGACTCAGGGCGGCTCACAACTGGCAGCGATTCAGTGCCCACATATACAATCAATAAAAACAACAATTACACAATAAACAACACATGAATCAGATTAAAACCAATTAAAATACAATTAAAAATACAACTATATAAATAATCCGAGTTCCGCAATCCGAAGCCAGTCCACAGTCCGTTTTCATAACACTGTCATCATTCTATTGTTCGCCTGCTACCCAGTTATCTAACCAAAATGCCTGGTCTCATAGCCACATCTTTAACTTTTTCCTAAAGGAAAGGAGGGAAGAAGTTGACCTAATGTCGCTGGGGAGCGAATTCCACAGGCGAGGGGCCACCACCGAGAAGGTCCTGTCTCTTGTCCCCACCAAACGTATTTGCGACAAAGGTGGGATCGAGAGCAGGGCCTCCCCGGAAGATCGTAAATTTCGAGGTGGGACATAAGGGGACATAAAAGGAGATAACTTAACTGGGATCTTCTGATGAGCTATTACATAAAGGATCATTTCCCAGTAATAGACACTCTTCCCTTGCAGTAGCAGGGCGGGCAGATGCTAAAACTTTCCACAGCTGCAAAACAGAAGAGCCTAAACTCCTCTGGAAATGCTCTGCATGTATTCAATAAACCAAAGCTGTGTATAAAGCAGGGAGGAAGTACTGGACTTTATCCAGGAAGAGCTAAATCAGGGATGGGAAACATGATAGGAGTTGCAGTCCAACAACATCTGGAAGGACATATATTCTTGGAGTAAGAATAGCACGCAGATGGAATTCAAAGCATGCCAGAAGAACTGAGCTTGGTAGTAATGAGTTATAAACAAGGCAGTTAACTAATATTATAGGTAGTTAGTGATAGGAGGTATATTATAATATAGTCATTAAAACCAATAAGAAGAAGATAGGGCATATTATAAATAAATTATTATTATATTAAAACAGTATTAAACATCATTAATATAAACTCAAGTAAAAACCATAAACTTCTTCAACTAGCCTGTTGTGCTCAATCACAGTAGAATATACCCGTGTTTTGTTTTTTTACAGTGCATGTTTAAATATTTGAAAAGATATCACATTGACTCAGGACTCTGGGAAGGAAGAGAAGATGGAAGGAAAGGGGAAAGAAAGACTGAGGAAAAAGTAAAATAATGAAGGGAAAAGAAGAAAAGAAAGAAGGGGGAGAGGGAAGTGAAAAGGAAGGAAGGAGAAGGAAATGAAGACTTGTGGAAAAAGAATAGAAGAGGAAGGAAAGAAGGAAGGGGAGAGAGGGAGGAAAAAGGAAGAGGAGAAGGAGAGGGTGAAGGGGTGAAGGAAGAGGAAGGAAGGAAGGGGGAGAATGGAGGAAAGAAGGAAAGGGAGAGGGAGGGAAAAGGAAGGAAGGAGAAGGTAATGAAGACTTGTGGAAAAAGAATAGAAGAGGAAGGAAGGAAGGAAGGAAGGAAGAGGGAGGGAGAATGGAGGAAAGAAGGAAGGGGAGAGAGGGAGGAAAAAGGAAGAGGAGAAGGAGAGGGTGAAGGGGTGAAGGAAGAGGAACGAAGGAAGGGGGAGAATGGAGGAAAGAAGGAAAGGGAGAGGGAGGGAAAAGGAAGGAAGGAGAAGGTAATGAAGACTTGGGGGAAAAAGAATAGAAAAGGAAGGAAGGAAGGAAGAGGGAGGGAGAATGGAGGAAAGAAGGAAGGGGAGAGAGGGAGGAAAAAGGAAGAGGAGAAGGAGAGGGTGAAGGGGTGAAGGAAGAGGAAGGAAGGAAGGGGGAGAATGGAGGAAAGAAGGAAAGGGAGAGGGAGGGAAAAGGAAGGAAGGAGAAGGAAATGAAGACTTGGGGGAAAAGAATAGAAAAGGAAGGAAGGAAGGGAGGAAGGGAGGAAGGAAGGGAGGAAGGAAGAGGGAGAATGGAGGAAAGAAGGAAGGGGAGAAAGGGAGGAAAAAGGAAGGAGAGAAGGAGAGGGTGAAGGGGAGAAGGAAGAGGAAGGAAGGAAGGAAGGAAGGAAGAGGGAGGGAGAATGGAGGAAAGAAGGAAGGGGAGAGAGGGAGGAAAAAGGAAGGAGAGAAGGAGAAGGAGAGGGTGAAGGGGAGAAAGAAACAAAGGAAGAGGATGGAAGAGGGAGAATGGAGGAAAGGGAGGGAAGAGGAAGGAGAGAAGGAGAAGGAAAGGGTGAAAGGGAGAAAGGAAGGAAGGAAGAGGGAGAATGGATGAAAGAAAGAAGGGGAGAAAGGGAGGGAAAAGGAAGGAGAGAAGGAATGAATGGAAGAGGAAGGAAGGAACAAAGAGAGAGGGAGGAAAGAGGGAGAGATTTACCGCCACTCCCCAAGGGCTCGGAGCGGTTTACAAAGATCAATATATTGACTAATAACAGTTAAAACTAAATTTAAAATCAAATTAAGACCAAGTTACAATTCAAAGGCCTTCTGGAACAGATATGTTTTGCATGCCCTTCGGAAGGCAGGGAATTCCCGTATGGCCCGGACTTTGGTGGGCAATGCATTCCAGAGCGTGGGGGCCACGATCGAAAAGGCTCTACGCCTAGTGGCAGTCAGACGGAAGATCTTGGGATTGGGAACCTTCAACAGATTTTTATGTTCAGATCGGAGTGATCTCTGGGGTTGATAGAGGGAAAGGCGGTCCATCAGATACACAGATAATAATGATATTGCCAAAAGCACACAACAACAACAACAACAACAACAACAACAAATTTAGTAGTAGTATCAATACATATTCTTTTGATGCCTCCAAACAAAGCTCCTTGTATTGGATGGTTCATTTTCTTCAGCCAAGGACCTGGATTCAAAATCATGGAATGCATATTTATTGCAGGAACTTTTTCCTCTGTATGAATGTCTTAATTCAGACCTGGAGGCAAACTATATGATGCAAACAGCTTCATGATGTTCGTAAAGCCGAGCAATTAAAGGTAAGGAGAAACCACTTCAAATGCCTCTCTGAACCAGGGAGGGGAGAGGAAATACCAAGGTGAAAAGGTTCAAACCTACGAGAAATTAATCCTTTCTTAATCATGCCGTTCTTTTCCTTCTGTGCGTCTCTGCTGCTGTCTTCCTTCCCACTTCCACCAAGTTTGCAGATTCCCCAAACTCTCCAACATTTCGCAGTTGAAAACCAGGACATGTTTGGGCAAACAACCTCAGAGGGTGGTCAAGATGGTAAATGGGATTAATTAAGCTAGGAGAGGCTGCCACAGTTTGCTTTTGGTTGAGCCCATTGGCAAGATTCGGCCCTCTCCATTGCTGAGTTAATTGAGTGCAAACTTACACATTTTGTGGCAATGGTAGTAAACTGAGGTGTAAGGGAACAAGTGGGAAGAGGAGGAGCTGGAAAAGTAGGATGCCTGAGGCTTCATTGGGACTGTTTCTGTCAAACTGGGAGTTAGAGGGTATTGCAATACTAAATTCCTGCTGTTCCTTCTCCCAAGCTACAGATTGTGGGAGAAGTAACAGTACCGGGACTGTGGCGCAGCTGGCTGGGAGTCAGCTGAATTATTTATTTATTTATTTATTTATTCAATTTCTTTCCCACAGGCTCGGGGCGGTTTACAACAATCTAAAACAACACAACAATTAAGATAACTACTGACCAGAAGGTCATGAGTTCGAAGCCAGCCTGGGTCAGGGTGAGCTCTCGACCTATTTGTGTAGCTTGTTGTCAACCTTTGCAGCCCGAAAGACAGTTGCATCTGTCAAGTACGAAATTTAGGTACCACTTTGTGGGGAGGCTAATTTAACTGATTTATGAGGCCATTAAAAATCTCCAGGAAGTATGCAAAGAATGAGGAAGCAACAGCTCCCCTGGTGGCCAGAAGCTGGAATGTTAAATAGCCTCTGAGTGTCTGTCTATATATGTTGTGTGTCTATGGCATTGAATGTTTGCCTGTATATGTACATTGTAATCCGCCCTGAGTCCCCCGCAGGGTGAGATGGGTGGAATATTATTTATTTATTTATTTATTATTTGGGCTCGGAGTGGCTCACAATCCAGATAAAACAACATAAAAACAAAAATAAAACATCAGTTAAGGCTAGTTCAAAATTTCGAATTTTAGCAATCGAATGCCAGCCGAAATAGATAGGTTATGCACGCCCTGTGGAAAGGTGACAAGTCTCGCAGGGCACGCACTTCACGCAAGACATTCCAGATGGATGGCGCCATGACAGAGAAGGCTCTGCGCTGTGTAGATGTTAAACGGGTGGCTTTAAAACCGGGCACTTCGAGTAGGTTCAGATCTTCAGAACGAAGTGATCTCTGGGGTTGGTAGGGGGTGAGACGGTCCTTCAGATACATCGGCCCTAGACCATACAAGGCCTTGAAAGTTAACACCATCACCTTGAAAGTGATCCGGTGCTTGACCAGAAGCCAATGGAGCTGCTGGAGAATAGGAGTTATGTGGCATCTCACTGGAACCCCAGCAAGGAACATAAATGATGTAAATAAATAAATAAATAAATAAATAAATAAATAAATAGTGAAATCATTAGATTTAAGAAGTTTTGGGGAAAGAAAGGATTAAATTTAACCAAAGCTCATATAAGGCCATGTATTGGTCAGCCATGCTTTTCAGCAAGGTTTGGATGACCATTCATCCAAACATTGGCAATGATAACACTTGTAATCTCTGGTTTTCAGCTATGGCTTTGACCAGACTTCTCCAGATTGTGAGCACTCACACAAGCCAGGGTTTAGAATTGCTTTACATTTTGCTTTGCTGAAGGCGAGATTGGATTATTGGAATAACACCGTACTGATTCTCTTATCTTTCCCTTTGATTAGATTTTCAATCACACGTTCTTTGTGAGGAAAGATATCTGTCACATCTTACGATATTTGCAGAATCCCTGCAGTCAGGAAAGAACTGGATTTCACAACAGGAAAATTCTCAGTCCAGTTCCTTCTTTTTTCAGCCTCAGCATTAGCCTGATATCTTGTTGATAGGCCAAAGGCAGGGCAGGTAAGGGAGCAAAAATCCCAAATTCCCTGATCATTGCTCCTTTAGCAAGACATGGACCTTCAGAATGGTTCTCTTTTACCTCTGGAGGAAGATTCCCAAGCTGCCTTTTTGCCGTTGTCATTAATAATACAGTAGAGCAGTGGTTCCCAAACATTTTTGGCCTACCGCCCTCTTTCCAGAAATAAATTTACTCACTACCCCCCTAGAAATTAATTTTTAAAATTTTTAATAGCAATTAAACAGAAAGATATATGTATTCGTAAAGTTGTAAATTAGAAACATTGAAGTTTGAAATTATGAAACTATTTATTGAACTTAGAATAGAAAGGTAATACAAAAAAAGTGAAAACATTCAAAATCATCTTAATGAGAAGGATGAACCTGGTCTGCTGCTCCCAATCTAGTCATCCTCGGCTCTATTTTCGTCAGCAGTCATCTCAAATCATGGCAATTGACTATTTTGCAATCAGTTTCTTTTTTGTTAATAAATTGGTTACCGCACTGAATCCACGTTCCACTAAATATGTTGAAGGACATTATTATTACTGTTATAAGACTCAACCAGTTGGAAGGGAACCCCAAAGGTATTATTATTATTATTACCCCTTGCTTGGCGAGAGGAGGAGGAGGGAGCAGGAGGAGGGAAGAAGAGAGAAAGACACACACAGAGATGGATGGATGGTAGCCTGTCACCTGGCTCATGCCACCGCCCCCACCGCCCCCACTGCCCCCTTACAGGGGTTCAGCACCCCTCAAATTCTCCTGGGCCTTCCAGCGCCTCCTAGATCACCCCACTGCCCACCAGGGGGTGGTACCGCCCACTTTGGGAACCAGTGCAGTAGAGTCATTTATCCAACATAAGTGGGCCAGCAGAATGTTGGAGAAGCGAAAATGTTGGATAATAAGGAGAGATTAAGGAAAAGCCTATTAAATGTCAAATCTATATAAATAAAAATGTAATGTTTGTTTGTGGGATTAACCTAACCCAAAAACCACTGGACAAATTGACACCAAATTTGGACACAAGACACCTATCAGGCCAACAAGTGACCATCACTCATAAAAACACTGAAAAACACAGTAGAAGAGACATAAAAAGCCAAAAAAAATAAAATACATTACCACGCATGCGCAAAAACACACACATACATATGCACCGGGAATGTGGAACAGCTGGCTGGGAGTCAGCTGCATAAGATCTCTACTGACCAGAAGGTCATGAGTTCGAGGCCTGCTCGGATCGGGGTGAGCTCCCGACCAATTGTGTAGCTTGTCTGTCTATATATGTTGTATGTCTATGGCATTGAATGTTTGCCTGTATATGGGCATCCGCCCTGAGTCCCCTGCAGGGTGAGAAGGGCGGAATATAAATGATGTAAATAAATAAACACACACAAACACATATACACAGACTGGGCCACAGCAACGCATGGCAGAGGACAGCTAGTTATGTTTTAATTTTACAAATCAAGCACCAAAACATCACGTTTCACAACAAATCGACAGAAAAATACACAGTATAGTTCTGTAGTAATTACTGTATTTATGAATTTAGCACCAAAATATCGCAATGTATTGAAACTGCAGTGGATCCGGGCAGGAGGCAGACTGTGTTGGATAATACAGAACATTGGATGAGCAAAAGTTGGATAAGCGAGACTTTTGAACCCCTTTGAACTGGATTATATGGTAGTGTAGACTCATATAATCCAGTTCAAAGCATATAATCCAGATTACGTGGTAATGTAGATTCAACTTTAGTTTTCATCATGCGGATGTTGCTTGTACGCCCCAATTTGAAATGCTACTCATTACATTTCATAAAAAGAGAACGAAGAGAGGCAGATTGTGGCAACTGTGCCTTTGGTAACTTGGGTTCAGTAAGTTAAATAAATAAAAGGAAAAGAGATGCCTTATAAACAGAGACCAGCCCTGCCACAGATTCCCTTAGGCCAATGGAAAAATGATTAGACTCCTCCTGTTCCATTTACTTCTTCATACAAATAATATAGTGTGCATATTGCAGTCTTTATGGCTCTGGTGCCAAGAAGTAATATACTATCGAAAGAAATAGGCCTTTAAAGTATTTCCCCCAAAACCCTCCCCTTGAGAAACTCCTCAAGTTTTGCTAGAAAGTGATGTGGATGCAAATCCAATGGAAAACCACCGAATAAGCGGTTGGTTCAGAAGCATACAATAAGGAGTCTCTCTTCCATAGATGTGCTTCCAATGTTCACTGCCGGTTTAATCATCATTGCCTTATCATGGAATCTGCAACCTCCTGTGTGCGTTGAAACAACGGCCTGAAAAGCAGAATTTTTTTAAATTTGATTTTAAAAAATTTAAAAATATATTTTTTAATTTTTAAAAAATATTTATATCTGGCCAGGCCATAATGGTTTTAAATTGTCTATTCATTATTTATTATTATTATTTATTGCTTATGTTTAAGTTATATTGATTGTATTGTTTTGTTATTTGCTGCTGTGTTGTTGTTTTATTATGTGTCATTGGGCTTGGCCTCATGTAAGCCTCCCGAGTCCCTTTGGGGAGATGGAGCACCGGGAATGTGGCACAGCTGGCTGGGTGTCAGCTGCATAACTAACTAACTAACTAACTAACTTTATTTCTTATGAGTCGCCCTCCACGAAAGGTGCTCTGGGCGACTTACACAATTAAAATAAACAGGTTACATAATCACTGTTTGTTACTCAATCATAAGCTCTTCTGAAGAGCCATGTCTTAAGTGCCCCTAAAAATGTATGTAGATCAGGAGTGGCTCTTTGGTCTGGCGGTAGGGAGTTCCACAAGATTGGGGTTACAATGGAGAAGGATCTCTGTCTTGTGGACACCAAACGAACCTCTCTAGGGCCAGGGACATAGAGAAGATTCTCATGAGCTGACCGTGGCAGTCTCTGGTGGTGGAGTGGCATTAAACAGTCTCTTAGATATGGAGGACCCTGACCTCGGAGGGCCTTGAATGCTAGGACCAGGGTCTTGTAGAGAACTCTGTGTTCAACCGGCAGCCAATGTAAGCGCTGCAGAGACGGCGTTATATGGCACCTCATTGATGTTTTTGTGAGGAGTCTAGCAGCTGCATTTTGCACAATTTGGAACTTGCGAATTGCTGCTCGAGGTAAGCCCACACAAAGCATTGCAGTAATCTAGCCTCGACGTAACCGTGGCATGGATTACCGTAGCCAGCACCTCTGTTGGTAAATAAGAGGCCAACTGCCTCACTTGGTGTAGATGAAAGAAGGCCCTTTGACTAGTGGAGACAATCTGGGCTTCCATCGTCATTTGGGAATCCAGGATAACACTGAGACTCTTCCCAGTGGGGGATGGAGCGAACAGTGCCCCTTCAAAAGATGGTAATAGACCAACCAATTCTGATGGGTGGCCAGGCCACAAGATTTCAATTTTTGCTGGATTTACTTTCAATTTATGGGCATGTAGCCATCTTGTCACTGCTCCAAGACACTGGTACTGAAGTTGTTCCAGGTTCTAGTTTTAGGAGAACCTGGGTGTCATCAGCATATTGGAAACATTCTAATCCAAATCTCCAGACTAGCTTGGCGAGAGGTCGAACATAGATGTTAAACAGCATTGGCGATAGAATAGCGTCTTGGGGTACTCCACAGTCAAGAGGGCATTTCTCAGATACTTGGCCCAGCCACTCCACTCGTTGGCTACGCCCTCTCAAGAATGAGGTGAACCACGTTATTGCTGATCCTACTGACCAGAAGGTCATGAGTTCGAGGCCTGCCCGGGTCAAGGTGGGCTCTCGACCTATTGTGTAGCCTGTTGTCGACCTTTGTAACCCGAAAGACAGTTGCATTAAGGTACCACTTCATGGGGAGGCTAAATTTGACTGATTTACAAGGCCATTAAAAAGTTCTCCAGAAAACACACTGAGGAATGAAGGAGTGCGACAGCTCCCCCTGGTGGCCGGATGTTAAATTGCCTCTGTCTATCTTGTGTGTTTGTGTGTCTAAATGTAATGTGTACATTGTAATCCGCCCTGAGTCCCCTGCGGGGTGAGAAGGGCGGAATAGAAATAAAGTAAATAAAAATAAAATAAATAAATGGTGGCAGGGTATAAATAAAGTTATTATTATTAAATTACCTGTGGCAAAGTCTGAAAAGGTGAGGAATATGTGACATAAAGAACATGGGAAAAACAGAGATCCAAAATCAAATGTCGAGAAAAGGTATTGGAAATCCAACGAAGAAATAACAAGTGGCTCCCAATGTACAGAATGCTTTGCACTCTAGTGGAGTGATGTCAATAACAGTGACAATAGGAGGAGATAGACGGGAATACTAGTGATATTTCCTGAAGGAGTACTAGTGGAGAACATCTCCAGAAACTGTTTTTTCCTGCCTAGCATGCTCACTGCTGACATTTCATCATATCAGTTGATTTTCTTCCTATCAGCTTTCTTCACTGTCAGATAAATTGAAACTGTAATGGTACAATGAGCTTTACAGATTCTCACAATCCAGTATTGCGACCGACTTTCAAGTAGGCGTGTGTAGGGATACAGCAGTAAGCCTTTTCTTGGGAGACATCACAACAGACCACAGTTCAAAGAGGCATTCTTTTCTAGTAGATAATGGAGCCAGTGCAATGTAGTGTTTTGCATGTTGGACTTGGACTTCATAAACCACAGTTCAGATTCCTTGGAACTGTCCTTGGAAATCTACCGGTAGCCATTATGGCAAATCACACTCAACCTCTTCTGAACAAATCTCGATAGCTTTGCCTTCGGGTCGTCATAAGTTGGAAATGACTTGAAGGCACCCCCAACCACCAAAACGTATCTTCTGCAGCTGAAAGTGAAATATATTACCACTGTATAATGAAACTTTATTTTTTTAAATAATTGCCTTATTTTCTTTGTAATTACATATGAAGAAAATCTGTTAATTTGACACAGGCCACAAATATGCACAGAAGCAGTTACCCTAACACTCGAACTGTGTAAAAAATTCAGCATAATGTCGAATCTTCCACAATAATTAAAATGTCACAGTTTTCAATTAGCATTTAAAAATTATTTTCAATGCCTAATTTTAGGCTCGCCTGTAATTATGTCTAACGAGGACTAATAAGTCATTTTCAAAACAAGAGAAAATTAATTTTCCCGTCCCCTGACTTTCCTGAAAGGGAAATGCGTGTTTCGTTTAAAGAGGGCCTAATTTATCACGCCCAACGCACAATGTACGTCAGCTGTAGTCCATGAATTTTGTGAATATTTCGATATGTGTTCTGTCAAAAGAGCTGCCAAGTCTGGGTGCAAACTGAATTTTATTTTCTCTCCTTGCTAATAGCTATAATTTGAGCCTTATTACAGTTGTTGAAAAGAGACACATGGCAATGTTTTATATCATTACATACACACCCACACATTTTGCATCTTTACTTTGTATCTCGGATTAAGCATTTCCATTTTCAAATTTTAAAGGTGCAAAGAGGATTGCAGGGCATTCGGGAGAGGAGACTGCCTAAGAAGATGATCGTCTTCTTCTCCTTCCTCCTCTTCCTGCTTGTTGTTATGTGCCTATATTATTATTTTTTCTGGTTTTTCCATAGGTCCAGGTGCATATTTGCAATTTCTTCCTCTGATGGTTGAGAGGGACTTCACTCATGGGTTTCTGTGGCCAAGGAAGGATTTGAATTCTAGTCTCCAGAGCCCTAGGACACATCTACACTGACCACTTTCCCCAAAGGGTGGGAGAACCAGCTCCATGGCAGCTAAACAATGCACAGAGACCGCAAGAACTAAAATATGGTCCATGCCCTCACCGTTACTACACCATTGCAACATGAAACTGGTCTCATGAAACCTTACAGTTCTGAGGCTTATTAAATATGGTTTTCTATGGGTGAGCAGGTGGCAACTACTGGATGGCATATGTTCTGTATCAGAAACTAGAGCTGATGTGGTCTATCTATCCAATGCAATTTTCTGAACCAGTACCCCAAATAACCAAATCTAAAGTTGACCAAAAACCGCCTTTTTGGTACGAGGGCGGGTCAATAAGTCAGTGACTTTTTGAATGAAACACAGGGATAGAAAATCATTTTATTTTTCTATATAATTGCACAAGTAATTGCCTTAGTAATTAGATAAAGACAGCAAGCAATACCGATGGTGTAAAACAGTGGTTCCCAAACTTTTTTGGCCTACTGGCCCCCTTCCAGAAAAAAATTTACTCACCGCCCCCCTAGAAAATATTTTTTAAAATTTTAATAGCAATTAAACAGAAAGATATATATATTAATGTTTCTACCTTTTTCGTAAAATTAAATGTTTTAATGTGTTTTAGTTTTAATTTAAATGTTATTTTAATTGCATGTTGTTTTTATGGCATTGAAAAAAAGAAGGGGCCGGCACTGGACAAGCGAGGCCCACCTTGAAAAGTGCCTCCCGCTCGCCCTGCCCCACGCCAGGCCCAGCAAGGCACGCTTGTGAGGACGTCCCCATTGGAAGAAAGAGGCGATACACATGACTGCGCAGTGGGCGGGGTTGACGAGAAGAAGGAGGTGCGTGCTGCGGTTTCCATGGCGACTGTGTCTCTGCGAGTTGAAATTCCCAGGCAGGCATTGCCGTGGAAACTGCAACACTTGCCTCCTTCCTCTCGAAAAAGGTAGAAGCAAGCGCGCGACCCTGTAAGTGGCAAGCAAGCCTGGCTCACGCCACCGCCCCCTTACAGGGGTTCAGCGCCCCTCAAATTCTCCTGAGCCTCCCAGCGCCCCCTTGGATCGCCCCACCGCCCACCAGGGGGCGGTACCACCCATTTTGGGAACCACTTGTGTAAAGCATTTATGCAAGAGGCTGTACAACCACTTTCACAATCCCTTGTACATACAGTCTTGCACCTTTTTTGCACAAGTTTCATCAACCCCTTGGAACAACCATTTTCATAACTGCTTGGTGCAAATGCTCATTCACAAGTGTAATCCAGGACAACTGTTTCCACTTGGATAGCATTACATTGGATTCATGTCACTCCTGTTTTGCATAATTTACACTGCAAACTTGGAAGGGCATTTGCTTCAGACCATAGATTGTGTTGGGTGACACCGTTCAAATCTCGGAAGTGGCAAATTTGGGAGGTGGGGTGGGTGAGAATAGGAAAAAAAATTAAAACACATTCCTGATCCATCCCCAGTCGAGTGAATATAGTGGATTTTCTTCTTAGTGTGATATGTGCAGCTGTGGACCTGGGCAAAATGTAGTTGGGAATAAGCTCTCTCTACAGAACTCTGAGGGATTTATTTCTCAGAGAAGCCTGCAAAAAGTGACAAAATTGCCCTTCTTCTCTTAACGTTTTTACTGGCCCTGCTCCTATCCTCTAGCACAGAAATTCTTCAGGTAAAGCCATTTGTCCTGGCAGGGAGAGATAAGCTGCGGACGAAAGTTTTGTGAGCGAAATCTCTCTGTGTTACTTACGCTGCCGTTAAAGGCATTGGAGGCATTAAAACAATGCAGGAATTGGCACTGTCGAAGACCAGGTGAAGTTGTTCCATCTTCAGAAGCCAACCTATCTGCCAGGAGACAGGTTGAGTCAATTACCTGCTTGCCAGTTCATTACGGCTTCAACTGCGGCTCCGGCACCCTTCAAACCATCTGCCCTGTCAAACAAAATGAAGATTAGGAAGTGCATAGCGACGCAAAGACCTCCCACAACTAAGCAGACAGAAGGCTCCGCAATTGCAAACACTTCACCCCGTAATTGATTTATACGCACTATACAATATCTCTGTGTTTAATAAGCAGGTGAGCAAAGCCACAGGTTTTAATTGACTGAATATTCTGCAAATTCAACCTTCCTTTCAACTACATCAGTGTTTCCCAACCGGTGTGACGCGGCACACTAGTGTGCCATGAGTGATCATCAGGTATGCTGTGGGAAATTGGAACTTTTCTTCCCCCTCCTAGCAGCTCTTTCTCCCTCTTTCCCTCCCCAAAGATCCTCCTCGAGGGAAAGGAAGGGCTCCGCCGAATGCCAGGGCCAGGCCCACCTTGAGGAAGCCTTCAGGAGCCTCGACTTACCATGGCTCCAGCTCCCGCTCAGGCCTGCTTCAGCCTCCTGATGCTCCCAGGTTCGCTCACTGCCCAATTCACCGACATGGAGCTTCCAACTTAGGCTATTCTCGCGAGAAATCCAAGCCAACGCGAAAACGCCAACTCAATCACTTCCGCCCAGTGCGGAGGGAGGAGGGAGGCAGTGAAAGAGGCCACACAGATCTATGAAACGTATAGACTACTCATTCACAGGTTTCCAAGAAACAAATGGAGCCTCTCCGCTTGGAAATTTTTTTAAAAAACTATTTTACTGGATTTTTCAATAGTTGTCGCCCCCCCCTCCCCCCGCAAGGAACTGTTTATAACAGCTTCATGACATCCATAGTTAACTGGAAGCAAGTTTCACTCGGTGAAATTTCACAAGGGTCTGGAGAACAAGCCCTATGAGGAGCGGCTTGAAGAGCTGGGTATGTTTAGCCTGAAGAAAAGAAGGCTGAGAGAAGATATGATAGCCATGTATAAATATGTGAAAGGAAGTTATATATATGGTGTGTTCATTGAAACAGGTCCAGGTTTCACACTGAGTGTATAAATACATTTAAAAACATATTAACTATATGTTGTGAATGAGCCTCTAGTTGCTACAGGTAGTAACATGGAGGGAGGTGTGGAGGCAGTAACATCAAGCAATAGCTCAGTTTGGGGCGCGGCTCTGAATGACCAGGCTCCTACAGCTGGAGTAAAGAGGGTGGCTAGTGACTCGAGCATGAATGAAGACAATGAACAAAGGAGGAAAATCCAGCATTTACTTAGGGAGCCTTCTGAGTCTGGCTCTTTTGAGGGTTTCACAGGGAATGCAGAATTGCAGTCAGAGGAAAGTGATACCGATCTGGATTCGGCATTGGTGCAGGAGGTGAGGGATGTATGTAATGCGGACCCGGGGACCAGCACGTTTCTGGGGTTCCAGACGGACCGGGACTGGCCGTCTTCCCATTCTGAGGCTGAGGGGGTCCCTTTAAGCCAAGAAGAGCTTTGGCGGGCTTGGAGATCTGGGCCTGGTGCTACAGCTGCAGGGAATAGGAATGCTGATGCTTTGGAGCTGGGTGGGGTCTCCGAGGACTCTGATTGAGAGTCCTATAAGAAATATGAGTATTTGGCTTGATCCCTGCGGTGGTCAAGGAGTTGTGTGTTCTAGCTCATGTATCCTGGTTCCTGGTATTCTTGTTCCTGATTTTCCAGACTACTCCTACTGCCGTGTGCCTCTTGATCCTCGTGTGAATACTCTCCTGTTCGACCCGGTGACGTCTCCTCCTTATCCTGATTGATTTTCTCCTACCTGACGACCTTGGACCGGTGACTGACTTCGCTTCTTGAACATTCCTCTACTGGATACCACAGACGGACGTCTGCTATTTGCTTTGAAGTTCTTTTATCTTCGGCATTTTTGGTTTAGGGATTCCTGGGTTTAGTGAGGGTTTTTCTCCAGCCGACAAAAGGCTATTTTTTGTTAGACCAACTCCCATGTTTTGTTAAATAAACATTTGTTATCCTTTTTTACTCCTGGACTTTATTGCTGCCATAGCTGGGTCACAACACTATATGTATTACTGTGTTAGAGTGTCATTTTGTGTCATTTTGGTTGGTGGTGTGCCCCAGGATTTTGTAAATGTAAAAAATGTGCCGCGGCTCAAAAAAGGTTGAAAAACACTGAACTACATGATGAATCGGGGGTGCAACCACACTGTGGAATGAATGCAGTTTGGCAACCCTTTCGCTGCCATGGTTCAGTGTTATAGGATCATGGGGATTGTAGTTTTACAACGTCTTTAGCCTCTCTGTCAAAGAGAGATGGTGCCTCGCTGAAATGAAAAATATCATTGTTTATTATAGTATTGAGTCATTGCAGTTCAAGTGGTGTCAGACTGCATTCATTCCTGCCCTAAACGGTTCTGGCGCAACCTACCTGTCTGAACGCATCTCCTCCTATGAACCAGTCAGGACGTTAAGATCGTCTGGGGAGCCCCTGCTCTCGATCCCGCCTGCATCACAAATACGTTTGGCGGGGACGAGACAGGGCCTTCTCAGTGGCGGCCCCTTGGCTATGCAATGCCCTTCCTAGAGACATTAGATTGGCCCCCTCTCTTTTAGCATTCCGGAGCAAAGTCAAGACCTGGCTGTTTGAGCAAGCGTTTGAAAAAGCAGTGTAACAGACACAGGAATATGGAACGTTTGGATGATGAGACTGGACCTTGATTTTAACTAGGACAGTGTTTCCCAACCTTTTTTGAGCCACGGCACACTTTTTACATTTGCAAAATCCTGGGACACACCATCAACCAAAATGACACAAAATGACACTCTAACACAGTAATACATATAGTTAATATGTTTTTAAATGTATTTAATACACTCAGTGTGAAACCTGGGCCTGTTTCGATGAACACAACATAGATATCCTGGCAGGAATGGCAAAAAGACACAAACTTCCCACACAGAACTCCCATAACCAAGAGAAAATGCTATAAGAGTTTGACCTTCAGTTTTGGAGTTGTAGTTCACCTATATCCAGAGAGCACTGTGGACTCAAACAATGTTCGATCAGGACCAAACTTGGCATGAATACTCAATATGCCCAAATGTGAACACAGATGGAGTTTGCGGAAAATAGACCTTGACATTTGGGAGTTACAGTTTCTGGAGGGGGGGCTCAAAAGACCAGCAGTTTCCCTCTCACTTAGGTTGCCCCCTCCCTCCTCGCCAGGCTTGAATTGGGGTCGTGGGGAGCAGGAGCCTCACTCACCACTTGCGCAGCTCCTTGGGGGTCAGCGGGGCGGTCCGGGTGGGCATCTTGTAGCTGAAGAAGCAGGCAGGATGGTAGGCGGCGGTGGCGGGCAGGGAGCCGGAGGGAGGCCGAGAGGGGTTTTGCGTGCACTGGGGAGGAGGGGGGGAGGGAGGGGCGAGGCCGGTGCTGGACTGAACCATCCAGCATTAGCTGGGGGGGAGGGGGGGATGAAAGAGAAGGTCTCTACTTGGGGAAAGGGAGGCGGGCCTTCCCAATGCATGGAGAGGAAGAGACAATGGGTGGGGAGGGGGAGTGTTTTTAATTTTGTGCCTTTATCGAGGTAGGTTTCTTAGGGTTTTTATACTTCCCCACACTAGACTCTCTCCCCTCCCCTCCTGGAGGTTCCAATTTCCCACGGCACACCTGATGATTGCTCCCGGTACACTAGTGTGCCCTGGCACACTGGTTGGGAAACACTGAACTAGGAGACATTAATGATCTATGATTTATTGACCTTATTATGATTGTATATTTATGTTAATGTCTTAATGTTTTATGATGTTGCTGTGCATTTAATTTTGCCTCTGCAAACCGCCTTGAGTTGCCCATGGGCTGAGAAATACAAATATAGTAAATAAATAGAGTTCTGTGTG
Organism: Anolis apletophallus; assembly: GCA_030556195.1. Classification (NCBI taxonomy): domain Eukaryota; kingdom Metazoa; phylum Chordata; class Lepidosauria; order Squamata; family Anolidae; genus Anolis; species Anolis apletophallus. Next base: position 14,407,636 of record JARBWK010000015.1, read on the forward strand.
CCAAGTTTGGTTCAGTTCCATCGTTGGTGGAGCTCAGAATGCTCTTTGATTGCAGGTGAACTATAAATCCCAGCAACTACAACTCTCAAATGCCTAAACCAACCCTATCCCAACCCCACCAGTATTCAAATTTGGGCGTATCAGTTATTTGTGCCAAATTTGGTCCAGTGAATGAAAATATATCTTATATATACAATATTTATATTACGATTCAGAACAGTAGCAAAATTACAGTTATGAAGTAGCAACGAAAATAATGTTATGGTTGGGGTTTGCCACATGAGAAACCGCATTAAGGGGTCGCAGCATTAGGAAGGTTGAGAAGCACTTAACTAAAGATAAAAGCAAAGGTTTCCCCTTTACATTAAGTCTAGTCATGTCTGACTCTGAGGGGTGGTGCTCATCTCCATTTCTAAACCGAAGAGCAGACATTGTCCATAGACAATGCTCAGGTGGCAAGCATGACTGTACGCAACGCCTTTACCTTCCAGCCGAAGCGATACCCACTGATCTACTCGCATTTTCATGTTTTCCAACTGCTAGGTTGGCAGAAGCTGGGGCTAACAGTGGAAGCTCACCCCGTCCTGCAGATTTGAACTGCCGATCTTCTGGTCAGCAAGTTCTGCACCTTAGCGGTTTAACCTGCTGCACCACCACAGCACTGGTAGTGATACCTTACTAGTCGAAAAACACCCAATATTCCTACATTTGTAAACATGTCCACAGAACAACTCAGAAGTCACGTACAGGCATCTTAGATTTAAATGCTGTCGTGATAGAAACGTTCCCCAAAGCAGGACATGAACATATGGCTTTTCACTTAAAAATATTACATTATACGCTCGAAGGAGACACTTTACGGGCACTTGAAAGCAGGTGCCAAGATGGGCTGCCATTACCGAGCGCTTGTTGCAAGTGACGCTGGCATCCTACTCGAGGAGGAAATCCTCAGAGAGTCTCCTCCTCTGCCAGGAATGGAAGAAGCAGATGGAAGGCTGCCTTTGCGCACCCGTAATCCTCCAGGTAAGAAAAAAAAGATGTCTCCTTTGTTTGACGGCACGGTTTCCTCAACAATAAATACATTGGCTTCATTGTGGGGGCTCCAAGAGGAGCTGTCATGCTTGACAAATGTGCCGCGCACCTCCCATCGCACATCTAAAGACGTTTTATAATATGTTTTTCCTCAGTTTACTTCAATGGCTGCACACAATGACAAGTTCTGAATGAAAAGTAATGCCTCCACCTTCGTTACTTGGGTTTGGATGGGAATATTTTAATAATTCAAATCCAGAATGTGCTCTTTAATGACCGCTATTCACTTTTCCACAAAATCACCAGACAATTGGATACATTTCTCCCAACTATGAACAAGTTTTCTGAAGCTGTCATGGAAGAAGTCGACACTCTGTTTTGGGTACCCATCGTGCACAGATCTTCCGAGAGTCAAGCAAAGCAATAATGTGACTCACACGTACTTGTGAAATGCCGATTATACTTGGAATTTCTCTCTGAGTGATACGACGATTGTCCTGAATCAATCTGTCAACCTTTTGCTTGTGAAACTTATTTATTATTTATTATTTATTTATTATTTCAATTTGTATACCACCCTTCCCAAGAGGCTCAGGGTGGTTTACAACAACGAACAACACAATCACAGTAAAATTAAAACATAAACAGATTTAGACCAGAGTGGACTATACCGCCATTAGAGATTAAACGCCTGTTGGAAAAGATTGGTCTTACAAGCCCTCTGGAAGGCCTGCAGATCAGTTATTGATCGGGCCTCCTCTGGGAGGGCGTTCCAAAGGGTAGGCACTACTACAGAAAAAGTGCGCTGCCGCGTCGATGATAAGCGGCAGACCATAAGTGATGGAACCTTCAGTAGGTTTTGATCCATGGACCGTAGTGGCCTCTGGGGAATGTGTGGGGAAAGGCGGTCCTTCAGGTACACTGGCCCCAGACCATGCAAGGCCTTAAAGGTTAACACCAACACTTTGAAGGCAATCCGGTACTCGATGGGAAGCCAGTGCAAATGCTATAGGACTGGCGTGATGTGGCACGATAGTGTCACTCCAGCCAGTAGTCGAGCCGCAGTGTTTTGCACCAGCTTCAGTTTCCGGATTACCGACAAAGGAAGGCCAATGTAAAGGGCATTACAGTAGTCCAGTCTTGATATGACCATGGCCTGGATTACCGTGGCCAGGTCGTCGCTGGAGAGGTGGGGCGCCAGCCGCCTTGCCTGGCGCAGATGGAAAAACGCTGCTCTGCTCAGAGTGGAGACCTGAGTCTTCATCATCAGCAGAGGGTCCAGTTGAACCCCCAGGCTTTTAATCAAGGGTGATGGGCTAACCACCTCGCCATCCATGATTGGCAACCAGAGCTCCCCCCCCCCCCCCCCCCCCGGGGCGGCCCAACCACAGGACCTCCATCTTCGATGGGTTCACCTTCAACCTGCTGCCCCATAGCCACCCAGTCACGGCTTCAAGGCACTGATGGAAATAATCGGGTACAGAGCCCGACCAGCCGTCCATCCTCAGTACCAGCTGGGTGTCATCAGCGTACTGATGACACTCCAGACCAAAACTACGCACCAGTTGGGCCAGTGGACACATAAAGATATTAAATAATAGAGGAGATAGGATAGCCCCTTGAGGGACCCCACAATTAAGGGGGACCCTTTCCGAGACCATCCCTTCCCTCTCCACCCGTTGTCCCCGATCTTGGAGAAAGGAGGGCACCCATTTAAGGGCAGACCCCCTAACTCCCGTCATGGCTAAATGGTGGCTCAATAGCGAATGGTCGACTGTGTCAAATGCTGCCGTGAGGTCCAATAACACGAGCAGCACTGACCCACCTTGGTCCAACTGGCAGCACAGCTGGTCTGTGATAGAGGCCAGCATAGTCTCTGTCCCGTGCCCCAAGCGGAAGCCGGACTGGAAGGGATCTAACCCGGCTGAATCGTCCAAGAACCGCTGCAGCTGTCCCTTGGTGGTTGCTGTCACAGGACGTCCAACTCTTTGTTTGTCACGCAAGTCAGATGTCCCCACCTCAACATCTTTAAACTTACTCGCCCAATGACGCACAGTACTCACATCAACACGATCACCATAAACAGGTTGCATTCTCTGATGAATCTCCTTTGGGGTGACACCTTCTGGTGTCAAGAATTCAATGAGTGCATGTTGCTTAAGTTGCATTGACCACCTGCGCAAGGTTCCATACTTCGCACTCTAACAACACAACCATTCAATGCTAAGGCTTCCCATCAAAATGGAACTGTAGAGGAGAGTCTACTGAACAAGGCAGTACCTGCCGCATACCAGTACTGCCATCTGTTGAGTTACGAAGCTGGAGGCATTACTTTTCATTCAACCCTCGTAACTCAAAAAATGGGAATATCACCCTTCCCTGTGGACTCAGGCCAAAGCAAACTGAGGCAGCCTCTCCAAGTTTGAGTGTTTCCCTCACTAATTGCTGTTGCCATATTAACTATGTTCTGATATGGCTACATGTCCCTTCATTGGCAGATGTGAATTGTCGTCATGTCGGACATGAACTGCATACATCTAGACCACAAGTGCTAAACTCAAGGCCCGTGGGTCAAATCTGGCCTGCCATATCATTTTATGTGGCCCTCCAGACCATAGAGTTTGAAGAGACCATGTCGGCCATTTAGTCCAACCACTTGCCTTGAAGGGAAATCACAATCAAAGCACCCCCAACAAATGGCCATCCAGCCTCTGCTTAAAAGCCTTCAAAGAAGGCGCCTCCACCACACTCCAGGGCAGAGAGTTCCACTGCTGAACAGCTCTTATTGTCAGGAAGTTCTTTATGATTTTCAGGTGGAATCTCCTTTCCTGTCATTTGAACCCATTGCTCCAAGTCCCAGACTCTTTTATTCCTCATTATTAGATATCATGACTAAAGCTGATGGGAGTTGTGATCTGGAAGGCTGCCATTTGCTGTTTCATCAGGATAGTGGATTCTGCGATAGATACCAGGGTTGCTGTGAGTTTTCCGGGCTGTATGGCCATGTTCCAGAAGCATTCTCTCCTGATGTTTTTCCCAATGGCTTCAAACTACAAAAAAGGAGATTCCACCTTAACATTAGGAATAGCTTCCTAACTGTGAGAGCTGTTCAGCAGTGGAACTCTCTGCCCTGGGGTGTGGTGGAGGCTCCTTCTTTGGAGGCTTTTAAGCAGAGGCTAGATGACCATCTGTCGGGGGTGCTTTTCATTGTGATTTTCCTGCTTCTTGGCAGAATGGGGTTGGACTGGATGGCCCACGAGGTCTCTTCCAACTCAATGGTTCTATGATTCAGAGGTTGTGAGGTCAGCTGGAAACTAGGTAAGTGAGGTTTATATACCTGTGAAATATTGTCCAGGGTGGGAGAAAGAACTCTTATCTGTTTGAGGCAAGTGTGAAAATTGCAATTGGCCAGCTTGATTAGCATTGAATGGCCTTGTAGCTTCAAAGCCTGGCTGGTTGCTGCCTGGGGAATCCTTTTTCGGGAGGTGTTAGCTGGCCCTGATTTATTATTGTCTGGAATTCCCATATTTTTGGGAAAGGATGCCTGACATTAAAATCTCCTTGTGTGGCCCTTAAATTTAAGAATCAGAGACATGCTCACAGCTGAGGGAGGAAACTTGGTTATAACTTTATTTATTCTGTTTACTTACTGGGTTTGGAAAGAGGTCTTTTTTGTACTCTAAGGGTGCATTACACTAGGCAGCGGACAGAGTAATAGGCATGCAAATTCTGAGAGTTAGTTTTTGTCTAAGGGCACTCTGGTGGTGCAGTGGGTTAAACCGCTGACCTGCTGAACTTGCTGACCGAAAAGTTGGCGGTTCAAATCCGGGGAGCAGGGTGAGCTCCCGCTGATAGTCCCAGCTTAGGGTTGCCACTTTTTATATAAGAAATAAGGGACGTTTACCTAAAAATACGAGATTTTTCACAAAAATAAGGGACACTTCATAAAACATAACTGAGGTTATGTTTCACATGGCCTCCTTTTTTCCCCACGCTCCCAAGGAAATCTCCCACTGCTGCCTCCGCGGACCCGGAGCCTCATCCCCTCCCGCGTGGCCGCTTCCTCCTCCTTCTTCGCCACCGCCGCAACTGTTACGCAAGGCCAAGAATCCCCAGCAGGCCCAAGACGCAAGTGGCCGTGTGCGCGAACCTCACTCTGGCTCCCTCTCTCCACGAGTGCCTCCTGCCACCGCTGCCCCGCCCCTTCTGCCCTTCCGCCCTTCCAGAAAGGCCCGTCTCTTCCGGTCCGTCACTCCCGGCACGCGCAACCAAATCACCCCCTCCCCCTTCTGTGCGCACCTCTTTTTATGCGCATTCTAGCCTTCCCTGGCCACTCTTCCCTTCTAGGAAGATGGCGGCGCTGTCAGCTTGGGTGAGTAAGCTGGACCAGGCCCAGTGTTTGTGTGGGGAGAGCGGCAGCTACCGGACATTCACGTAGAGTTCTCCCTCCCTCCCTCCCTTCCTCACTGCTGGCCCGGTCTCACCTCCTGCTGCCACCTGTCCTGTCCTGTCAATACGGGACAGGAGCTGAAAATACGGGACACGAAATTCAGAGCAAAACTACGGGACGTACCATATAATACGGGACAGGTGGCAACCGTACCCCAGCTTCTGCTAACATAGCAGTTCGAAAGCATGCAGAAAGGTAACGGCGCTCCATGCAGTCATGCTGGTCATATGACCTTGGAGGCACCTATGGACAACGCCAGAATTAATGCTGTTTGGTTTCCACTTTAATTGCTATGGGTCTATGCTGTGGGATCCTGAGAGTTGTGAAGCTACAGCTCCCCGATTCCATAGCATTGAGTCATGCCATTTAAAGTGGAAGCAAACTGAATTAATTCTGCAGTGCAGACCCAGCCTTAACTCTCATGGCTTGTGTACCTACTAGTCAGTCTGCTGTCTAGGGATTGCTGGCTAAAGGACTGCAGTCATTCAGAGGAGTAACTTTACCAAAAGTCTATCAGGAAGCGAATTAGACATAATGCACTCCAGGCCTCCTTTTAAGTTTCCAACCGAGGCACTCAAGCGAAGATTCTTGCAACTGCCTGGAACAAACTCGAGGAAACTTCGCAGACAAGCCCAGCAGTAAACCGAGCATGTATCCGTCTTCCCCGAAACAACGTGTCTGGAAAAAGCAGGGAGAGGAAGGGAGATTAAGGGTTTGCTTTGTGGTCAAAGGGAGAGAATGTGAAGGCTCATTACAGCCACCGCTGAGCAATCTGCCAGCAATGGATGGAGAGTCGAGAAGCCATGGATGCTGCCAGGGCAGGATCGGTCACACTGAAATTGGCCACAATAGCTGTGAGTGAAGCAGCTCTTGATAGGATTACGCTGCAGAAAGAAGGCAGGGGAGATCAATGGAGAGATCAACTGGGCCTGATCCAAAGCTTTAAAGTACTCGTTGATTTAAAGTAGAGCCTCCCCAGAGCTTGGAAAGTTCCTTAGGCCTACAGCTCCCAGGATCCCCCAGACAGCATTTCTAATCAGCTGCATAAGATCTCTACTGACCAGAAGGTCATGAGTTTGAGGCCTACCTGGGTCGAGGTGGGCTCTCGACCTATTGTGTAGCCTGTTGTCGACCTTTGCAACCTGAAAGACAGTTGCATCTGTCAAGTAGGAAATTAAAGGTACCACTTCGTGGGGAGGCTAAATTTAACTGATTTACGAGGCCATAAAAAGATCTCCAGAAAACACGCTGAGGAATGAAGGAGTGCGACAGCTCCCCTGGTGGCCAGTTGTTAAATTGCCTCTGTCTGTCTTGTGTGTTTGTGTGTCTAAATGCAATGTGTACATTGTAATCCGCCCTGAGTCCCCTGCGGGGTGAGAAGGGTGGAATAGAAATAAAGTAAATAAATAAATAATCCAGCTGTTCCATCAAAAAGGGGATTCCTGTGAAATACATAGATCTTGTATAGATGCCTGCAATAGATGCAGGCAAAATGTCAGAAGAGAATGCTTCTAGAAGATGGCCATACAGCCAGAAAAATCTACCACAACCCATTGATTCTGGCCATGAAAGCCTTCGACAATACATCGATCTTGCTTTGAGTCCTGAAACCCATCCTCTGGAGCAGTGGTTCTCAACCTTCCTAATGCCGCAACCGCTTAATACAGTTCCTCATGTTGTGGTGACCCCCAACCATAACATTATTTTCCTTGCTGCTTCACAACTGTCATTTTGCTACTGTTACAAATTGTTGCTACTGTTATGAATTGGGAAGTCTGACTTGGCCACGGTAGTCCATGCTCTGGTTACATCCCGTATAGATTACTGCAACCCTCTCCACGTGGGGCTACCTTTGAAGACTGTTCGGAAGATTCAATTGGTCCAAAGAACAGGTTGATAACAGGAGCGGCACTCAGGGAGCGCACAACTCCTCTGTTGCGCCAGCTCCACTGGCTGCCAGTTTGCTATCGGGTACAATTCAAAGTGCTGGCTTTTAGCCTTTAAAGTCCTAAACGGTTCTGGCCCAGCGTACCTGTCCGAACGCCTCTTCTCCCTATGAACCACCCAGGTGTTTAAGATTGTCTGGGGAGGCCCTGCTCTTGGTCCCACCTTTTTCACAGACCCGATTGGCGGGGACGAGAGACAAGGCCTTCTCAGTGGTGGCCCCTCGACTATGGCACGCTTTACCTAAGGACATTAGATCAACCTTCTCCCAACTAACGTTTTGAAAGAAAGTCAAGACCTGGCTGTTTGAGCAGGCTTTTTGCTGATGAAATATAACTCTCTAATTGGGATCTCGGAAAGAGTTGACGATGCAATGGAAAATTATTTTAATGATGAGACGCTGAGAACTGTATTTTTTATTTTAAATTGTTAATCATTTATTGTTTTTATGTGTTAGTATATAACTGTTTTTAATTGTATTTTATATTGTGGGCACTTGTTGCCATATGTGAACCACCTCAAGTTGCCTTCGGGCTGAGAGGGGCGGTATAGAAATAGTGTAAATAAATAAATAAATAAATAAATAATGTAAATATCTGATATGCAGAATGTCTTTTCATTCACTGGACCCAAGTTGGCACAAATACCCAATATGCCCAAACTTGAATACTGGTGGAGTGGGCCTCCATGGTCAGCTGGGGGGCATAACACCGGCCACAAGATCTCCGTCTGTTGCAGAATGTCTCATTTGGGAGTTGAATACTGTTGCTCATTTGGGATTTATAGTTCACCAACAATCAAAGAGCATTCTGAACTCCACCAACAATGGAATTGTACCGAATTTGGCACGCAGAATGCCCATGACCAACCAAATTCTGGAAGGGTTTGGTGGGCATTGACCTTGAGTTTTGGAGGGTTTTTTACGTGTCAGGAGCAACTTGAGAAACTGCAAGTCGCTTCTGGTGTGAGAGAATTGGCCGTCTGCAAGGATGTTGCCAAGGGGATGCCCGGATGTTTTGATGCTTTACCATCCCTGTGGGAGGCTTCTCTCCTGTCCCCGCATGGGGAGCTGGAGCTGATAGAAGGAGTTCATCCAGGCTCTCCCCGGATTCGAACCGGCAACCTATCGGTCTTCAGTCCTGCCAGCACAATGGTTTTGGATTTGTAGTTCACCTTCATCCAGAGAGCACTATGGACTCAAATAATGATGAATCTGGACCAAACTTGGCACGAATTCTCAATATGCCCAAGTATTATTACTGGTGGTGTTTGGGGAAAATATACTTGACATTTAGGAGTTGTAGTTGCTGGGATTTATAGTTCACCTACAATCAAAGCCCATTCTGAACCCCACCAACGATAGAATTGGGCCAAACTTCCCACGCAAACTATGTTTTCTGTTCGTCTTTGGTAACCCTTCATGACATCCCCCCCCCCAGGGGTCCCAACCCCCAGGTTGAGAAATGGTGCTCTAGAGCAAGTGTCAAGTGGATCCCTTCCTCCAAAGAAGAGCAAAAGAGATCTTTGAAATGAATTACTCGGCACACAAAACCTTGCAGTGCAAAAAAAAAAAATCCAGAAAAAAGAGAGATTCATAAAGGATAACTATATAATATACTACCGGCAAGATCTATAAAAGTAGTAGAGCAACACCAGAAAAAGATATAAATTGTGAACTCCTAATATTTGTCCATTTTGAAAAAACATAGACTTTTCTTCATGAATTACTGTGAATGAAAGGTTCATATGTATTGCACATTGAATCAGAAATGCTAATGAGCTCACATTCCAGAGTGCTGGAAACGTCCTCAATTAAGGCCACAGAACCCACATTCAAAGCAGGGCAGTTACAATGTGAGAGGACCGACATTCGAGGGACCACAATTCAACACACATGTAAGAAAGAACAGAACATTCACCACAACTATTAACAAATCAAATATATAAATATCAAATGTTGTTGTTGTTAACTGTCGTCACACTGACCTTAATTGTGGCAAACCCCTGAATGAGAGACCTCCAAGTCACCTTGTCATCAACAGAGACCCCATCTACACTGCTGTATTGTACAGTTCCTACGCCACAAAGGCAGCGAGAAAGGAGGAGGCTTGTCAGAGGAGAGGCTGGGCAGGTTTGTGTGAATTCACAGAGTTCAATTCGAAGAAACATGGTCACAGGTATGTAACACACCATTTTGCTTCATGGACTCTGTGAATGCACACATGTGGAGACTAGCAAGCTAAGGTCCCCGAGGCGGGGATGGCAAACCGATCAGTCACTGCCTTCGAAGACTGTTTAATCTCGAGGCCCATCTGGTCTGCAAATGCCCGGATGTTGTCGGTTGGAGATGGCGGGTCAACCTCGTAGGTATAATGGGTAGGCAAACGGTCAAGCCCCAGTGAAAGGACTGAGACGGAGTGGACTGACTCCTCCGTTAGGCTCGGCCTCCAGTACCGGCTGTGAAGGCTGTACCGGTTGTGCCGGTGGGAGCGAGGATGACTGTCCCAACGGGGTTGCCGAAGAGGCAGTGGTGGTTTTCCTCGATGAAGTGGAGGACGACGATTGAGGGAGGGCCTGCTTCTTCACCGGTGGTTGAGCTGAGGCCGGTCTAGAGAGAGATTTTCCTGGGGTTGACGGAACTGGGGCTGAAGTCGACGCCGATTTTGCTCGATGAGACTCTTCATGAGCCCTCTTGAAGGCAATCTTAACTGCCATAGAAGATGGCGGTGTTGCCAAAGTCAATCTCGTGGAGCGGGCAGAACGTGCCAACGCTACCGAGCTCATGGTCGAGGACTGCTGGGGCTGCATCGTCTCGGTTGTAAGGGTGCACGGTAGCTTGCACTGTCTCGTACACACTGAGGCCTTCGACGTCTTCAAAGCTGCTGAGCGAGGCTTAGTGGTGGCTTCATTCCAGCTGAGGTCAAGGGCTCACTTGGGTTCATCGATGTCGACAGAGCCACCGACTGCTTGTAAAGGAGGTACTTCAACTGAGCAGCCCTGTTTTTGGGTCTGGCAATGGCGACAGGAAGGAACAATATGGCACTCACCATGTCCGGAATTTTCCTAGGACATTCGGTACGACGTTTGAATCTGGTACTTGACTTAGCAAGGAAGTTCCGAAGCGACCTTTGCGGCGGAAAGACAGGAACTGCGGAGGGTATGCAAGGGGCGCCTTTTATGCCCTGCAAGAGGACTGGGTGGGGTTACCACCAAAAACTTGCAGTTTAAACTGGGGGAAGTTTCCGTTACGGCCTGTGCAGGCGCAGACACTCCACATGTGTGCATTCACAGAGTCCACGAAGAAAAATCCACATTATCTGCTTTGAACTGGATTATCTGAGTCTACAAGTGCCATATAATCCACTTCAAAGCAGATCATCTGGATTTTATATGGCAGTGTAGAAGGGGCCAAAGTCAGATCCACAGCTTCCTTGATGGAGTCTATCCTCTTGCCATACAGCGTTCCTCTTGCCCTATTGCCTTCGATCTTTCCAGACAGCTACTGTTTACCTTGCCTGTTGCAGGCAGGCACTACCTGGTCACAATAGCATAAGCTAGCATCGAATCCCATCCAATCTTTATTTATTCCAGACACGCTATAGCAACAAAATATTGAAAGCCTGTATTTCTCCAGCCTTTTTTTGTGTGCTGATTTTGCTAAAAAGATGCCTGTGAAATAGTGGATGAGAAGGGAGATTGTAAAAAAGCCATTGTCACAGGCTTTATTAATTGAGATAGGATTATATTTTGAGTCAGAAACCTTTAAGTTTGGAAACAGAGTGGGGAGGGGGTAAGGAATTGTGGTGAAAAACAGAAGTTTACAGGATGGTGTGTGTGTGTGTGTGTCTGTTTGATGAGAGAAGGGCAATCATCATTCCAGGCTCCTGCCTAATCCTTGAGATGGTATCAAGAATGCAGGAAATAGCATCTTTTAATGAGCCTGGGCTACTTAAAAAATGTAAATCTGAGGAAATACTTCAGTGAAACTGAACAAGAGAGAGATAAGGATGTACTTTCACCATCCGGCCCACAACGGCCCCCTGCAAACACAAAACCGCTGGGCCATCTCCGCTTTCAGGCAAATCCCATTTAAACCAAGGCATTTCCCTTATGAGCACAGGCCTTGCATTATTATTATTATTATTATTATTATTATTATTATTATTATTATTAGACCCACAGGCCTACATGGCCCCAGCAAAGCAGAGAGAATGAAAAGAACTAGTCGTAACACAGTTATTTGCACAGTTATAGCAAGGTTACATGCAAACTGTAACATAATAAGGTGATTGATTGATTGATTTATCGTATCAGGAGTGAACCAAAGGTCCAGTGGCAATGCATTAAAAAAACACACAAAATTTAAAAAACCTTAGCTTTATATTAAATGTCCTTTGACCAGTAGCTGGCCACTTGGAATGCCTCTGGTGTTGCTCTAAGGAGGTCCTCCATTGTGCTTGTCGCAGGCCTCAGGCTGCATTGTAATAGGTGGTCTGTGGTTTGCTCTTCTCCGCACTCGCATGTTGTGGCCTCCACTTTGTGACCCCATTTCTTAAGGTTGCCTCTGCATTTCGTAGTGCCAGAGCGCAGTCTGTTTAGCACCTTCCAAGTCATCCAGTCTTCTGCGTACCCAGGAAGGAGTCTCTCCGTTGTTATCAGCCATGGCTTGAGGTTCTGTGTTTCAGCCTGCCACTTTTGGACTCTCGCTTGCTGAGGTTTTCCTGCGAATATCTCTGTAGATCTTAGAATAAGGTGATGTGAAGAAGCAACGTTTTCTAGTTACTTTCAAAGAATAATTGGGGGCAATTTTGCCTGGGATATTTAACTTTTTATAGGTTAGCTGGCTGGGAAACATGTGGAGATTATTGCACTCAAGTTCCCATCAGCCCCAATCAACTAATACACTGATTCTCAAAGTGGGTGGTACCACCCCCCCAGTGGGTGGTGAGGCAATCCAAGGGGGCGGTGGGAGGCTCAGGGGAATTTGGGGGGCAGTGAACTCCTTTAAGGGGGCAGTGAATGATTGAGGGGTCTGTGTGTCAAGTTTGGCTCAATTCCATTGTTGGTGGAGTTCAAAATGCTATTTGATTGTAGGTGAACTATAAATCCCAGCAACCACAACTCCCAAATGAAAAGGGCTATTTTCTCAAAACTCCTCCCGTGTTCAAATTTGGGCATATTGAGTATTTGTGCCAAATTTCATCCAAATCCATAGTGGTTTGGGTTCATAGCGCTTTCCAAATGTAGGTGAACTACATCTCCCCAAAATCGCTGCCAATTCCTCCCAAACCCCTCCAGTATTTTCTGTTGGTCATGTGGGTTCTCTGTGCCAAGTTTGATCCAGTTCTGTAATTTGTGGTCTGTGGAAGTCAGAGCTGAATCGATTGAAGGTACTGCAAATCCCATTATCCGTTGACCATGCTCCCCCAAACATACTGTTTTTGTAATTAATCACTATGCTTTAATTAAGTTCAATTTGAAACAATGAAAATACATCCTGCATATTAGATACTTAGTTGCATTAGAATTCATAAGAGTAGCAAAATTATTTATGAAGTAGCAACGAAAATATGTTTGGGGGTCACCACAACATGAGGAACCTTATTTACGGCTCATGGCATTAGAAAGGTTGAGAACCACTGCATTTATACATATATCTTTCTGTTTAATTGCTATTACATTTTTTAAAAAAATAATTTCTATGGGGGGCGGTGAGTAAATTTTTTTCTGGAAAGGGGGCGGTAGGCCAAAAAGTTTGGGAACCACTGAACTAATACATTGTTGAAGCATGAAAGGAGGCTGTTCACGTACAATAAAATGATAATAAAATAGAATTGCTTGCAGGATAATCAACGGTCTTCCTTTCTAACTACGTAGCACATGGGGATTGGGTTTGCTTGGCCCTCTTCATTTTTCTATAGTTAATACATCCCCGATTTTAATGAGCCACTGCCGAATTGTCCAAAGGTATCGTCATATCTTGCTTTCTGGCTAAGGCTGCTCTGGCAGCTTGGAGCTGGGTTTCTAGTCTTTCTCATCTCGCAGTTGGCAGGCCGTCTGAACTGAGAGAAAGGCTCCTGCGGCACAATGGGTTCCAGTCATCATCATCACCATCATCATCATCATCAACTGGTCCATTGTTCAGCACAATGGATGCGAGAAGACTCTCCTTCAGTCAGGAGAAAAATATGACTCATCTCGTAGGAAGGACCAAGTCTTTGCCTTCCTACAAGGAGGGGGAGATGACTTGCAAACAGCTCTGCTTTCAAGAGACAATGGAGCTTTGAAAAGTTACTGTTTGCATACGATCTAGCTGTCCCAATTTGGCAGGAACATTTCCAATTAATTATCTGGCCTTATATTTCCCCCTGTATTTTGCCTTTAACATGCCCCACTCTTTCTCTTCTCTTCCCTGTGCCTACTAACTGCAGTGTGCATCAATCTGGTTTTGGGATTTGTATTGCTGTCTCCATTCTTCCTTTCAGTATCCCTGTCTCAGAGCTCAGAGAAGTTACTTCTTTTGGACTTTTACTGATGGAATACCCAACCCAGCCTGACCAGAAACCATCCAAAGTTGAAACATTCTCAGTATTACAGTCAAAAAAATGTATAGTGGGGCATCTGAACAAATGACAGTAATCTAACATGGTCTCTGGCCTCCTTATGTCCATTAGATCAGTGTTTCCCAACCAGTGTGCCGGAACACACTAGTGTGCCATGAGCGATCATCAGGTGTGCCTTGGGAAATTGGAACCTCCAGGAAGGGGGGAGTCTAGTGTGTTGAAGTATAAAAACCCTAAGAAACCTACCTCAATAAAGGCACAAAATTACAAACACCCCTCTCCCCACCTGTTGTCTATTTGTTCTCTCCTTCTCCGTGCATTGGGAAGGCCCGCCTCCCTTTCCCCAAGTAGAGACCTCCTCTTGCCTCCTGGGGCTTCTGTGTGGGAAGTTTGGCCCAGTTCTATCATTGGTGGGGTTCAGGATGCTCTTTGATTGTAGGGGAACTATAAATCCCAGAGACTACAACTCCCAAATGTCAAGGTCTATTTCCCCTAAACTCCATCTGCGTTCATATTTGGGCATATTGAGTATTCATGACAAGTTTGGTCCTGATCCAACATTGTTTGAGTCCACAGTACTCTCTGGATATAGGTGAACTACAACTCCAAAACTCAAGGTCAATGCCCACCAAACTCTTACAGCATTTTTATTTATTTATTTTATTTATTTATTTGTTCCATCCTCCCTGCAGGCTCGGGGCGGATAACATCATAAAATTCGGCAGGCATGTACATCCATGTCGCCATACAATAAAATGCAACATAAAACATACAATAAAACAAAATACAATAGGTCCCGAGATTAAAATTATGTACATGCCATGGCATTCCTGAACCAGGGTGCTGATTAGGAAGATGAGTACATTCGCTTACTCGCCTAGCCAAAGGCCAGTCTGAACAGGGCGGTCTTACAAGCCCTGCGGAACGGGATGAGCTCCGTGACAGCTCGGACGTCGTCCGGGAGAGAGTTCCAGAGTACCGGAGCTGCCACAGAGAAAGCCCTTTGCCTGGTAGCAGACAGGTGACAGGCGCGGGCCGATGGAATCAGGAGCAAATTCGACTCCTCAGAACGTAGTGATCTCGGGGAATGTATGGGGCAAGGCGGTCCTCAGGCACGCAGGCCCTAGGCCGTAGAGGCTTAAAGGTTAACACCAACACCTTGAAGGCAATTCGGTACTCAATAGGCTGCCAGTGCAGCTGCTGGAGGATGGGCGTGATGTGCTCCCTTACCGACGTTCCCGTCAGCAAGCGAGCAGCGGCATTCTGCACTAGCTTGAGTTTCCGAACTGTCGCCAAGGGAAGGCCAACGTAGAGGGCGTTACAGTAGTCTAGTCTCGAGATGACCGTCGCTTTGATCACCGTGGCCAGGTCGTCCCTGGAAAGGTAGGGTGCCAGTCGCCAGCCTGTCGTAGGTGGAAAAATGACGCCCTGCTGGCCGCGGAGACCTGGGTCTCCATGGTCAGCAGGGGGTCCAGGTGGACACCTAGGCTCTTAACAACAGGCGACGGGCTAAGCCGTTCGCCGTCCAGGGTAGGCAACCAGCACTCATCCTGCCCAGGTCGACCAGGCCACAAGATCTCCGTCTTCGACGGGTTCACCTTCAGCCGGCTAGCCCGCAGCCAACCAGTCACGGCCTCTAGGCACTGATGGAAACAATCGGGTACGGTGTCCGGCCTGCCGTCCATTCTCAGCAGAAGCTGGGTGTTTCTCTTGGTTATGGGAGTTCTGTGTGGGAAGTTTGTGTCTTTCTGCCATTCCTGCCAGGATATCTATGTTGTGTTCATTGAAACAGGCCCAGGTTTCACACTGAGTGTATAAATACATTTAAAAACATATTAACTATATGTATTACTGTGTTAGAGTGTCATTTTGTGTCATTTTGGTTGGTGGTGTGCCCCAGGATTTTGCAAATGTAAAAAGTGTGCTCAAAAAGGGTTGGGAAACACTGCATTAGATGTTCTGAGGGAAGCCTAGCTTTCTCCCAAACTCTGAGGCCCAGTTTGACCAGCTACTTTTCTGGTGTACGCAAGTTTGGTAAAGTTATCCTTTTGGACTACATGGCGGCTGGCTGATGGTCATCCTAGCTGAGCGATTCAGGGAGATGTAGTCTGAAAAGTAGATCTTCTCCTTTGAGATATTCTATATCCGTGGTTTCCAAACTTTTTTGGCCTACCGCCTCCTTTCCAGAAAATTTTTTACTCACCGCCCCTCTGGAAATTAATTTCTTAAAAAATTTAATAGCAATTAAACAGAAAGATATATGTATTAATGCAGTGGTTCTCAACCTTTCTAATGCCATGACCCCTAAATAAGTTTCCTCATGTTGTTTAATCCGCTGTTGTTTAATCGCTGTTTTTAACTGTTTTAATTGTTTTAATTGTACTGCCTGTTTAACTGTGTTACATTTTTTGTACTTTATGCTTTTATGTTGTACCTGGCACTGAGCCTTAGTATGTGAGTCGCCGCGAGCCCTCGGGAGTCGGCGACGCAGAAATCGCAATAAATAATAATAATAATAATAATGTTGTGGGGACCCCCAACCATATTTTCGTTGCTACTTCATAAATAATTTTGCTACTCTTACGAATTCTAATGCAAATATCTAATCTGCAGAAGAAGAGGGCTGCGTGACCCCTCCTAAATGGCCAATTGTTCACCGCTCCCTTAAAGGGGTTCGCCGCCGCCCCAAATTCTCCTGAGCCTCCCACCGCCCCCTTGGATCGCCTCACCGCCCACCGGGGGTGGTGTCGCCCACTTTGAGAATCAGTGTTCTATATTAATAATATTCTGCATTTTTTATTGGTGTATTCTTTATGGCATCATTGATGCATTTGTGAAGCTACCCTGAGTCCCCCTGTGGGAGAAGGGCAGGGTAGAAATAAAGTAAATTAAAAAATTAAAATTAAAAATGTGCAAAAGTAGTTTCTACGCCATTAATCAACTGATAAGAGATGAAGCTGGTAATCTTTACTTTTGAGGCAAGAGCAAACCGCTAATAAGAGGGATTCTCTCACCTCTGTATGAGTTTATCATATACCATGCAGCTGTGGACAAGTCTACATAGGGACCACCAAACACAGCATTGCCCGAACATGAATCAAGGAACACAAATGGCACTGTAGGCTAATTCAACCATAGCAGAGCACCTGATGAACCAAGCTGGACACAACATATGATTTGAGAACACAGAAATGCTGGACCACTCTCACAACCACCATGTCAGACTACACAGAGAACAATAAGAACACAAAGGTGCAAAGAAGAGATACTATATATCACATTTAGTAATAGTGGTGAGTACCCAAATATACAACAATAATCATTTACATACAAAGATATATCCACACAAGACACTACAATTCCCAATCCTACCGCCAGTTCAAAGTTCCAGGATCAAGTTCAAGGAATATCTTTCCAACGTGGAACCCAGCTAAAATCCAGGAGGGTGCTGGGGTATTTGTAATCCAAAGTAGGAGTGTTGGCAGAGGAGGTAAACCCGCAATCGGGGGGAAAAGTAGATCTGGAAGTGCCTGAGTAGGAGTCGGTTGAGGAGGAAAGAGATGTAGTTTTCCTCAATGCGAATCCTCAGTTGAAAGACGCCGACGGTATACTAATGCTGGTAATCCCCAGGCCGTAATGGGTCCGTTTCTCCCATAATCTTGGTCACCTTTTGGTCACCCCTCCTATAAAGGAATGGGGTTATGCTCGTGGTTCTACTTAGTATGAAGTTGGTTGCCATTTATCCTCATCTCTCGCCTTGAAAAAACCCAGATTATGGGAGAAACGGACCCATTTCAACGGAGCATTCGCATTGAGGAAAACTACATCTCTTTCCTCCTCAACCGACTCCTACTCAGGCACCTCCAGATCTACTTTTCCCCCCGACTGCGGGTTTACCTCCTCTGCCAACACTCCTACTTTGGATTACAAATACCCCAGCACCCTCCTGGATTTTAGCTGGGTTCCACGTTGGAAAGATATTCCTTGAACTTGATCCTGGAACTTTGAACTGTCAGTAGGATTGGGAATTGTAGTGTCTTGTGTGGATATATCTTTGTATGTAAATGATTATTATTGCATATTTGGGTACTCACCACTATTACTAAATGTGATATATAGTATCTCTTCTTTGCACCTTTGTGTTCTTATTGTTCTATATGATAACCAGGCTTGTTGATCCTAGACTACACAGAGAAGCCATTGAAATCCACAAGAAGCATGTGGACCATTTCAGCAGAAAGGAGGAAACCATGAAAATGAACAAAATCTGGCTACCAGTATTGAAAAACTCTAAAAATCAGGACAGTAAATAAAAAACAACACTCAGAAAAGAGGGAAACTACAGACCGGAAACAATCAGGGCCAGCTAACACTTCCCAACAAAGGATCCCTCCAAGCAGCAACCAACCAAGCTTGGAAGCTGCAAGGCCAGTCAGTTCTAATCAGGGTGGCCAATAGCAACATTCACACTTGCCTCCAACATACAAGAGTTCCTTCTCCCACCCTGGGCATTATTCCATAGATATAACCTCACTTGCCTTGTTTCCAACAGACCTCATGACCTCTGAGGATGCCTGCCATAGATAGATGTGGGTGAAATGTCAGGAGATATTGTTTCTAGAACATGGCCGTACAATCTGGAAAATTCACAGCAACCCAGAAGGCTCTCTTAGCTTGTGTTTAATCTCCCATGAATAATTTGGTTATTCCCATTCACTGGGGGTGCATCTACACTGTAGAATGAATGTAGTTTGGACATTGCTTGAACTACTATGGCTCAAAGCTATAGAACCCTGGGTGTTTTAGTTCTACAAGCTCTTTAGTCTTCTCTACCAATGGGCGCCTTACCAAGCAACAACACCCAAGATTCCAAGTGTGGTCAAACTGCATTCATTTGACAGTGTAGATCACTGTTTTTCAACCTTTTTTGAGCCGCGGCACATTTTTTACATTTACAAAATCCTGGGGCACACCACCAACTAAAATGACACAAAATGACACTCTAACACAGTAATACATATAGTTAATATGTTTTTAAATGTATTTATACACTCAGTGTATAAATGTATTTATACACTCAGTTCGATGAACACAGCATAGATATCCTGGCAGGAATGGCAGAAAGACACACACGAAGGTCTTGCTCAACAGCTGGGAGTTATAGTTCACCCACAATCAAAGAGCATTCTGAACTCGACCAATGATGGAATGGAATCAAACTTCCCACACAGAACTACCATAACCAAGAGAAAATACTATAATAGTTTGGTGGGCATTGACCTTGAGTTTGGGAGTTGTAGTTCACCTATATCCAGAGAGCACTGTGGAGGGGAGGGAGGAAGATGTGGGGTGAGTCTGCGCAGTAGCGCCCACATGGGTCACATCTTCCTCCCTCCCCCCCACAGAAGCGGTAGTGTGAGCAAAGTGAGGCAAAGCGAGCAGAGTGAGGCTGGGAAGAAGGGACCCCAATGGAGAAGAAAAAGTGTTCGGCAGGAGGGGGAAGAAAGGGTATTGGAGCTTCCAATTTCCCACGGCACACCTGATGATCGCTCACGGCACACTAGTGTGCCACGGCACACTGGTTGGGAAGCACTGGTGTAGATTGACCTTGAGTGGCCTTGGTCCTTGGGTTTTGGCCTTTAGGAAAAGCCATGGCTTTTATTCAGACATGCTTTTGGCAACTGACTTCACCTGCTACAGGATGGGATTTTCACTGCATGAGTGCTAGGATGCTTTTCAATGTTGTTTTGTTGTTTGGTGTGCTTTTATTCTTATCATGGGTTTGTACTGTTTTATTATAAGCTGCTTTGAGTCCCATTTGTCGGAGAGATATTTATTTATTTATTCGATCTTATATTCCGCTCCTCCCTACAGAATTTATATTATCATCTATCTTCTACAAATAGAAGATAATATAAATTCAACCTTTTCTTCATCCTTTCTCAAACTAAAATAGCTGCTGCTTGATATAGAACCACCCTTCCACTACCATCAAAAGAGTCACAGGTGAATATATACATTTATATGACCAGATACACCCTCTAGGGTGTAGCCCTCCCCTAGCAATCTCCACTGACATCACTGTTTACCCAGAGTTTCTATCACCTAACAAAAGAGTTCCAGTTCTGGTGTATTTGAGACTAAGAGCTTTGAAAGGGCTTTGCACGCCCTCTAGTGGCAGCAGTTAGCATAAGGGATTTGACTCATTTCAAAGAATGGAGCAACATTTCAGCATTTATTTACCCAAGGAACCCCCAGTGGCCCAATGGGCAGGGCCGTAGCCAGGATTTTGATTGGGGGCTGAGTTTGGTTCGGGGGGCAGAGACTGGGTGGAAGAGGGTCTACCCTAGCAAACCTTTTGTATTGTTATCCCAATAACCCCATGAAGGTGGGATATAATGAGCATGGTGATCAGATCATGATATGAATAAACATAACAGTTTAAATAATGAACCCGCAAGGCCCTCTCGCGGCCCACCCTGAGAATTTCGGGGGGGGGGGCTGAAGCCCCCTTAGGGCCCCGCCCCCCTGGCTACATGCCTGCCAATGGGTTAAACCAGGGGTCGGGAACCTTTTTGACTCAGAGAGCCATAAAAGCAAAATATTTGGAAATTTATTTCAGTGAGAGCCATATAATATATATACCGGTAATATCTTTTAAGACTGAATTCAACTAAATGTGAGTCTATACTGTACGTACATACTATGAGGAAAGGATTCCCATAGAGGCAGAATGAGGGGACACTTCAGACCTGGCTCTCCAGAAAGGAAAGGGAGTGAGAAAAAAGTAAAATAATGAAGGGAAAAGAAGAAAAGAAAGAAGGGGAGAGAGGGAAGTGAAAAGAAAGGATGGAGAAGGAAAGGAAGGCTTGGGGGAAAAGAATAGAAGAGGAAGGAAGGAAGGAAGGAAGGAAGGGGGAGGGAGGGAGGGAGAATGGAAGAAAGAAGGAAGGAGGGAAGGAGAAGGAAAGGGTGAAGGGGGAGAAAGAAAGGAAGGAAGAGGAAGGAAGAGGGAGAATGGAGGAAAGAAGGAAGGGGAGAGAGGGAGGGACAAGGAAGCAGAGAAGGAGAAGGGGGAGAAAGAAAGGAAGAAGGACAAAGAGGAAGACGAGGATGAGCTGCCGCCGGGCTCCACCATCCCCAGCGAAGAGGGCGCAGGGCCCCAAGAGCAGCGGGGGATGAGAAACAGGCGGCGATGGCGGTGTGGAAGCGGCAGTCGCGGCACATTTGCGTCACTCCTCCCCGCTGCATGCTGGGAAATGCGGGCTGCTTTGGAGAGCCAGATACAATCATGGAAAGAACCACATCTGGATCCTGAGCCATAGGTTCCCTACCCTGGGTTAAACCTTTGTACCAGCAGGACTGAAGACCGACTGGTCAGAGGTTCGAATTTGAGGAGAGCACGAATGAGCTCCTTCTGTCAGCTCCAGCTCCCCATGTGGGGACATGAGAGAAGCCTCCCACAAGGATGGTAAAACATCAAAACATTTGAGCAATGTCCCCTGGAAAAAAAACAACCCAATGAAAGCAGGAATACAATGAAAGAGACTCCAGAAAGCTTTCCAAACTCCAGAGGCAGTTCACAGATGCCAATGCCGGCTATTTAAAAGCTGAATTATTCATATGCTTATTCCATGTCATTTGGAAAGGATTAGATACTCTAGAGCAGGCATGTGCAAACTTGGGCCCTCCAGATGTTTTGGACTTCAACTTCCACAATTCCTAACAGCCTCAGGCTCCTTCCTTTTCCCATTGAGCCACTTAAGCCTGGGGGGAGGGGGGGCAAGCTTAAGTGGCTGAGGGGAAAAACAAAGGGCCCTGAGGCTGTTAGGAATTGTGGGAGTTGAAGTCCAAAACACCCGGAGGGCCCAAGTTTGCCCATGCTTGCTCTAAAGGCTCTACTCTAAAGGATTGATTGATTTGATATCTGCAGTTGATATCCATTCCTATCCGATCCACAGATGTGTTTGTGGGACATGATGTTTCTTGGACATATGTGTAGATCTACCCTGAGTTCACGACTTTTGCAATCAGTTAACTGCTTTGCTAACTACCTTTGCCTTTGTGTATTGTATGTGATTTACAAGTGCAGGGACTGAGGGCCTGTCCAGGCTGTACCTTTATCCCAGGAGCTCCCGCAGCAAAATGGAGGGTGGCCAAAACTCTGTTCCCTGTAAACGCAGGAGCAATTGCTACAAATAGCAACAAACACGAAATTTTCAGGTGCAAGAGTATCCCGGTTCTGAGCTGAAAAACCGCGTCTTCGAATGTCTGCACTTAAAAAACACAGGATTTTAAAATCTGGGTTTGTTCCTGGCCCTGCAGCGTCTATAACCCATGAACAGCATTTATACAACGATTCGCATCTTCGTATGTTTGCATCTTAAGTTTTCTTGTGGAAGTCCCACAACGGCCGTCTTCAGGGCTGCAGAATCCTAGAACAAAGCAGGAAGTGTGGACGACAGAGGCAGAAAATTCGGTACCAACAGGTCTGTAACTGGAACTCTTCTCAGGTCCTGGATTCTTTTGTCCCTGACTAAAGTGCGTTATTTGGTTCTGTCTGGAACCACCCATAGAGACATTCAAAGATGGGGGGTTTTGGCTCAGATCTAAGATATTCCCGCACCTGAAAATCTTGCATTTTTGCCATTTGTAGCAACTGCTTCCATGTTTACAGGCCACTCTCCTGTTTGCTGCAGGAGCTCCTCGGATAAAGGTAATGTCCGAAGGACCCTCAGAGCTCAAACAAAATAAGCTAAGGACAATGGGAGAACATTTGGGGGAGAAATTGGGACATTTTTAAAGCAGCAGAAAAAGTGGGATGATGGAGAATTAATTGGAGAGTCATTGCCTGATTCGAAAAGTATTTTTGTGTGTGTCAGGAGCAACTTGAGAAACTGCAAGTCGCTTCTGGTGTGAAAGAATTGGCTGTCTGCATTGCCTGGGGGACGCCCAGATGTTTGATGTTTTACCACCCTTGTGGGAGGCTTTGTTGCCGAACAATTTGGAAATAGCCTGGCCCAGAAGGGGCAGGCTGAAGTCTTTATTCTCGTCAGCTGAGGAGGATGACAACCGCTATAGCTGTCAGGCCTGGTAGGCCTGTAAATAATGGCACACTCACTCAAGTAGTTAACAAGAGGAATTGAGCTTTATTCAGCCTTACTCCAGGCAGAGCAAAGAGGAATCTGAGCTTTCCGCCAAAACGCTGAGAGAAAAACCCTTCTGGTAAACTCCCTCCCTCCTCTCAGACTCAGGCCCATCCCCTCTGCTGGCTCCTTGTCGCTATGGCAGCCCAAAGCCAAGCTGTTTATTGAACTGCTCTGGCTGGGCCTGACATTACGCCCCCCCCCCCCGAACACCGGCCCCCCAGGGAGAGTATCACGAAAGGGAGGGAAGTGAAAGAGGAGACCCACACAAACCAACAGGCAACGTATACAAATGGGTAATGCAAAGGCATGTTATACTTTTAAATTATAAAATGGCAATTCTAGGAAACAACCTACACTAAATTCTATACTTACGGTAACTCTTAGCCTCTTAACAATGTAAACCCAACCTCCCCACGGATTGGTAATTTTAATACATTCGCAAACCCCATCAGGAAATAAGCGAAACATATGCACTAAACATTTCTAACGATATATCACACCATAAAAGTAATTGACTAAGCAGGTCATAACTTGCTGCATCCATAACATCATAGCAAAGCATATTAGCCATCCTTAACTCTTTTAAATGGATAATTATACTACACATTTTGAAGAAAGCATTTCATCTCTTAAATTCGGTTTCCCACACTATCCGTCCCGTTTCTAACACTGAGTTCCCTTCATGTTATTCCTACCACATGTGAGGCCTTCCCAAGGAACAACCCACTTAACCGCTTCTCTATGCTTAACACAGTGCGCCCTCCCAGGCAAAATCCCCTCAGCCATTCAAGACTACAATTCCCAGCGGGACACGTACTAACGTTCCAATGATATTATTCGTAGAGGCAACTTTGAGCATTTCAGCTGTCAGAGTCTCTTGTAGCTCAGCTTTGGAAATCACTGCCTGAAGTTTGGACACTACTGTCCAGTCCTGGGAACTCTCCTCCGCCTGAAATGAGATGCATTCATCCAGTTCTTTCCTTCCGGAAACCGCAGGATACTCTCCAGCCCGCAGTTGTTTCTCCTCGGCCTCCCACTCCCATAGGGCTCAAGCCAAGAAACTGCAACCGCCACTGCGGTTCCCAACTGCATGGGTTTCGCAGCACACAGCTCACCTGAACCCTTTTCTGAAAAGGGCTTGGCTGCATCCCCCTGAAGATTCTCCCGGCCACCCCAATTGGACTCCAAGAGGATTTCTTCCTGCGCGACCTCTATCCATAGCGGCGCCTCTCTCAGCCTCCGCCATCGTCATGATCTGCCTGGGTGGTTTGCTGCTGGGCTCCGCGACCTCCGCGTCGTTCTCCTCCTGAGCAACCGCACTTAGCTGGGGCCGCACATTCCCAGCCCCCGCCCTGTGCTGGTTCCACTCGAAAAGAACTATTGCCCAAACCAGTGTGGCACTCCATGGGGCATCTTCTTTCCAGGAACCGTCAGCAGCCTCCACTTCACGCTCTCCAGGCTCCTGGTTTCTCTTTGGAACTTGGGCCTCTGAGGGGCCTCTCTCCCCTCCAGGATTGACTGCCAGATTTCTTCCTTGGGCTCGGGCAGCGACTTAGTTAAGATACCACCTGGCATGGTCTGGCCTGCGCTCCCTTGCAGCGCTGTAGACTCCTCTGCAGCCTCCGCCATAACATGCAGCCCCCGGGCTCTCTGCGCACTGCAGGTCATCCCTCGGGCCTGCCTCCTCTGTTTCAGTTACTGCTTCTGGCTGAGGCGTCGCTTCTGCAGACCCAGATTCTCTTCCCACCTCGCCAGACATCCAATCTACAAGGATTGCTCCCACGCGATCAAAGTTCCCATTTGGGGTAGCCCAGCCGAACTTTCTTCTCTGCTCTTTTGCACTGAGGGGGGAATTTGCACACCCCTCCTCTTCGCCTGGATGTTTTGTCTCACCCAGCAATTTCGCATGGAGCGACTGAGGCTTCATTTCGCAGCTCCGCGGAAGTCTGAAGTTTCCCCCCCCGTTGCTACACGCAGGACAGTGGATTCCTCTGCTGGGGTTTGCACAAAACCTTTTCCCTCTTCCACTGGCCGAGCCGGTTGCCAGGCGGCCGCAATCTCAGGAAGCAGGCAGCTTCTCCTGGCTGGCTCCCAGCCAGGGAAGTTGCATCGGCACAAAGGAAAAGAGGCTCCTTACCCTCCAACTTTTCCACCACTGGGTTTGGCTTTAGGTCAGCACAGTTGGAGGAGCTTTCTCTCTCTACTCCAACTTTAGTCTCCACTGTTCCAGGGGCCATCTTCACCTCTCCCCAAGCTCTGGCTCTGCGATAGCCATCTCTGCTGGCTGGCAGCCACTCCTCTTCGCTTCTCCCCTGCTATTGAGACGGGGCGCACTCATACTCTCGTTGAGATGATCGGCTCGGTCTCTCCCAGCCTCTCCAGGTTTAAAGCGGGGTTTTCTCTTCCTCCTCCTCCTCCGCTGGGCACCTTTCCTCGGCTGGGCTCTTTCAGGGGTTTCTTCCCAAACCACTTGCGTGGCCCTTTCAAGCATGTAATCGAGTAAGGCCGCCCTCCTCTCGGAATCTGCTTCGAGCCGTTCCCGACGGCGTCGCTGGACCATCTCTGCAGCCGCCCTCCCCGGGAGCCGGGCAACCTCTCTCACACCCGGGCCATGCTCCAGGTGGGCCGCGAACATCACCACCCACGGATGCTCCCCGTGCTCACACACGCCGCAGCCATAGGTGGCTGGGGCTTCTCAAAGGGGCTCCCACGCACGGCATCCTCATGCTCTACCTCATCGTCACTCGAGGGGTACCACCGATCTCCTTCATCCTCCGAGCTCAGGTCGCCACACGGGATGGGGTCAGGCAAACTGCCCTTCAGCATCTCTGAAGGCTGCACTCGCTGTTTCCTTCCCCTCCTGCCCCGCCGGCGCTTGAGCTTACGTGAAGGCTCCGGGAAAGGGGTAGAACTTTTACTCCTCCTCAGGGCTGCTGACTCCACACAAGCTGCGGGTTCCTCACAGGGAATAAGGGAATAAGGGGAATGAAGGGCTCTTCCCCTCCATCTTTCTTGCCCTGGAGCTCGTATAGCTGGGCACAATTTGCCACCCATGGGAGGGGACCCTTTTCAATCACATAGGGGATTCCCATCACGTAACCTGTGGCAGGTTCAGCCTCAAAGCCTTCCTCCTCGGGGGACGAGCCAGTGTCCAGATCCTCAGACTGCAACCACTGTGCCCGGTCAGGAAATTGCCTCAGGAGATTTCCAAGAGCTTGCCGCCATTCCTCGGCCCCATCCACCTTCCTGTGGGTCCGCCAATCTGCATGGCTCAGGCTCCGATCTTCCTCAGTTTCCAACCAGGCACCAATGGCTTCCATCCTGAGGGCACGGGGAATGCCGTCTCTATTCTCCCGGGCAGAGGCCACTGGCTTCTCAGGCCTCCGTTGCCACTTGCTTCTTCATGGCCAAAACCCCTCTCCTCTGAGAGGGAGGTCGTGCCTCTCCGCCTTAGAAGCACAGACCTTCTCCATAGTCGGGTTGGGTTCTCACCAGCACTGAGACTGGGATAAACCCGTTGTTGTTGAGATTCCTCTTTATGTCAGGCCTGGTAGGCCTGTAGGCCTGTAAATAATGGCACACTCACTCAAGTAGTTAACAAGAGGAATTGAGCTTTATTCAGCCTTACTCCAGGCAGAGCAAAGAGGAATCTGAGCTTTCCGCCAAAACGCTGAGAGAAAAACCCTTCTGGTAAACTCCCTCCCTCCTCCCTCCCTCCATCCCCCTCTGCTGGCTCCTTGTCGCTATGGCAGCCCAAAGCCAAGCTGTTTATTGAACTGCTCTGGCTGGGCCTGACAATAGCCTTGTCGCAAAGCAGTCATAAAGTTACATTCAAAATACATGCCATTTTATAAGGTTACAGATTCAAATTTCCCACTTCCCGCCCCCCAGACCAGCTTTGTGTTGATTGGATGGAATCTTGCTGGCTGGCTGTATCTTCTTTCGGTTTCCAGCCAATGGGGGCGAAGAAGTGAGAGATGAGTAGAACAATGAAGGCAGAAAAACATTTTGATGGGAATAAATATGTAGACCAAGCGGCCAAGTGTTCAGCAAGAACCCTCCTGTTCTCCTGTTCTCAGGCTGAGCCATTCTATTGTCTTTTGGTTGATGATCAAATGTCCTCATCTGTGTTTTTCTCTGTTTGCTAGACACAGATTGATATATTGCTGCAGGGTCTCAGTTCTTTGGATGGTAAACAAATGAAGAAGCTGTAGCCATGAACCAGTTTCCGAGGCTGATAGAGGTGGCTGTTTATGAAATATAGAAATAGTTTTGCCTATTAATCAATACCCCAAGGTAGGCGAAACTCAGAGGCCTTGGTCTATTGATTAGCAAAAACCAGTTTTGGCCCAAGGGGAAAGACCCTTTTGGAAGAGCTGGCTCCTGCCATTGTCATGCAAATGAGGCTAGTGGAGGGGTGATTGAATCACAAGCTTGCAGCTGGCAAGCCTCACCCAAGGTAGCTGGCTAAAGGTAAACAGTGGCATTTTCATATTTTAAAAATTACATACATGGGGAAAACATGAGGGGAGATACATTGGGGTTTATGGGGAAAATATACCATCCTGATCACCCCTGCCTACCCACCAGAAAGATACACAGTTTATTAGATTCATAAAAGATAGCCCAAGAGAAAGGGGTCCTAGACAGAAAGGAAAAAGTCTTTGGGAATGAGCAAAAGTCCATAAGAGTAATGCAAAAGGTAAATAACTGGGTGCATTCATAAAGTGTGGGTTACAGAGGCATTTTCATGTGGGACCATGGGGCCATGGGAAGAGCCTTAGGTTCCCACGTGGGGAGAGTTAGGGGATTATGGGATCACTCCCAGCCTGGTGTTCTTGGGAAAACTATGAATCCCTTGGTTTTAAACTGTCTTCTACAGCGCCAAAGAAAAAAAGTGGGTCACTTCCGGTATCAGCTTCTCTCATGTCCCGCATGGGGAGCTGGAGCTGACAGAGGGAGCTCAACCCATTAACCCCAGATTTAACTGCTGACCTGTCGGTCAGCAAGTCCTTCCGGCACAAGAGTTTAACCCATTGCGCCACCAGGGGCATTGGGAGAGTTAGAAGGTATGTTATTCTGACCTTGGTTATTTCCTTGCCAATAAACATAATGCCACTAATAGCAACAGACTGGGAGAAAAAGCAGGCATTGGCTGCAGGATTACGGCTGGCGGCAGCATTAGCAAGATTTAGAGGGCTGTAATCAAGCAGCAGAGGAAACAGGAAGCCCAGTACCATCACCTACGGTACGGGATTATTCAGCGCATCCGGTAAAAGGCCTGGCTTCCTCCTGCTGCGAAAAGAGCCATGACTAAGAAAGCTTTCCCTTGTGACATCGGAGGAACACAGCAGACCTTGTGTGCGTTGGTTGCAGTGGCATTTATTTCACTCGGGAGGGGAAAAAAAAACATTATGAAATGCAGAGGTTGCTCACGACAGAAGCAATCAGCGGAGGATGGAGAGGCACATTGCTATTTATTTATTTCACTCTTAACCTGCCCAGTAAATGGGACTCACTGGCCCGTGCCATGCAGGTAAATTGAAAGCCTGAAACGCAATGTGGTTGCGGGCAATATAAACAACATCTAAATAATGAAGCATTTAAAGCCAAAGTAAAAACAGCAAAGTAATAGAGCAAAGCTCTAAAAACACGTATTAAAACACTATCTTGTTTTTAAGTCTTTCTGTTGACTAATGCAGTATTTCTCAACCAGTGTGACGCGGCACACTAGTGTGTCATGAGCGATCAGCAGGGGTGCCATGGGAAATTGGAACTCTTCCCCCTCCTAGCAGCTATTTCTCCCTCTTTCCCTCCCCAAAGATCCTCCCTGAGGCAAAGGAAGGGCTCCGCCGAGTGCCAGAAGCTCCACGTCGGTGAATTGGGCAGTGAGCGAACCTGGGAGCATCGGGAGGCTGAAGCATTCACAGGTTTCCAAGAAACAAATTGAGCCTCTCCGCTTGGAAATTTTTATTTTTTTACTATTTTACTGGATTTTTCGAGAGTTGTCCCCCCCCCCCCCAGGAACTGTTTATAACAGCTTCATAACATCCATAGTTATCTGGAAGCAAGTTTCACTCAGGGTGAAATTTCACAAGGGTCTGGGGAACAAGCCCTATGAGGAGCAGCTTGAAGAGCTGGGCATGTTTAGCCTGAAGAAGAGAAGGCTGAAAGAAGACATGATAGCCATGTATAAGTCATATATATGTTGTGTTCATCGAAACAGGCCCAGGTTTCACACTGAGTGTATAAATACATTTAAAAACATATTAACTATATGTATTACTATGTTAGTGTGTCATTTTGGTTATTTATTTATTTATTTATTACTTCAAACCCGGAGGCTTGGTTAGTGGTGTGCCCCAGGATTTTGTAAATGTAAAAAGTGTGCTGCGGCTCAAAAAAGGTTGGGAAACACTGGACTAATGGAAATACCAGATAATCCTTCCTGATGGAACATCACTACTATAGGTGGCAAAACTGAAGTTTGGAATTACATTTTGAAGTTGTTGGATTTTTATAATCCTTTTAGATTACACTTGATATATTCCTCCTTAGACTACGTCTTTGAATATTCCCCCTGAGTACAGGTTAATTAATTTAATTTCTTCTTGCTGTTGTTAGTCGCCATGGAGTCCGCTTTGTCTTCTAAAGCTGATGAGAACGGGGAAGACTAGAACGGAAA
The DNA here is from genome assembly GCA_030556195.1 of Anolis apletophallus. Classification (NCBI taxonomy): domain Eukaryota; kingdom Metazoa; phylum Chordata; class Lepidosauria; order Squamata; family Anolidae; genus Anolis; species Anolis apletophallus. The sequence goes on from JARBWK010000015.1 coordinate 14,437,459, forward strand.
CAGATGCAATGCCACAGGAGCTTTGTGATGCATATCCATCAATATTTTTCACAACTGAACATGCGACTGCAATTTGCCCATCAAGGACAGTATAGCCAAATGCCCTGTCTTATGGATCACAGACCTCTATTGAAGGGGTGAAGGAAAGTGTAGTGGTGGGCATTTTTGCTGCCGATTGCTCATACCAGAATCCCCAAATGCCAAGCAGTTGTTTTCTATCAAGGCTTCTGAACAGTTTGTGTTTCTTGGTCTTGCTACCTCCTGCAACTCTCCTGAACTCCCAAAACACAAAACTTCAAATGAAGTAACCGAAGAGCTGGGTATGTTTAGTAGGCCTGGATAGGTCTCGTTCAGAAGCTTCTTAATTCAGAATAAATTTGGATCAAATTCTTTTGAAGCAATTTCAAGCATTTTGGGAACTAGGAAATATGAGGGCGGGTCAATAAGTCTGTGACTTTTGAATTTCCCCTCTTAACTGAAAGGACAACAGTGCTCCTGTCAACAGGCATCTGTCAGTTGACTCCTGTCAAAATTTGAACAAGCTGCGTCATATAGTTTATGTTTGACAGCCATTGATAGCAGAGTACCATGTGATTTGAGGAGAAAATGGAAAAAAAAGTGAATTTTGTGTGCTCATTAAGCTTTTTTTTTTTTTTTTGCGGAAAAAACCATCACTCAAACCAAGGCTAAGCTTGATAAATACTATGGAGACTCTGCACCATCAATTTCAATGGTAAAAAATTGTAACTGGTTTGATAAGCAATGTACCTGTTTGCTGAATACATGAAGTTTGTAAGTAAACCAGATATGTTATTTATTTTAACAAAGACTACTTTATTTTTGGTCTCTTGATGTAGCACCCATGGGCCCGCTCGTGCCAATGGGAGGGGTGAGGCCGGGGTCCCGATGCCATTAGGACCGCATGCTGAAGTGGACTCGGAGGACGAGTTGGAAGGCCCAGAGCAAGATTGGTCAGCAGTGCCTTGCCCAGTTCACCTGTAGAGAGTTTAGCATGGGACCTCGAGTGGGAGCATTCTCCCGGGAAGGAGCGGATCAGGTGGAGATGGGAGGCAGCGAAGCAGATAGCGGAGATAGTTATGAATTCCCAAACGGCCGAGGTTCCCAGGAGCTGGCCGAGCAGCAGATGGAGGCCAGCGGCTGGGAAAGTTCGGGGAGGCTGCTTCTCAAGGAGATAGCGATACTGGGCTGGAAGAGCGGGGCCGTTCCCATAACAGACGCAGGGACATAGAGCAGGGCAGGAGGAGCTGGCATCTGTCCCTAGACCGTCACCGCTCGGAAAGTAGAGACTGGAGACGCCGGGCCCTAGATCGTCGAGGCCCGGCCGATTAAGAACGCCCCGTGGGAACTGATCCTCAGTTCTCCGGCCACGTGATCTGAAGGACGTGAAAGCGGAGTGAATCTTGGAGCCTGGTTTGGCTCGCCTTGGACCAAGACCTGCGTTTGTTATTGATTCGCATTGCTGCGAATACACTGCTTTGATCCGAGTCAATCTGGAAACTTTGCCAAGCTTTTGCCACGGTTGCTTATGGAACTATCTTTTGGAACTTTGCTTTCTTAATTGGACTACAGCTTTGCTGATTGCTATATTCTTTGATCTCTTTCAGAGAATTGCTTTTCGGACTTTTTATATCCAATAAAAACTAGTTAGCCTTTTGCTACGCCTCCGTGTGTGGGATAAAGGGGCAGTACTAAGTCGGCGAGTGTGACAGTTGGCCGGAGAACTCCTCGAACCCCCTTTTTGCACCACGGACGTACCAGGAACCGCTGCTTGCGTACCAAGGCTCCCATTGTCTCCCACGGCCGCCATGGCGAGGCAGCGGATCAGCAAGTGGTGGAGTTGCAGCAGGAGGTGGCGGAGCTGCGAACCCGAGCGGGCGGCACCCGTCGGTGAATGCCCCGGCTCGTTTCCCAATGGACATCCGGCGGCGGTGGAAGTTTTCATTGCCCAGGTTCGGATGTACCTGGAGTTCTTGACCCAATGAGTTTGCCACCCCTCGAGCCCAGGTGGGGTTCGTGTTCAACTGTATGGAAGGAATGGCAGCGACGTGGGCAACTCCCTTCTCAATGCCGTCTCCTCATATGGCGACTTTGGGCGCTTTCTAGATGCAATCCGGGCGACCTGGGGACCCCCGTCCCACGAGACCTGGCGAACGGGATTTAGCACGGCTGACCATGAAGGACATAACATTGTCTCAGTATTTTTCCGTTT
>JARBWK010000015.1:15155126-15182010 GCA_030556195.1 Anolis apletophallus
CTCACCTGAGCGTCCCACAATCTCCTCTTCTCGGAGCTCGTCCCTCTGGGCTGATGCGCCACACGCCGTCACTTCCCTGGACTCGTCCGGGAACCCCACTTGGTCAATGGTTGTCCACTCCCAATCCATGGTTCTCCGGACCTCTTCAGGAGCAATATTCCACATATCGATATACTCCTCTTCCTTCCAAGCCAACCTCTCCATTGCTGGGAAAGTTGAATGGGGCTTTAGCTTCTGTAATGACGCTCCAACTTGGTAAGGATCACGCGTAGATAGAAGCACGGTCCAACACGATTTTATTGCAGGTACAGCACTTGTAAAGCTAAAGCACCGTCCCGCCACCCAAACACACCTTTTATACCCAAACCCCCCTCACCTTGCCCATGCAATGTCCAGGCAAGGTTGCACCATATCCGGGTGAATCAGCAAATCCCATAGTCCCAAGGGATGTGACCTCATTAGTCTCTGAGTCAGCATTAACAGTTCATTGTCCAATGTCCAAGTCCAGAAGAGGTTACCTCACTTCCCCTGGAGGCACCTGGAAGTTACATCACTCCCAGACTGACTCAGCATGTCCTTCAGTAACTAGGGGAAAGGTCTCAGAGAACTAGGACAAAGGTCAGCCACCTCATGGCAGGCTGGAAACCTGAACTTCTTCCAAGCTCAGATTTCCCAGATCTGACACATAATATCAGGGAATAAATACCCACCCACAGACCCCAACCCGCCTTCACCTCTTCCTCCTCTTCCTCACACTTCCTCACACTTCCTCCATCTCCCGGCCTCTCCTCTCCTGATCCTCCTCCGCCTCCATAGGAAACTTCCTCCTCCTCCATGGCGGTCTCCTCCAGGAGACCCTCAAAGTGGGAGTGTGCGCGGTGGTGTGCGCGCCGGTTGGCTAGTGCGCGCGCACCTCTTCCAAAGAGCAGGCAGGTCGCCCTCGGCTCCGAGACAGAAAGAGAGAGGGAGGGAGGGAGGGAGCTGAGTGGTCAGGTGGAAATTCATCCTGAGCAGCAGAGAGGGACAGCAACGGAGACACTCTCCTCCCTCCTTCCCTCCCTTTCCCCCCTATAATGCCCGGGATCCACCAATGGGAGTTCGCCTCCCTCTCTGGCGACACCAGTCTCTGGGCAGAATCTGCCTTTTGGAGCGAAGCCTTGAGGGAGGGCATTCCTTTGGGCCGACCCGCGGGCCGGTTAGAATCGCCCGGGGGGCTGTATGCGGCCCACGGGGCGTAAGTTGCCCATGGGCCATAAGTTGCCCAGGTCAAAACCGCTTCAAAAATGAATTTAATCCGAATTCATTTTGATTTTATGAGCATTCTGACGGACCTAACGAGGCCTAGGAGATATCTCTTTGAACTGCTAGGAACAAAGATATGCCAATGCACAAAAAATGGCGGAATTTCAGAAGTGTTCTTTTCAGTTGCCCCCCAAAAAACACCTGCTCTCCCTTAAAGTATATTGCTTATAAATCATGCTCTCAAGAGACCAAAAATAATTAGACTTCATTAAAGGTAACATAGTTGGTTTACTCACAAACTTCATGTATTCATCACAGGTATATTGCTAATCAATCCAGTTACAGATAGGACTTGAAGTAGTTTCTCTGTGCAGATAATACAGGGCATCATTCTTAGTCTAAACCAGTGGTTCCCAAACTTTTTTGGCCTAACGCCCCCTTTCCAGAAAAAAATTTACTCACCGCCCTCCTAGAAATTATTTTTTTAAAAATTAATAGCAAAGATATACAGTATGTATTAATGCAGTGGGTCTCAACCTTTCTAATGACATGACCCCTAAATAAGGTTCCTCAAGTTGTGGTGACCCCCAACCATATTTTCGTTGCTACTTCATAAATAATTTTGCTACTCTTACGAATTCTAATCCAAATATCTATTATGCAGGTCAAAGCGAAGGGGGCAGGGCCAAAGAAGAGGGCCATGCAACCCCTCCTAAATAGCCAATCGTTCACCGCCCCCTTAAAAGGGTTTACCGCCCCCCAAATTCCCCTGAGCCTCCCACTGCCCCCTTGGATCTGCCCACTTTGAGGATCAGTGGTCTAAACCTGTGTTTCCCAACCAGTGTGTCGCGGCACACTAGCGTGCCGTGAGCAGCAGCAGGTGTGCCGTGGGAAATTGGCACTCTTCCCCCTCCTAGCAGCTCTTTCTCCCTCTTTCCCTCCCCAAAGATCCTCCCCGAGGCAAAGGAAGGGCTCCGCCAAATGCCGGAAGCTCCATGTCAGTGAATTGGGCAGTGAGCGAACCTGGGAGCATCGGGAGGCTGAAGCATTCACAGGTTTCCAAGAAACAAATTGAGCCTCTCCGCTTGGAAATTTTTTTTTTTTACTATTTTACTGGATTTTCTAGAGTCCCCCAGGAACTGTTTATAACAGCTTCATGACATCGATAGTTATCTGGAAGCAAGTTTCACTCAGGGTGAAATTTCACAAGGGTCTGGAGAACAAGCCCTATGAGGAGCGGCTTGAAGAACTGGGCATGTTTAGCCTGAGGAATAGAAGGCTGAGAGAAGACATGATAGCCATGTATAAGTATGTGAGAGGAAGTCATATATTGTGTTCATCAAAACAGGCCCAGGTTTCACACTGAGTGTATAAATACATTTAGAAACATATTAACTATATGTATTACTGTATTACTGCATTAGAGTGTCATTTTGTGTCATTTTGGTTGGTGGTGTGCCCCAGCATTTTGTAAATGTAAAAAATGTGCCACGGCTCAAAAAAGGTTGAAAAACACTGGTCTAACAGTCCAAAGTCCAAAGCATCTCTCTGATCTGAGAGTCTAATAGAGTCAGTACAGTCTGAGAATCTAATGCATCTCTGCATTTTAAATGGAGTCTCAGCAGAATAGTCCCAGATCTGATCACATGGTCTGCACCCCCCCCCCCAAACTCAAATGTAGAGTTAAAGAAAACTGCATACCAATACAGTAAGCAATCTGAATGGACCACCTGTGGCGCAGCAGGTTAAACCGCTGAGCTGATGAACTTGCTGACCAAAACGTCGGCAGTTCCAGATATGGGGAGCGGGGTGAGCTCCCACTGTTAGCCCCAGCTTCTGCCAACCTAGCAGTTTGAAAACATGCAAATATGAGTAGATCAATAGGTACTGCTTCTGAGGGAAGGTAACAGAGCTCCATGCAGTCATGCTGGCCACATGACCTTGGAGGTGTCTATGGACAATGTTGGCTCTTCGGCTTAGAAATGGAGGTGAACAGCACACCTCAGAGTCGAACATGACTGACTGACTTTATTATTTCTGAGTCGCCCTCCACGTTAGTGCTCCGGGCGACTTACACACAACAAATTCCACAATTAAAATAGAGTATTTAAAACTAGATTAAAATATTCAGTGGTTAAATGCAGGGGCCAGGCCCGGTATTTGGGTTCCTGGTTCTGCATTAACCATGGGCTTTCCTAAATAGCCAGGTCTTCAGAGCGGTCAGGAACTGGGGCAGGTCGAGGGAGGCTCTCTGGTCCGGTGGCATCGAGTTCCAAAGAACGGGGGCCACAACAGAGAACGATCTCCGTCTCCTGGTGTCCAGGTGGGCCTCTTTCAAGCCTGGTACGTGAAGAAGGTTCTTGTTTGCTGGCCGTGGGGTCCTTGAGTAAGCAGGCATCAGCAAGCGGTCTTTTAGGTATGTTGGGCCCCGGCCCCGTAGGGCTTTGAAAGCCAAGGTCAAGGTCTTGTGTAAGGCTCTATACTCAACGGGCAGCCAGTGCAGGCGCTGCAGAGATGGTGTAATGTGGCATCTCATCGATGTTCCTGTGAGAAGCCTGGCGGCCGCGTTCTACAAAATCTGGAGCCTGCGGGTTAGCGACCGGGGTAGACCTACATACAAAGTGTTACAGTAATCCAGCCTTGATGTAACAGTGGCATGGATTACTGTAGTTAGCGCTTCCGTCGGAAGATAGGGCGCCAATTGTCTCGCTTGGCGCAGGTGGAAGAAGGCCCTTTTGCTCGTGGAGGCAACCTGGGCCTCCATCGACAATTTGGAGTCCAGGATAACACCAAGGCTTTTTACTGAGGGGACGGAATCAGCGGTTCCCCTTCAAAGGGGGCAGCAAGAAAGGTGGTTCTAGGCGGTCCGGCCATAAGATCTCCGTCTTTGATGGATTTATTTTAGAAAGTTTGTGGGCGCGGAGCCATTTTGTCACTGTTTCTAGGCCTCGAGTGAGTTTTTCGGGCACCGAAGTTGCGCCAGGCTCCAGTTTCAGTAGGAGCTGGGTGTCATCTGCATATTGGTAGCACCCTAGGCCGAAGCTCCGGGCTATACCAGCCAACGGCCGAACATAGATGTTAAACAACGTTGGTGATAATATGGCGCCTTGGGGCACTCCGCACTCGAGGAGAGATTTCCTAGATGTTTGGCCTAATCATTCAACTCGCTGGCTACGTCCGCGCAGGAAGGAGCTAAGCCAAGCTAAAGCTGTTCCTTGTATCCCTATGGCGGCAAGTTGTCGTATCAGCAGATCATGGTCCACCGTGTTGAATGCGGCTGTAAGGTCCAGCAATACCAGAACTACTGAGCCTCCCTGTCTAGGTGGCAGTGGATATCGTCCGAGATGGCCACCAGGGGCGGTCTCGGTCCCGTGCCCGGGCGGAACCCTGATTGAAAGGGGTCCAAGCCCTCTGATGTCTCAAGGAAGTTTTGTAGCTGGGTTGCTGCCGCGTTCGATCAGCTTACTGAGAAACGGGAGGTTTGAGACGGGACGGTAATTCGCTGGCATTGCTGGGTCCAGATTGGCTTTTTTCAAGAGTGGGCGGACCAAGGCTTCTTTCAAGGCATCCGGGAAAATTCCCTGCTCCAGGGAGTGATTTATTATCTGCATCAGGGGAATCGAGAGCCCCTCTGCGCAGTCCTTAACTAGATGGGATGGGCAAGGGTCCGTGGAGCAGGTAGTCGCCCGTGCTGTGGAGATGATTTTATTAACTGCCTCCAGGTCCAGGGCTTTGAAGTGGCCAAATATCTGGTTAGTTGGTGTATGTAGTTCTTCTACCCTCTCACTCGTATCTTCAGGCACGGATAGCAGGTCTAGCCGAAGAGCGGTGATTTTCTCTATGAAGAATTCCTGGAATTCCTCTGCTGAGATGGCTGGAGTGTCCCTGGTTTTTGGCTGCGGATTGGTGGTGACCAAATCTCGGACAATCCTGAAAATCTGCGCTGGGCGCGATCTCGCAGCTGTTATTAGGAAGGTGTTGTGAATTTTCTTTGCCTCTTTTGTGGCCCGCTCATATGTCTTGCGCATGTTTCTGAAGGCTGTTCTTGATGTCTGGCTAGGTTTCCGCCACCAGGCACTCTCCAGTTGTTTCCGTTTGCGCTTCAGTGACCTCAGTTCTTCGGTGAACCACGGAGAGCGGAAACTGCGTGGTTGGAAGAGGCGTTTAGGAGCTATTTGGTCGATAGCCTTAGACAGGGCTACATTCCACCTTTCTACTTGGTCGTTAAGGGTACCTCCGGGGACTTCCACGGACTTTATGGCCGACGCAAATCTGGTAGGGTCCATGAGTCTCTTCTGCCGCGCCAGGATAGGTTCTGGATCTATCCTTGGTGGTAGAGGAATTTTGATGTTAACCTTCAGGGTGAAGTGGTCTGACCAGGGGACCTCCGTTGTTGCTTGTGGTGTAATCTTTAGCCCATATCCGAAGACTAGGTCTAAGGTGTGCCCGGCCTGGTGTGTGGGGCCGGATTCCATTAATGAAAGACCTAGAGTGTCCATGGAATGGATGAAGTCCTTTGCTAGGGAGATGACGTAGTCATGTCTGCATGGACGTTAAAGTCCCCTAGCACAATGAGTCTCGGCGATCTGAGGGTCCAGTCTGCAACAAGGTCAAGTAGTTTGGAGGTACTCTCCCTTGGGGCCCCAGGTGCACGATAGATTAAAAGAATCGACAGGCTCTCCTTGGCATTTAGGGTAATTCCCAGGCACTCAATGCCAGTGATCTCCGGGGTCTGTACAGCTGTTATGGAGATGTGGTCCTGGACCAGTATTCCTACTCCCCTGCCTCCAATTCTGGGTTGATGGAGCATCTGGAAGCCTGGAGGGGACAGCTCGCGGAGGGGTATATTGTCCCCCTCCCGGGTCCAGGTCTCGGTAATGCAGGTGATATCTGCGTTTTGCTCAGTGATATACTCACTTACGGTGGCTGATTTATTTAGTATGGATCTTGCATTGAGAAGCAGGAGGGATGAAAAGATAGGAGATGGTAGAGAGTAGGTGTTCTGTCGGGGAATGGGTCGCAGATTGGGAGAGGAGTAAAACTTCTGTTGATTCCCACAGCCTCTGTTTGTTGGCCGGCTTCTAGCTCTACCAGTTCCTCTTCCTGTAATTATTGGAATTGTTTCTAACGAGACTTAATGTCAGGAGAAACCTGAATTATGTACATAACATAGAACGATTTCCATTTTTTCTCAAGGATTTCTTAAGGGATAACACCAGAGCACTTAGTAAAGAAATCTGTGTGGCATATCCAGTTGTCTTCTCCAATAGCTTGCAGCCTCTTCCCAGCATCTAGGAGCAGAGTGCCTACTTGCAGGGCTGGCACTGGCATGTTCTAACCCCCATATTGTATGTGCATGTTTGTAGTAGCTGAGTACAAAATAAAGTCTTCACTCTGTAGCTGATGCAAAAGGGGGAAACAAAGTTCTTAAGTAAAGCAAGTTTAATTTTGGGAACTTTTAATGATTTTTTTTACACTCTGTGATGCAGTTAGGAAATCTTTCTTTTCAGAGAGAGAGAGAGAGAGAAGCAATTAATGGCGATGTATGAGCTATATCATGTGGCATAGAAATGTGGATGGAATATATATATAAAAGACCTAAGGGCTTCAAAGTAGAGTCGCAAAGAGATATCACTGTATTGCAGATGAACCTCTTTGAACTGTCCTTCTTCGTGATTTTTCCTGGCGTAAAGGGCTTGCATTTGCACCGCTTCATTCATTGAAATCAAACTGGTGTTTCATCCTACTTTTCTTGGTTAACATTTCACATATCTTGACAATATCCTCCCTCCTTCTATATTTTTGCACAGCACCCACAGTGGCCAGACTGGAGCAGGGATAGGTACAGGCTCGGATTAACACCTTTTTGCACCCTAGGCCACACTTTGGCATTACACCCCCTTTAAGCCAACCTCTACCGCACCCCCGCACCCTGCACCCCACATCCTTTCATCCGCTCGTCCCCCTTACGGCCCCGCATCCAGTTCTCCCGGTGTGGCCCCACTAGGTCCGCCACAGGAGTTTCCCTCTCGGCAGGCATTATGGATGCAGGCATGGGGGGAGGAGCCTCCTCCCCAATGCCGGGGCTTCAGGCACTTGGCTCCTACCCGGTATCGGGGATTGCACATGCGTTGTAGTCAGCAGCTGTACCAATACCACGCTTCTCCCTGATACCGGGGCTTGTCGCATTGGGCTTCTCTCCTGTACTGGGGTTTGCGCATGTGCCGTAGCCGGCAGTTGCGCTTCTCTCTCTCCAGTAAGTAACCATTGTTAGGGCATGCGCAGACTGCGCAATGGAGTTTTCTCTACTTGCACTGAAGGAGCCAGCAAGTGGATGCTGTCGGCATTGAGGGAGTTAATTGTTCCTCCTGTCGACGTCGATGCCAGTGTCGAGAGCCCCTGCGCATATGCCGTTTGAGCAACAATAGCAGAGGCAGGAGCTCGTATTCAGGAAGGGGCAGGGGCGGCGCTGAAAAGGAGGACCTCCGGTATCCTTCCTTCCTCATCTCCATGCGCGTTGCGTTTTTATTTGTTTCAACATTTTTTTTGGTCCGTGATCTGCGCCCCCCCCCCCTGACTTGCACCCCTAGGCCATAGCCTAGGTTGGCCTTATGGGTAATTCTGGCCTGGAAGTAAAAATAACCATTAGAGCAGGGGTAGGGAACCTATGGCTCGGGAGCCAGATGTGGCTCTTTTCATGATTACATCTGGCTCTCAAGAGCAGCCTGGGCCTCGGTTTCCCAGCATGAAGCAGGGAGGAGTGACGCAAATGCGCCGCGACTCTTCCATTCTTTCCTTCTCTCCTTCCTTTTCCCTCCTTGCATTCTCTTCCTTCTTTCCTCCATTCTCCCTCTTCCTTCCTTCCTTCCTTCCTTCCTTCCTTCCTTCCTTCCTTCCTTCCTTCCTTCCTTCCTTCCTTCCTTCCCCTTCACCCTTTCCTTCTCTTCTTCCTTTTCCCTCCCTCTCTCCCCTTCCTTCTTTCCTCCATTCTCCCTCCCCCCCCTCCCCCTTCCTTCCTTCCTTCCTTCCTCTTCCTTCCTTCTTTCCCCCCAAGTCTTCTTTTCCTTCTCCTTCCTTTCTTTTCACTTCCCCCTCTCTCCCCTTCTTTTTCTTCTTCTTTTCCCTTCATTATTTTGCTTTTTCCTCACTAACTTTCCTTTCTTTTCCCCACCCTTTCCTTTCCCCCTTCCCATTTCCTTCTTTTCTTTCCCCTCCTTGTCTCTCTCCTGCTTTTCTTCCTTTTCCATAGTTTGTTCTTATTTTCTATCTTCCTCTTCCCCCCTCCTTTATTTCCTCTTTCTTTCTTTCTTTCTTTCTTTCTTTCTTTCTTTCTTTCTTTCCCCCTTCCTTCTGTCTTCTCTTCCTTCCCAGAGTCCTGAGCATGCCTTTTGCAGAGCCAGGTCTGAAGTGTCCCATGATTCTGCCAGGGAATCCTTTCCTCATAGTATGTACGTATAGACTCACATTTAGTTGAATTCAGTCTTAAAATATATTATATATATTATATGGCTCTCACTGAAATAAATTTCCAAATATTTTGCATTCATGGCTCTCTGAGTCAAAAAGGTTCTCGACCCCTGCATTAGAGCAATGTTTCTCAACCTGGGGGTCAGGACACCTGGGGGAGTCACGAGGGGACGTGAGAGGGGTCACCAAAGACCATCAGAAAACACAGTATTTTCTGTTGATCATGGGGGTTCTGGGTGGGAAGTTTGGTCCAATTCTCTCATTGGTGGGATTCAGAGAGCACTTTGATTGTAGTTGAACTATAAATCCCAGCAACTACAACTCTCAAATATCTAGGTCTATTTTCCCCAAATTCCACCAGTGTTCATATTTGGGCATATTGAGTATTCATGCCAATTTTGGTCCAGATCCATCATTGTTTGAGTCCACAGTGCTCTTTGGATGTAGGTGAACTACATCTCCCAAGCTCAAAGTCAATACCCACCAGACCCTTTCAGTATTTTTGTGTTGGCCATTGGAGTTCTGTGTGCCAAGTTTGCTTCAATTCCATCATTGGTGGAGTTCAGAATGTGCTTTGATTGTAAGTTAATGATAAATCCCAGCAACTACAACTCCCAAATGGCAAAATCGATCCCCCCCCCCAACCCCACCAGTATTCACATTTGGGCATATTGGGTATTTGTGCCAAATTCGGCATATCGATATTTACGTTACAATTCATAACAGTAGCATATTTACAGTTATGAAGTAGCAACAAAAACAATGTTATGGTTGGAGTTCACAACCTCATGAGGAACTGTATTAAGGGGTCATGGCATTAGGAAGGTTGAGCACCACTGTCTTAGAATGTTCCAATAGAATATGAAGTGTTAGGCTATCTATCCTGCATCCCTAACATGCAAAAGGAAATTGAACCTTTGATTGGATTTTGCTTTCATTACACCTGTGCATTGATTATGACTGAGCATGTAATAGATTCTCTAGCATTTGGGATCTGTAGGTAGGGGGAAACAAAAGGCACAGCATCATTTATACTTCAATGCAGCAGGATTATTATTTGGGGAGTAATAAGGCACCATATATCAGGTGTAAATGATCAATAGGGCCATAGAAATACTGCACACGGCCCGCCAGCCCCTTGGATCTGGCCCTCCTACCCTCCTGCAATTTTTTTTTAAAAAAATAAAATAAATTCCGAAAAAATTTAAAAAATGCCCAAAAAAAATCCCAAAAAAAGTGCGCATCTGCCAGGTTAACCCTGAGATATATCAAGTGCCATCCACGGCTGCCTCCTCCTCCCTGCCATGCCCCTTCTTTCCTCCCTCCTTTCCCCCCGGCAGCGGTGCTCATTATTTTTTTGGTCAACGCTGCCGCCTAGGTTCAAAAGAGTTGATGGAGGAGACGTGGCAGGGACGAACGAACCGCCGTCTCCTCCCTGCCCGCCCCTTCCTCCCTCCCTCCTTTCCCCTGGCAGCGGCGCTCCATTTGGGAACACCGCCGCCGGGGAAAAATAATGTTATGGATGGGGGGGGGCGTAACATGGGGGGAATGTGAGCCGCTGCCTCCTCCCTGCCATGCATTCCCCCTTCCTCCCTCCCCATTTTTTCCCCGGCAGCGGCGCTCCGTTCGATTATTTTAAAAAGTGTTATCTTGTATTACACGCTGCCGCCGGGGGAAAGATATAGACCATGACGGAGGGCATGAAGCAGAAAGACAGTGATAGAGAGATATAGAGACAGAGAGATATATATATATATACAGAGAGAGAGAGAGAGAGACTGATAGAGAGAGAGTGATACAGAGAGATATATATATAGAGAGAGTGATAGAGAGATATAGAGACAGAGAGAGAGATAAATAGATAGAGAGAAAAAGATAGACAGAGAGAGACAGAGACATGGCAGAAAGACAGTGATAGAGAGATATAGAGAGAGAGAGAGAGAGAGAGAGAGAGTGAGAGAGAGTGATACAGAGAGAGATATAGAGAGAGAGATAGAGAGAGATATAGAGAGAGAGAGAGAGAGAGAGAGAGAGAGAGAGAGAGAGAGAGAGAGAGAGAGAGAGACAGAGACAGAGAGACAGAGAAAGAGAGACAGAGAAAGAGATAGACAGAGAGAGAGAGAAGGAGAAAGGGAGAGAGATAGAGAAATAGAGAAATAGAGAGAGAGAGATACAGATATAAAGTAAGAGAGACACAGAGAGAGAGAGAGAGAGAGAGAGAGAGAGAGAGAGAGAGATAGAGAGAGAGAGAGAGAGAGAGAGAGAGAGAGAGAGTGAGACAGAGAGAGAGATAGAGAGAGAGAGAGAGAGAGAGAGAGAGAGAGATAGAGAGAGAACAGATATAGAGTGAGAGAGACACACAGAGAGATAGATAGAGACAGAGAGAGAGAAGGAGAGAGAGAGAGAGAGAAATAGAGAGAGAACTAGAGAACTATACAGATATAGAGTGAGAGAGAGACACACACACACAGACAGACAGAGAGAGAGGGGGGAGAGAAATAGATAGAGATAAAGATAGACAGAGAGATAGAGAGAGAGATAGACACAGAGATAGAGAGAGAGAGAGACAGAGAGAGAGAGACATGGCACAGCAACGCGTGCACGGGTACAACCCCCGAGCGACCCCGCCCCCGCTGCGGCCCCCAGGTGATCAGTGACCAGAATTCCGGCCCTTGGACTGGCAGAAGTTGGACAGCCCTGTTATAATACATAGTTAATAATAATAATAATAATATAGCCCATGAGGCTACTTCCATGTCATGTCACAGTCTCTGAGGCCCGGTAGGCCGCTCACGTACCTGCTCGGAGGCGGGCCCCGTTGTTCCCCGCGTCGTGGCAGCAGTAGGCGAAGAGGCAGTAGAGCCGGGGGTAGGAGACGTGATTGGCCCGCGAGGAATATATGGGCGTGGCTTATTCAAGACTCAAGAGGTTCCAATTTCCCACGGCAAACCTGATGATCGTTCACGGCACACTAGTATACCGCGGCACACTGGTTGGGAACACACTGCTGTAGGGAACTGCAGTTCAGCTAGATTTGGAGAGCAACAGTTGTCCACTCATTGTTACCTGGAAGATTATTTGAGCCTTATGTGTTTGTTTGTGTGCATGTGTGCCTTCAGATCATATTAAACATAGGACAAACCTAAATCAAACCTAGTATGGGAGTTTCTTGGCAGGATTTATTCAAGATGAGGTCTGGCATTGCCTTCCTCAGAGCCGGTGACAGTGTGATTTGCCCAAGATGACCCAGTGGATCTCCATGGCTGAGAAGGTCTTTGAGCCCAACACTCTACCCACTACACTATGCTGGCTCTCCATTGTCTACATAATATATTTCTCTGATAATGTTCTGACTCTGCGAAATGAGAAACAAAACATCATATATTTGATGTGAGCAACGCTCTTGAGTTCTTGATTAATGTATGTAATGCAAAACAAATAAAATGCCACATCTATCTTCTGCCAATTTATATGCCTATCTATCTACTACTGATATGTGTCCAAAATATGTAACCTCCTTTGCTTTATTGGAATTTATTCCTGGGTAAAAAGCCTAAAGTTCCTGCATCAACAGCGGTAACATGTAGCAATTTATAGTCTAATACTCAAACCACTGCATCATACTGGTTCCTGATTTAGAGCTAGATGAAATGAAAGAATAAAGCCATATAGCTCCATAATTATCAGAAGCTGGCATAAAATTTGGCCTGATCACTACCAGGTAGAGTTGTCCACAGCACCATTTCCCTTTATTTCATCCATTCCTTTGTTACCTTTGGGAGCACGTAATGTGAAGTCTGCATCCGATATGAAAATCAGCTCAACACGAAAGCAAGAGGGAGCCAATAATAATAATAATACACTTTATTTATATTCCGCTCTTCTCACCTCGAAGGGGACTCAGAGCGGATTACAGGTACACATACTTAGCAGACAATCCCTGCCATTTCCACAATACACACACATAGATGAACAGAGGCAAACTCTGGCCACCAGGGGGAGCTGACATACTCCTCATCTCTCTCAGCATTCCCAGTTTCCCTTGTTGTTTCTTCCGCATTCCTCAGTGTTCCTGGAGTTCTTTAATGGCCTCATAATTTAGTCAAAATTTGCCTCCCCAGTCATCGACTCTCCCTCTGCTTTTGTGAGCATGTGGTGCTCCATGGATCCTTGTCTTGGAAAAAAGAGAGTGCGTGCATGGTGTGCCGGCAGCTGAGCACTTCTTCTAGAGTAAGAAAGTCATTGTCAGAACTTCCCTCCTTGCATTGAGAGAGTGCATGTGTGGCATGCAGGCCCAGCGCATGCACCTGCCTGCAGCAAAGCGCCTCCCCTAGTGTAAGAAAACCACTTTCAGAACTTGCCTCCTTGCCTTAGGAGAGTGTGTGTGTGGCGTGCAGGTCTAGCATCTCTCCTCTAGAGTAAAGCAGCTTAAATGCCTAAAATGATGGGAAGGGGAGCCTGGAAAGCCCCCCCCCCCTTATAATGGGCCAATAGAAAACAGATCTTTCGGCACTCCACAGTGAAAACAGATATCTGCCCTCCCAATTTTGGGAGACTCCCAAAAAAACAAATTGAGGGCCCCACTGAAACGGGTCAAGGTTCACACCAAATGCACAAGCCTACTACCAGGTATCTATCCAGATGACTTGTTGCTCTTGGACCCATTTTGCTTGGCACTACACACTGAAGGGTTATTTCCCTATGGACAGGATTATGGATCTAGTTCTTCCCAGAGGCTATAACCTCGGATTGCAGGTTGAGCCCATTTATAGCTGGCGTTCTCCAAGACAGCTGGCAAGTTCCAACTTGAACTCTGTCCCAGTCTGCTGGATGGCAAGGTTGACAAGCTACAATTCAAAAGAAGAGGAGGTGAAAATCATGTGCTGATGGAAGAACCACGTCAAAGGGAGGAGGGCAGGGAGGACTGGATTCCTATCTAAAGGGTGCTGGTGCCTTGGAGGAAACAGAACACATGCCTCTTGTTTGGCAGCTCAATACTTCCGCTTCCCTTCTTCATTTTGCAGATGTCCAGCTGTTCATATATGTCATTGGGTGAAAAAGCCCTTCCCCAAATTGGTTCATATGTGTTGGATGACAACTGCCAACTGTGAGAGCTGTAATTCTGGAGGGTACAAGCATATGGCTGCTTCACAACTAGATAAATTGGGTTGGGGACTGATGGACTTGATGCATGACTGAAATCATCATCCTATTAGGAGCCCCTGGTGGTGCATGGAGCTAAACCCTTGTGCTGACAGGACTGCTGACCAACAGGTCAGAGGTTTGAATCTGGGTAGAGCGGGTTGAGCTCCCTCTGTCAGCTCCAGCTCCCCATGTGGGGACATGAGAGAAGCCTCCCACAAGGATGGTAAAACATCAAAACAGAAAATATCCCAGAATAACAAGGTAGGAAATCCCACATTATCTGAGTGTGGACTCAAGATAACCCAGTTCAAAGCAGATATTGTGGGATTTTCTGCCTTGATATTCTGGGATATAGGTCTGTGTGGAAGGGCCTTGAGAAATAATACAGTTCCCGATTTATGATCCTGGTGCGCATAGGAAGTTAGTTGTCACTTTCCTGTTTTTGCTTTGACCAATGCCTTGTTGTAGCCTTATTAGTATAAACTATTCTTATTCATTAGTGTTCTGTCCTTAGGAGTTTAAATCTTTTGAGTGTGTAATTAGGATTGCTTTATTCCGTTTTCTTCAGATCTGGGAACAGAATTTGCAAATTGTGCAACATTTCTAATTATGTAAATTACCTTGGTTTGCATTCTAATTACACGTATTAGGCACATTGACTTGAGTATTTTTTTAAAACGCATTACGTGTTAACTTTCATACCTTTTTTTTACAGTGTCAAGTGATCTGAGGCTCCTTCTACACTGCCATATAATCCAGATGATCAAAGCAGATAATCCATATTATCTGCTTTGAGCTGGATTATATGAGTCTACACTACCATATAATCTAGTTCAAAGTGGATTGTCTGGATTTTGTATGGCAGTGTAAAGGTGGCCTGAGAGAACCAACATCATCCACTACTTCTCAACAAACATATCCTACTGGGTTGTTGTGGAGATGCTCTTTTGCTTCCCTGATGCGGTTCACATTATAGAAGTAAACAACAAAAGTATTGGCCTCGTATTCACATTTTAGTTATTTGCAGATATCTGTTTTTGCTCTGGGGTGCCAAAAGATCCGTTTTCTATTGGCCCATAATGGGGGGGGTGGGGGTGGGGTTCCCGAGGTCTCCTTCCCCTCATTTGATACATTTAAGCTGTTTCTACTCTAGAGCTGTGTTTTTCAACCTTTTCTTTTAGCCGCAGCACATTTTTTACATTTACAAAATCCTGGGGCACACCACCAACCGAAATGACACAAAATGACACTCTAACTTACTATATTGTACTATACCATTATACTGTAATATTATTAGTACTATTACAAGTAATATAAAATATATAATTTCAATATTGTATTATTTTTAAAAGTGTTATCCTATATTACATTATAATAATATAAATATTATAGGTACATACAATATAGTATCAGTAAAGTACCATGACTATGACAAATACTGATAATATAACAATATAATAGCATATACTAAGGGAAAATAATAATATTATGTTAATACATAGTTCATAATAATAATAATAATAATAATAATAATAATATAGCCCATGAGGCTCCTTCCACGTCACGTCACAGTCTCTGAGGCCCAGTAGGCCGCTTGCGTACCTGCCCGGAGGCGGGCCCTGTTATTCCTCATGTTGTGGCAGCAGTGGGTGAAGAGGCAGTAGAGCCGCGGGTAGGAGACATGATTGGCCCGTGAGGAATAAAGGGGTGTGACTTATTCAAGACTCAAGAGGTTCCAATTTTGCACGGCACACCTGATGATCGCTCATGGCACACCGGTTGGGAAACACTGCTGTAGAGGAGAGGTGCTGCAGGTTGGCACATACTTTCTCTCCTGGGCCTTCTTTCCAAGGCATTTAAAGGAGGCAAGTTCTTAAAGCTGTTTCTTACTCTAGAGGAGAGGCACTGCAGGCAGGCATGCGCTTTAAGGAGGCTTCGAATTCTTATCTGTTTCTACTCTAGAGGAGAGTCACTTTTTTGCTGGAGGATTAATAAAAAAAGATGAAACTGTGATGCTAAAAAGCAGAGGAGGAGTCAAGATCAGCTCTCACTTGCTTTAGTTGTGAGTGGGTTTTTGTACCGGGAGGATCCTTATTGTTACGGGCTCCTGAAGTACCGAAGGAAACGGAAGGAATGGAAAAACGAATTCCACGCAAAAGTCTAGTAACTACGCATGGGTAAATATTTGAAATGTCTATACTCTCCTCTCAAAATAAATAAATGTGAAATTAGTCTGTCCTAAAATACTCATATTGTTGTAGATGAGTCCTTGAGTGATGCTGAAAGCATGGAGGTTGAGGGAAGAAGGGCAAAAAGGGTTACTCGAGAGCAGGAGTCAGATGAAGAAAGGGAAAGGAAGAGACTTCGACAAATACTTAGTGAACCTACTGATGATGATTCCTTTGAGGGTTTTCTCTGGGGATGATGGATCTGAGCTTGATGAACCAACTATGGGAAGTGGGGATGGGGATTCTGAAGGTGTGTCTAGTGATGTGGATTGGACTAAAGTAATAATAATAAATAATACACTTTATTTATATTCTGCTCTTCTCACCCAGAAGGGGACTCAGGGCGGATTACATTACACATATGGCAGACAATCCCTGCTGGTTGACATACAATTACAATACAACAAGTACAATTTAGAAGGATATTTTCTTCTCCTGGCTGCATCACAGGGTGCAGTTGCTCCCACGTCATTACGTCACTACATCACAGGGGGTTGATGTTGCTTCATCCTCATGGTGGAGAACCTCTGTTTCTGCATTCCACCTTCCGACAGCTGATCTTTCCTTTTATTCAGCCGTTGTAAAGTCCTTTTAGTAAAAATCCTTCCCCGCTTAGCGATCCCTAGTTCATCTATTCACAGCTGGGCTGTTTTCGAACTGTTGGGTAAACAGTGGACAAGGCTCACAGCTGGGTGTCCAGACCAGCCCGGGAATCTGATTGCAAGCACAGCGGTTGTTACCGCTGTGCTATCTCTCCGGCCCAGGAACTGCAAGATGTTTGTGTAGAGCCAATGAATAGTGATATGTTTGTGGAGTTTTCTGGGGATAAGAATTGGAGTTCCGATGACCAAACATCCTCTTGGGGTGAGCCAAGTCGTGGCAGGAGAAGGAGTGCTTGGCAGGATAGACAAAGGCCTGCACATGAAGCTGCAAGGGCAGCTGAGAGGACTAATGAAGAGTTGTTGGCTCATTCCAGCTCTGATAAGGATCTGTGAATAAAATAAGGTTTGGAGTATGGGGTTTTTTTGCAGTTGGCAAAGTGTTGCTGGGTGCCCGTGTCTTGTGCTGTGTTCCTGCATTCCGGTATTCCTGTGGACTGCCTTTTGGACTTGCTGCTGCCTGCTTGTGTGCTGACCCTGGATCGGTTTATCATCGCTGCTGAGTCTTCTTCGTTTTTGATGCATATATACATCATAGACAATAGAAAATGCAGACCCCTATTAAAGGAACCACCAAGGAGAAAACCGAGTTAAAATATATATACATACCAATAGTTGCAATTCAGTAATATATAGTGTGGACACAGCCACTCAATTCAACAAAGTATCCGGACAAACCCAGTTCGCAACAAACAGTCTTAAGGAGCAAGCAAAACACCACAAATGCAACTGAGTTTGTCCGGAGACTTCGTTGAATTGAGTGGCTGTGTCCACACTCTATATTACTGAATTGCAACTATTCAGATATTATGTAATAATTACAGATAGATCCCGGACCCTGTGCAATCAGATTACCATCTCATACGGATAAGTCCACGGTCCCGAAGAAGCCCCGTAGGGCGAAACGGCTCAGCGTAGGGACCCCCCCTGTCCATCGACCGTTGCAGAGTTTCAAAGACAAGCCTTATCTTAATGGATTACAAATATCTTTGGATACATTTGATTTTCAATATTATGAACTTGAACTCTGGGACCTTTCGTTTTTGAGTTTGGATTGAGCATTTTTGCCTGACTGAAGTGGATTATATTCTCCGTTGCATAGATCTGAATAAGATAAATGAAGTATATTTTTATGACAAAACCAATACAATCCAATTTTGGTGCTTAAAATTTGACTCCTTTGTTTCCTTATATTCTACTTAGAGGAACCACTACCTTTTTCTTTGTATATATCTCTATTCGCTCTTTGCCTTCTCCCATTGATGACGACCTTGTTGCATTTGTTTTTGTGTGCCTTTTCTTTGTTATTCCGCATTTTTGAAATATAATCCAGTTTAAAGGGGAATATAATCCAGGTTTTGTTTTAAAGACTAATTTGGGCCAGTTTTTGCCGCTAGGTTTTGATCTTTTCACTCTCGCACTGAAGCTTAAGTGTTTTTGGCTCTTTTTGGCCATATTTTGTGTTTGCAAATAAACTTTACTTTGAACTATATTGGGCTTGGCTCTTTAAGGCTCTCTGAGTTGCGACACATATCATTTCTTTATCATCTTGGATCCATTTCTCTCTCTCTCTCTCTCTCTCTCTCTCTCTCTATATATATATATATATATATATATACAGTATCTGAATTCACAACAAAGTTCTGCCTCATTTTAACATCATATTGTGACAGTGGTGTACACAGTGGAGCTAAATATTTTTAGTTGTTCACAAAATGTTGTAGATTTTTTTATAACAAACAGTATTACATGAAGAGCTGCCATATAGAAGATGGAACAGGTTTGCTTTCTTTTGATCCAGTAGGCAAGACTAGAACAGATGGATAGAAACTGCAGGGAAACAGATATTGGCTAAATACCAGGAGAATCTGAAGGCAAAGCTGTCTTAAGGGCTGATTGTTTATTTTAGCTCAGTGGATTTTAAAGGAGGTATTTAAGGAACCAGCATTTATTGGAGATACTACAGTTGTATCCTATATTCCAGATTCTGCACTGAGCAAGTGTTGGCTAGATGTTCTCTGAGTCACCTTAGAATATTATGATTATGTTCTTGAACCTCAGTGAAGGAAATGAATATATCAGATGCTTTTGGCATTGTATAGCCATGTTATAGAAGCATTCTCTCCTGACCTTTCTACTGCATCCGTGGCAATGGGCCGGTAGTCCACGCTTTGGTTTCATCCCGTATAGACTACTGCAACGCTGTCTACGTGGGGTTGCCTTTGAAGACTGTCCGGAAGCTTCAATTGGTCCATCAGACAGCAGCCAAATTACTAACCGGAGCAGCGCTCAGGGAGCATACCACTCCTCTGCTGTGCCAGCTCCACTGGCTGCCAGTCTGCTACCGGGCACAATTCAAAGTGCTGGCTTTAGCCTATAAAGCCCTAAACGGTTCTGGCCCAACCTACCTGTCCGAACGCATCATTCCTTATGAACCCGTTAGGACTTTAAGATTGTCCGGGGAAGCCTTGCTCTCGATCACGCCTGCGTCACAGACATGTTTGGTGGGGATGAGAGACAGGGCCTTCTCAGTGGTGGCCCCTCAGCGATGGAATGCCTTCCCTAGGGATATTAGATCAGCCCCCTCTCTTTTAATATTTCGGAAGAAAGTTAAGATATGGCTCTTTGAGCAAGTGTTTTAAATACAGCGTAATGGACATGGGAAAATGGACAATAGGTTTTAACAAGGAGACTCGGATGATGTATGTTTGATTTTATCATGTTTTTATATTATCTTAATTGTTTTACTGTGATTTTATGCTCAATGTTTGACTGCAAACCTCCCTGAGTCGCCTACGGGTTGAGAAGGGCGGTATACAAATATAGCAAATAAAATAATTGATAGTCTGGCTTTCCTTCATAGTACTCAAAGGAATATGTGGCCTTCTTCCCATTGTAGTCGTGTAAGAATCCTGTGAAATATTTTAAACTGAGAGATATGAGTGTGACAAGGTTACTCAGTGAATTTTGTGACTGTGTAGGCAGTAGGGTTGTGTGTGTAATGGTTTTCCTTCGTTTCATCCATTCTTTCACTGCTTTCATTACTTTTGTGAGCATGTAATGGAAAGCCCCCTCTCGGTATGAAAATCAGCTCAACGCGAAAGCAAGCAGAAGCTGATCCTGGCTCCTCATCTGCTTTTCGTGAACAGCCTCCTTGTCTTGGAAAGAGAGTGCATATGTGATGTGCAGGCCAAGAAAGTGTGCAAGCGTGCCTGCAGCTGAGTGCCTCTCCTTGAGAGTAAAATAGCTTAAATGCCTAATATGATGGGATGGAGAGCCTGGGGATCTCCCCCCTGCCAAATGGACAGATAGAAAACTGATCTTTCGGCCCATTGCCACGGATGCAGGTGAAACGGATCTTTTCGCCCATTAGCATGGATGCAGGTGAAACTGATCTTTTGGACCATTGCCATGGGTGCAGGAGAAACGGATCTTTCGGCTCATTGCCACGTATGCAGGCGAAACTGAGTTTTCGGCCCATTGCCACAGAAGCAGGCGAAACGGATCTTTCAGCCCATTGTCACAGATGCAGGCAAAACGGATCTTTTGGCCCATTGCCACAGAAGCAGGCGAAACGGATCTTTCGGCCCATTGCCACGGATGCAGGCGAAACGGATCTTTCGGCCCACTGCCACAGAAGCAGGCGAAACGGATCTTTCGGCCCATTGCCACGGATGCAGGCGAAACGGATCTTTCTGCCCATTGCCACGGATGCAGGCGAAACATCAGGAGATAATGCTTCTAGAACATGGTCATACAGCACGAAAAACCTACAACAACCCATTGATTCCGGCCATGAAAGCCTTGAATATATTGAACATCTCTACGGGGAGAAACTGTTCCAAGACACGCGAAAATCGGAAAAACTAAGGATATAAACCCAATTTTTCTAATTTCCACCAACCTCACAACCTTTGAGGTTGCTGGCCACAGATGCAGGTGAAATGTCAGGAGATAATGCTTCTAGAACATGGCCGTACAGCACGAAAAACCTACAACAACCCGTTATAAGCCTGTTACTATCTTTATTTATAACGATAATGGACCCCATTTGTAGACTGAGGGGATAAAGGGGACTTTAGCACTTGAGTGTGTTGTTCAAATTTGCTCCTTCAATGGAAGTAGTTCCTGAATTAGCAACCACTCCCAATGAATCATGGTTGTCATGCGAGATAGCTACAGGCCAATTCCCCCAAGCTTCATTGTAGGCTAAAGCCTGCGACTTTAATCTTCAAGCTTCTCATGTGGAATTTGGCAACTCGGAAGCCTTCAAAGGGCGCTGCATCAAAGCCAGGATTTTCAAGAATTAAGCAGATTTTGGAGCAACGGGTTCTAAAGCCAGGTCCAGATTGACCCAAGAGGCAACTAAGCGTGTTACCTTATTTACACCAACACTCAGCATCCACGGACAAGTGACTGCAGAAGAAAAAGCATCTGTGTTCATTTGTTAAATTGAAATACATTCCAGAAATGAGGGGTGGTAAGGCGGGGAACAGGAATCTGTAGCACAGTGGAAAGAACCAATGATGGTATTAAAGCACAAATGCAGCTAGGGTGAGCCAGAGAGTGTCAACAATCAACTACTTTCATGGAAATGGCATAAACAAGTGTGTGAGAGTAGCCACTTCTTTTATTTATCTAATACAGTGTTTCCCAACCGCTGTGCACACTACTGTTCCGTGACGGATCATCTGGTGTGCCGTGAAAATGTCTCCCCCCTTTCTTCCCCCTCCTGCCTGCTGCTGCTTGAGGGGGGAGGAGGAGGGGCCGGGCAGCGGCAGCGAAGAAGAAGTGGCTGGGGCACCGCCTCCTTTGGCCGTTTCCCCTCCGCACACCAGCCAGCCGGCCCATCCCAGCTGCCAGGGAGGTCCTGGGCACCCCGGAGTTTGGCTGTCTCGCACTTCCGCAGTTTGGAAGCAGCCAGGGCCCGAGATGCATCTCCTCCATTTCCCCAGGTCTCCGTTTCTCCCGGTTCACGGCTCCACCAAGCCCGGCGGAGCCCTCCTCTTCGGTGCGCGCAAAACCGCTCTCGGCCTTCCTCCAGCTCCCTGTCTATTTTCCCCAAACTCCATCTGTGTTCACTTTTGGGCATATTGAGTATTCATGCCAAGTTTGGTCCTGATCCAACATTGTTTGAGTCCAGAGTGCTCTCTGGATGTAGGTGAACTACAACTCCAAAACTCAAGGTCAGTTAACTATATGTATTACTGTGTTAGAGTGTCATTTTGTGTAATTTTGGTTGGTGGTGTGTCCCAGGATTTTTTAAATGTTAAAAGTGTGCCTCGGCTCAAAAAAGGTTGGGAAACACTGTCCTAACAGACTTGTTTGTGTGGCAGGCAGATAGAGCAGGCTGACATGTGGCAATGGATCCTGTCCTAGGAAATGTTGGCCCAGCATTGCTAACCCTTGATGCTACAGATGCCCCTTCTCTCTTTCGCTTTGCAAAAAAAAGAATGCCAAGCATGTGCTAATTTGCCAAATGTTAGGAGGGTTATGAATGTTGTTCTGTTGGCGGGCACATCCGAATCATAGAAACCTGGTGCTGAAAAGGCCAAGCAGTCCAAACTCCTGTCATGTAGAAGTACAGAACTAAGACCTCATCTACACTGCCATATAATGCAGTTTGAAACTGCAGTATAGATAGGGCCCACAGCTGTCCTGAGAGATCACAGAATAATAGTTGGAAGAGAACCTAAAGGCTCTCTTTCCCACTCCATTCTGCCTTCGTGCAGGGAAGGCACAATCAAAGCACACCTGACAGATGGCCATCCAGCCTTTGTTTAAAAAGCCTCCAAGGTGGGAGCTTTCATCACACTCTGAGGCAAGAAGTTCCACTGTTGAACAACTCATATGATCTATCCATAAATGGTTATTCTACCTCTGATTAAAGGGGAGAGGTCACCAGGGGCCACAAAAGACCAACAGAAAACACAGTATTTTATGTTGGCCATGGGGGTTCAATGTGGGACGTTTGGGCCAATTCAATTGTTGGGATTCAGAATGCTATTTGATTCTAGGTGAACTACAAAACCCAGCAACTACAACTTCCAAGTGTCAAGGTCTATTTTCCCCAAACCCCACCAGTGTTCACATTTGGGCATGTTGAGTATTTTTGCCAAGTTTGGTCCAGATCCATCATTGTTTCAGTCCCCAGTGCTCTCCGGATGTAGGTGAACTACAACTCCCATACTCAAGGTCAGTGCCTACCAACCCCTTCCAGTATTTTCTGTTGGTCATGGGAGTTCTGTATGCCAATTGCATTGTTGATGGAGTTCAATTGCATTGTTGATGGAGTTCAGAATGTGCTTTGATTGTAGGTTAACTATAAATCCCAGCAACTACATCTCTTAAATGACAAAATCTATCCCCTCCCAACCCCACCAGTATTGAAATTTGGACGTATCAGGTATTTGTGCCAAATTTGGTCCTGTGAATTAAAATACATCCTGCATATCAGATATTTACATTACGATTCAAAACAGTTGCAAAATTATGGTTATGAAATAGCAATGAAAATAATGTTATGATTGGGGTTCACCACAACATGAGGAACTTTTTAGGGTTGCGGCATTAGGAAAGTTGAGAACCACTGCCTTAGAGGTTGTTGGACTGCAACTTCCAGCATTCCTCACCATTCGCTATGCTGGCTCATGCTATAGGGTGCTGCAGTTCCACTAGTTTTGGTGAGCCGTGGTTGCCCACTCATCGGTTGCCCACTGGAAGATTATTTGAGCCCTATGTGTGTGTGTGTGTGTGCATGCGCGCGTGCATGTGTGTGCCTTCAGATCATATTAAACATGGGGCAAACCTAAATCAAATCTAGCATGGGGGTTTCCTGGCAGGATTTATTCAAGAGGAGGTCTGGCATTGCCTTCCTCAGAGCAGGTGACAGTGTGATTTTTGTTATTGCAAAACTTCAGTTATGAAGTAGCAGTGAAAATAATGTTATGGTTGGGGGTCACCACAACATGAGGAACTGTATTAAGGGGTCACGGCATTCGGAAGGTTGAGAAACACCGGTTTAAAGATTTCCAAAGAAAGGGAAGTCATCACTCCACAAAACACCACGAAACCTCTACTACTGTCAATTTTTAGGCAGAATCTTTTACCTTGTGAGTTGAATCCATTGTTTCATGTTCTAGTCTCTGAAGCAGCAGAAAGCAAGGTCTCTCCATCTTCTACATCAGTGTTTCCCAGCCGCTGTTCTGCGGCACACTAGTGTTCCGTGAGAGATCAGCTGGTGTGCCGCGGGAAAACTTCTCTTCCCCCCTTTCTTCCTAGTGTTCCCTGGAGGTGCCTTCCCCTCGTGTGGGAGGCCCTCCCTCCCTCCCTCCTTCCTTCCTTCTTCCTTCCTTCCTTCCTGCCGGCCTCTCCTTCCTGCCTGGCTCACCGACATTGTTGACCAGGAGGACCCTTTCCAAAGCGGCCCTGCGCCTTCTTTCCCCTCACCTTCCATCTGCCGGTGGGCTTCCCAGGTGGCGTGGAGGAGGCTTTGGGCGGCGTGGGGCTGGGCCAGGTCTGCGAGGAGGGTGCGCGGGCGGAGGTGTGGCCAGTCCCTGCGGAGCAGCGCCTCCACCTCCCGCAGTGGACCCTCCGCCTGGCCAGAGAGAAGCAGCGCCGAGCCCGGGGAGAGGAGCGTGGCCAGGCGGAGGCACACAGCCTGGCCCAGGTCCCGCGACGTCCCCGTCACTACACACAGGCTCCGGTCAAAGCCGCGTGCCTCCATCGGCCCCAAGAAGCCAGGCAGCCAGGCAGGCAAGAGGGAAAAGAGGAAGAGGGAGGGGCCTGGGCTGAAAGGGGGTGGGGTCCGGGTGGAGGCCACGCCCCGAGTGACCAGGTGTGCCGCAGCTCAAAAAAGGTTGGGAAACACTGTTCTACATGATGTGTTGTAGTTGCCCCTGAAATGAAGGCTGAGACAATGCAGCCTACGCCTAGAAACGCTAAGCGTGTTACTCAAGAGCAGGAGTCTGACAAGGAGTAAGCGGGAAAGAGAATAAGGCAAATACTTAATGAGTCCTCTGATGATGATACATTCTGGGGGTTTTCGGAGGACGGTGGGTGTGATGGTGAGGAGCATTCAATGGGAGATAGGGCGGAGGGTTCAGAGTTCTGAAGAAGTGTCTACTGACTTGGATTGGACTAAAGTTCAGCGGATATGGATGTTTGTGAAGAACCAACTAGCAGTTACTCCTTTGTAAGGTTTGCTGAAGATGGGAACTGGAGTACTGGGGATCAGGCTTCATGCTGGGGTGATCTAAGTCGTAGCAGAAGACGAAGGGATTGGCATGAAAGTCAAAAGGCAGCACATGAAGCAGTATTGGTAGCTGAAAGGAATGATGACGGGGCGTTAGCTCACTCTAGTTCTGAGGAAGAATTGTGAACAAAGAGGGACACGGAATTAACCATTCTTTGCAGCTGGCAAAGGGCTGTACTTGCTGCCCATGTTCTGCCCTGTGTTGCTGTGCTGCTGTGTTGCTGTGGAACTGCATCTTGATGTGTGCCCTGACTTGACCTGTTTCTTGACTTTGTATCAGATTGGCGAGATCCGTGATCTCAGACTTTCTCACTACACCAATTCAAAACCCTGTGTGCTAGATTCTGTTGTTCCTGCTGACTCCGGTCCGCCTTGGCTGCTGTTTTCACGCTGGTTTCTTTGCTGCATATCGACTCCAGGACTGCTTGACAACGCTCGCTTATGCTTCCCAGAGGTGACTACAGACTGGCTGACAACACGCTGCTTCCTGTTTCTCATTTTTGTTGTGTTCCTGTTTATCGCGGTTTTCTGGAGATTTAATCCGGTTCTTTGTGTTTTGTTAACTTTGACATGGCTGGTTGGATTTTGTGTTTACACATGCCGCTTTTTAGTGCGTTTGGTCTTTTTGGCCAATTTGAACGTTGGAACGCTGAAAATAAATCCTTACTTTAAACTCAAGTGAGTTTGACTTTTAAGGGCGTCTGTTCACAACATGATGCCTTCTTCAGATATTTAAAATTGGCTATCATTTAACCCTCTCAATTTTCTTCTGTTGAAATCTGAATTCTAGCCTGAAAAGTATAGTCTGTGGGAATAGTTGTTTGCTGTGCAAGCTGGCCCTAACCTACCCAAGGTAAGCACATATAATTGGCCCATTAGTTTTTAACAAGGCCATTTGTTTTTAATGGAATAATGAAACACAAAGAAAAGCAACCCAGTTTGTTTGGCCTCCTGGGCGACTTCAGCCATTCAGCATTTTTAATCACAGGGAAAGGTCAAATGCATGTGTTTCCTCCTTGCCTGCTAATGTTCCGCTGTCCATCTGTGGTTCAGACAGATGGGAACCCAAATCCGGCAGCAGCGATTTTTCTCCCATTTTCCCTTGACCCCGCCATGTTTGGTTCTGGCCAAACAAATCCTTTTTTAAACGGGGAGGCCCAGGATGCAACTTTCTAAAGCCTGTCGGGTTTTAAAAGCCACAGATGGTTAAAGTTGTTTGTTTGGGTTCCCTGAAAAAGGCTGAACAACCAAAGGGAGACCCATCCCACCCTTTCTGGGCCCCCACCGGGGAGTTTTCAAAGTTTAAAAATCCCCTCCCCCCCAAAGGAACCAAAAACTGGGGAACGCCCCGTTCCGGCCTTCTTGGGAAAAATCCCCCCGGAAGGACACCATGTCCCGGTGGGGGGGGCCCGGGCCCAGCCCCCCACCGGGAACCGGGCAGCCTCTCGGGGTTCCCCCTAACAACGGGGGAGGGGCTGGTGGGGGGGAGCGGCCTGGGACCCGCCCATCACATCTAATCAATCCAAAATGACATTTTTCCGGTGCTCTGAGGACCCTTAACCTCTTTCAAATGCCTTTCCCCCTCCCGAAAGGGGGAAATCACCCCCCCCCCGAAAAAACCCTTACCGGGTTCCGCAACCCCGCCCCGGTTCCAACCCCCTTCCTGGGCAACCGACCCAAAAAAGGGAAACCAAAGGGTTTTTAATCAATCCGGGGGGTTTGGCCCTCCCGGGGCTTCCGCGGGGCCCGGGGGGGGTCCCCCGGTCACATGCTCCGGGCAACGGTCGGGGGGTCCAAACCCGTCCCTTGGGCCCCCGGCCCCTTTTTTTCCGTCCCCGCCCCTTTCCCACGCCTCGGGCCCCCGGGATCCCCAAACGAGCTCTGGGCCC
>JARBWK010000015.1:15182110-15321156 GCA_030556195.1 Anolis apletophallus
AAAAGCACCTGCCCGCCACCAAAACACAACTTATATACTAACCCTCCCATCGCCCATGCAATGTCCAGGTAGGGTTGCACCATATCCGGTGATTCAGCATATCCCATAGTCCAAAGGGATGTGACCTCATGGCCCCATGAATCAGCATTATGAGTCCAATTGTCCAATGTCCAGGCTCAGAGGAGTTACATCACTTCCCCCTGCAGCCTTGCACACATGTGGAAGTTACCTCACTTCCACATGACTCAGCACAGTCTTATATAACTGGAGCCCAAGGTCACCCAAGAACTAGGGCAAAGGTCGATGCAATCTCATGCCAGGCTGGGAGCTTGAACTTCACCCAAGCTCAAGTCTCCCAATCCTGACACCTAATATGATGGGATGGAGAGCCTGGGGATCTCCCCCCTGCCAAATGGGCCGATAGAAAACTGATCTTTCGGCCCATTGCCACAGAAGCAGGCGAAATGGATCTTTCGGCCCATTGCCACGGATGCAGGCAAAACGGATCTTTCGGCCCATTGCCACAGAAGCAGGC
This sequence comes from Anolis apletophallus, assembly GCA_030556195.1. Lineage (NCBI taxonomy): Eukaryota > Metazoa > Chordata > Lepidosauria > Squamata > Anolidae > Anolis > Anolis apletophallus. The sequence goes on from JARBWK010000015.1 coordinate 15,182,646, forward strand.
TTAAACAGATCTTTCGCCCATTGCCACGGATGCAGGCTAAACGGATCTTTCGGCCCATTGCCACAGAAGCAGGCGAAACGGATCTTTCTGCCCATTGCCACGGATGTAGGCGAAACATCAGGAGATAATACTTCTAGAACATGGCCATACAGCACGAAAAACCTACAACAACCCATTGATTCCAGCCATGAAAGCCTTGAATATATTGAACATCTCTACGGGGAGAAACTGTTCCAAGACACACGAAAATCGGAAAAACTAAGGATATAAACCCAATTTTCCTAATTTCCACCAACCTCACAACCTCTGAGGTTGCTGGTCACAGATGCAGGTGAAATGTCAGGAGATAATGCTTCTAGAACATGGCCGTACAGCACGAAAAACCTACAACAACTCATTATAAGCCTGTTACTATCTTTATTTATAACGATAATGGAACTCTTCTACTACCCATTTGTAGACTGAGGGGATAAAGGGGACTTTACCACTTGAGTGTGTTGTTCAAATTTGCTCCTTCAATGGAAGTAGTTCCTGAATTAGCAACCACTCCCAATGAATCATGGTTGTCATGCGAGATAGCTACAGGCCAATTCCCCCCAGATTCATTGTAGGCTAAAGCCTGCGACTTTAATCTTCAAGCTTCTCATGTGGAATTTGGCAACTCGGAAGCCTTCAAAGGGCGCTGCATCAAAGCCAGGATTTTCAAGAATTAAGCAGATTTTGGAGCAACGGGTTCTAAAGCCAGGTCCAGATTGACCCAAGGGGCAACTAAGCGTGTTACCTTATTTACACCAACACTCAGCATCCACGGACAAGTGACTGCAGAAGAAAAAGCATCTGTGTTCATTTGCTAAATTGAAATACATTCCAGAAATGAGGGGTGGTAAGGCGGGGAACAGGAATCTGTAGCACAGTGGAAAGAACCAATGATGGTATTAAAGCACAAATGCAGCTAGGGTGAGCCAGAGAGTGTCAACAATCAACTACTTTCATGGAAATGGCATAAACAAGTGGTGTGAGAGTAGCCACTTCTTTTATTTATCTAATACAGTGTTTCCCAACCGCTGTTCCGTGACGGATCATCTGGTGTGCCGTGAAAACGTCCCCCCTTTCCTCCCCCTCCTGCCTGTTGCTGCTGGGGGGGGGGGAGGAGGAGGAAGGGCCGGGCGGCGGCAGTGAAGAAGGGGCTGGGGCACCGCCTCCTTTGGCCGTTTCCCCTCCGCACACCAGCCAGCCAGCCCATCCCAGCTGCCAGGGAGGTCCTGGGCACCCCGGAGTTTGGCTGTCTCGCGTCTTCCGCTGAGCCCCGGTGGGAGACGCAAGCCGGCCAAACCCGGCTCCCAGGCAGGGTCTTTCCCCCACAGTTTGGAAGCAGCCAGGGCCCAAGATGCATCTCCTCCATTTCCCAGGTCTCCCTCTGCTTGTGAGGGAGACCTGGGGAAACGGAGCAAATCACAGGCCCTGGCTGCTTCCAAACTGCAGTTTGGAAGCAGTCAGGGCCCGAGATGCATCTCCTCCATTTCCCCAGGTCTTCGTTTCTCCCGGTTCACGGCTCCACCAAGCCTGGCGGAGCCTTCGGTGCGTGCAAAACCACTCTCGGCCTTCCTCCAGCTCCCTGTCTATTTTCCCCAAACTCCATCTGTGTTCACTTTTGGGCATATTGAGTATTCATGCCAAGTTTGGTCCTGATCCAACATTGTTTGAGTCCAGAGTGCTCTCTGGATGTAGGTGAACTACAACTCCAAAACTCAAGGTCAGTTAACTATATGTATTACTGTGTTAGAGTGTCATTTTGTGTAATTTTGGTTGGTGGTGTGTCCCAGGATTTTTTAAATGTTAAAAGTGTGCCTCGGCTCAAAAAAGGTTGGGAAACACTGTCCTAAAAGACTCCTCTTGTTTGTGCAGCAGGCAGATAGAGCAGGCTGACATGTGGCAATGGATCTTGTCCTAGGGAATGTTGGCCCAGCATTGCTAACCCTTGATGCTACAGATGCCCCTTCTCTCTTTTGCTCTGCAAAAAAAAGAATGCCAAGCATGTGCTAATTTGCCAAATGTTAGAAGGGTTATGAATTTTGTTCTGTTGGCGGGCACCTCCGAATCATAGAAACCTGGTGCTGAAAAGGCCAAGCAGTCCAAACTCCTGTCATGTAGAAGTACAGAACTAAGACCTCATCTACACTGCCATATAATGCAGTTTGAAACTGCAGTATAGATAGGGCCCACAGCTGTCCTGAGAGATCACAGAATAATAGTTGGAAGAGAACCTAAATGCTCTCATTCCCACTCCATTCTGCCTTCCAGCCTTTGTTTAAAAAGCCTCCAAGGTGGGAGCTTTCATCACACTCTGAGGCAAGAAGTTCCACTGTTGAACAACTCATATGATCTATCCATAAATGGTTATTCTACCTCTGTTTAAAGGGGAGAGGTCACAAGGGGTCACAAAAGACCATCAGAAAACACAGTATTTTATGTTGGCCATGGGGGTTCAATGTGGGACGTTTGGGCCAATTCAATTGTTGGAATTCAGAATGCTATTTGATTCTAGGTGAACTACAAAACCCAGCAACTACAACTTCCAAGTGTCAAGGTCTATTTTTCCCAAACCCCACCAGTGTTCACATTTGGGCATGTTGAGTATTTTTGCCAAGTTTGGTCCAGATCCATCATTGTTTCAGTCCCCAGTGCTCTCTTGATGTAGGTGAACTACAACTCCCATACTCAAGGTCAGTGCCTACCAACCCCTTCCAGTATTTTCTGTTGGTCATGGGAGTTCTGTATGCCAAGTTTGGTTCAATTGCATTGTTGATGGCATTCAGAATGTGCTTTGATTGTAGGTTAACTATAAATCCCAGCAACTACAACTCCTAAATGACAAAATCTATACCCTCCCAACCCCACCAGTATTGAAATTTGGACGTATCAGGTATTTGTGCCAAATTTGGTCCTGTGAATTAAAATACATCCTGCATATCAGATATTTACATTACGATTCATAACAGTTGCAAAATTATAGTTATGAAATAGCAATGAAAATAATGTTATGATTGGGGTTCACCACAACATGAGGAACTTTTTAGGGTTGCGGCATTAGGAAAGTTGAGAACCACTGCCTTAGAGGTTGTTGGACTGCAACTTCCAGCATTCCTCACCATTCGCTATGCTGGCTCATGCTATAGGGTTGTGAGCGTTGGTAGGCCGCCCAAATAACCACACTCACTCAGGTGTTGAGGAAATGCTTTATGGGTCCTTATTCCAAGGCAAAAACAACCGTACTGAGGCTTTCCCTCCAGAACTCCTGCTCTTAACTCCCCGAGCCCCTCCCCCCTCTGGCGAAGAGCCAATCCCTGAACAGATAACAATCCCTGAACAGATAACCCAAGAAGCCCCACCCCTCTTGTCCTTTTTCGGCGGGAACTTCAACTACAGCAACAACACTGAACAAGAAGAGCCAAAATGGCGACCGCCCTCCGATTGCTCGATCCTCTTCCAAGATGGCGGCGCGTCTTTGTCCACTGCTATCCCGCATTGGACAAGGCGCCGCTGACATAGCGCCCCCTCCCGAAGGAGTCCACCGACCTGAGGGAAAAGAAGCAAAGTATATTCAGGGCCCTGGCTTGTCCGGGAAGGCCCTATGAAACCTATTGACTAATCTGGGGGCCTTGACATGTTCGGCTAACACCCACTCTGGCTGCAAGTCTTTGGAAAGCCACTGTACAAAGTATTGAAGTCTGCCCCTAAGCTTTCTAGAATCTAAAATATCCTTAAGCTCAAAGTGGGTATGTTCCCGATCATGATCGGGACTGGGGCGCTTCCCGGTAGAGACCACTGGCGGTGGGTCACTGCCTTCTTAAGCAGGCTAACGTGGAACACCGGGTGCACCTTGCGCCACGTGTGGGGAAGGTCCAGCCGAAGGGTGACCGGGTTGATCACTTCAGTCACCCGTAGTGGGCCAACAAACTTGTCCGCAAACTTGCGGGAGGGCTGGGTTGATCGCAGGTGCTTGGTGGAGAGATACACCATGTCTCCTTCCACATAGGTTGGCTGTGGCCCTCTCTTTTTATCTGCGAGAGGTTTGTAGTCTTCTCTGGCCTTCCTCAGCGTCCTTTGATCTCTGGCCAGGCCGCGGCAACCCGAGCGCCCCAGGACTCGGGGTGCAAGGTGGTGGTGCAGAAGTGTCAATAGCTGGGAAGGGCAGGAAGTCTCGACCACTCACGGCCCGGAACGGAGACACCCCGTGGACGCGTGGTCGGTGTTGTTATAACAGTATTCTGCTACATCCAACAGGTTGGCCCACTGGTCCTGCTGATATGTAGAGAAGCACCTCAAGTATTGTTGGAGCGTCCGCTGAACTCTTTCGGTCGCTCCGTCTGTCTCGGGATGGAATGCCGTACTCAACGGCCGTTGGGTCCCCAGGGCGACCAGGAACGCCTTCCAAAATTTAGCGGTGAATTGTGGCCCGCGGTCACTTATGATCCGACGAGGGCTACCATGCAGGCGAAACACATGATGTACAAAGAGTTTGGCCAGCTCTGGTGCCGTTGGCAGCCGTCGCAACGGCACAAAGTGGGCCTGTTTGGAGAACAGGTCCACTACCGTCCAGATGGTGGTGAACCCCCCGCTCACCGGGAGGTCCTCTACGAAATCCATGGCAATCTCTCTCCATGGTTCCGCAGGGTCAGCTACTTGCTGCAATAGGCCCGTGGGGCGTCCCACCTTCGTTTTGTTCCTGGCGCACACGTCACACTCGGCAATGTATTGCTTTGCGTCCCTCCTCATCATCGGCCACCAGAACTGCCGGGCGAGTAGCTTCAGCGTCTTGGTTAGCCCGAAGTGTCCTGCCATGAGCGTGTCGTGCCCTATTTTTCTAGGACCTGTGCCCTCAGGGCTTCGGGACGTAAACTTTGGTTCCCTGGCTCCAAATGCCATCATTCTCTTCCAGGCCTTCCGGGTGCCGGACCAGCCATTCGTCTGTGCGGGACGCGGCCTTGATCTGGTCCAGGAGAGGCCTCGCCAGCTCTCCGGTGGTGGGCTTTGCTTTGGCTGCTGCCCGGGTGGCGCGACCAAGCCCAGTTGTGGTTTAGAAAATACGGTTCCCATCTCCCCTGGGGCAGAGTAGTCCGCATCAGGCATGCGCGAGAGAGCGTCCGCTACGACATTTCTAGGTCCCGGGAGGTACCTCAACTTAAAATTGAATCTGCTAAAGAACTGGGCCCATCTCAGCTGCTTAGCGTTCAGTCTCTGGGGGGTCTGCAGGGCCTGCAGGTTCTTGTGATCTGTCCAAACTTCGAAAGGGACCGGGGTTCCCTCCAGGAAGTGCCTCCAATGGGCCAGAGCCGCCCGTATGGCAAACGACTCCTTCTCCCACACGTGCCATCTTTTTTCCGCTTGGGTGAACTTCTTGGAGAGGTAAGCACATGGGCTCAAGTGACCTTTTCCATCCGGCTGGAGGAGGACCGCTCCGTATGCCGCCTCGGACGCGTCACACTGCACTGTGAAGGGCCTGTTCATCACCGGGTGAATCAACAGGGGCTGGCTGGTGAACTGCCGCTTGAGGTTCACGAACGCCTCTTGACACTGTGGTGTCCATTGAAGTTTGGCACTAGGGGTTTTGGTCTTCCTGGTTTCTCCCAACCCCTTAGTTTTAAGCAGGTCTGTTAGCGCCAAGGTAGTTTCTGCAAAATTCGGGATGAATTGCCGGTAGAAGTTGGCGAATCCCAGGAACCCCTGCAGCTGTCTCCGCGCGCGGGGGCTTCCCATTCCAGTACGTCTCGTACCTTCGCCGGGTCCATCGCGATGCCTCGTGTGGAGATGCGATATCCCAAGTAGTTCAGCTCGGTCTGATGGAACTCGCACTTGGACAACTTGGCGTATAGCCGATTGTCTTTCAGCCTCTTTAGAACTTCTCGGTCAAAGCCACGTGTTCTGTATGAGTCTCTGTGTAGATCAGGACGTCGTCCAGGTACACGATGACCCCCTTGTACAACAGGTCTCTGAGGGCCTCGTTGATCAGCTGTTGGAAAATTTTAGTCACCCCTTTCGGCCTAAAGGGGGTGACTAAAAACTCGAAATGGCCCAAGTGACAGTTGAAGGCCGTCTTCCAGCAGTCCTCTGGCTTGACCCGGATTCTATAAAATGCCTCCCGAATGTCCAGCTTAGTGAACAGCCTGGCCTTCCCCAGCTGGGCCAGGATTTCGGACATCAAGGGGAGGGGGTACGGATTCGTCGAGCTGATGGCGTTTATCCCTCGGTAGTCCACACAGAGCCGGAGACTCCCATCCGCCTTGGGGCGGAAGAGCACGGGGGCCGCCAGTGGGCTGTCGGAGTGTCTAATAAAGCCCCTGGCCAGGTTTTTGTCTATGAATTCTCTCAGCGCCCTTTTCTCCGGCTCAGACATCGCATACATCTTGGGTTTGGGGAGCGTCGCCCCCTCTTCTATCTTAATGGCACAGTCCATGGCGCGGGAGGGTGGCAGCTCGTCGCATTCTTTCTCGCTGAACACCTCAGCCAGCTCCCAATAGTCCCGCGGCACTCCTGCCAATTGGGCGAGCCCGGCCCCTGCCGTATTAGGACTCCTCTCCTTCTCCTGGGTATTCTATCTTGGCCTGAACCTGCCCATCTCGGAAGCGCACTTCCCCTGTCTTCCAGTTGATTTTTGGATTGTGTTCCTCCAACCAGGGGCTACCCAAAATTAAGGGTTGGTTAGCCATCTCGGAGATCACAAAATTGATGCGCTCTCTGTGGGCCCCTATCCGCACCTCTAGCTCCCCGGTCTTTTTGGTGGCTGGCGCCTCGTTGGCGAAGGTCCCATCCAGCTGCGCGAACAGGATCGGGGCCACTAGCTCCTGAGGGGTCACTCCTAGCTGGGCTGCTAAGCCAGGGGACATTAAGCATCGGGTGCAACCACAGTCTAGCATGGCATTAGCCTCGGTCTCTTGGCCGGTGGTGGGGCAGCGCCGGGCTACCTTAAATGTGAGGATTCCTCCACTGGGAGGCTCCGACTCACCGCCCTGGGAAGGTGAGATCTGCCGCGGCGCTCACGGCAGATCGGGCTCGTTTTCCGCCGACTCTTCCGATCCGCTCTCCTCCGCGCCTCCCCGTAGTCTCCTCCGCCCCTCGGGTTGGTTGGCGCCGAGCCAACTCTCTAGCCGCCGCTCCTTTGGCCTTGGTCGTCTTCGGTGTCCCGGGGTCGGGTCCGGCCCCCTCTCCCCCCTGGCGGCGGGCGGCACCCTCCTCGGGCATTCGACCGCCCGGTGCCCCTCTCGGCCACAGGTGAAGCAAGCGCCTCTCCGCGGTCTATTTGCGTCTCGACTTAGCGACCTCCGCCGGGTTGGCGACCTCCGGGCCAGCCCGTTCGTATGGTTGGGGCCGGGTCGCGTGCTCGCGGGCGTCTCGGTGTCTCCTGGGTGCCGCCTCCCGATCGCACTCCACTTGGCCGGCCAGGTCAATCCATCCTTCAAGGGTGGCTGGGTTTCTGCGGTTCAGAGCCCAATCCAGGACCTCTTTCTCAATCCGGCCTTAAAGTAGTCTAATTTGGTCGCCTCTGACCAGTCCCGGAGTGTTCCGGCAAGGGCCTTGAACGCCAGGGCGTACTCGGATACCGCCCTCGACCCTGGTAGATCCGCTTCAATTCCGCCTTAGCTTTCGCTTCCGCGTGCGGGTCTCTAAACCGCTGCTGCAGCGCCTCAGGAAAGCCTCAATACCCCTAAGCTCCGGGGCATCGGTCTCGGTCATCTGGACCAACCAGTCGGCCGCAGCGTTTTCAGGTTGCTTCCACGGCCCTCACTTGGGCCGCCTCGGGGAACGAGTCTCCGTAGTCCTCCATAAAATTGCGGACATTGGTGACAAAAAGGAAAGGTGGCTTGGGTCTCCATCGAACTTGACTTTTAAGTCTCTCCGATGGCCGCTCCTCCAGGGTCCGGCCGCTCGAGCCCAGGTTGAAGGTGGAGGCCCCTGGCGGGGGTAAAGTCGGCGCCGCCCCTCTGAAGGCGGGCCTGCCGGACGGTGGTCTCTCTGCCCTCCGGGCCGCATGGCTTGAACGCCCCTCCGTACCTCGATCTTCCTCCGGTGGGGTCCCCATGCGTCCATCCGCCGCTGCATCATTCCCATCTGCTGGCGGATGTCGGTTATGGCTCTGGCCATCTCTCCCATCATCTCCTCCATCCGCTCGCCCGACTCGTGCCTTCCACTGGGGCTGACCGGCTCCCTCCCCGGGCCTGGGGCTCCCCTTCCTCCGCCGCGTCACCTCGTCCCACAGGAGGGGAGGAATCGCGGCCTCCTGGTCGCCTGCTCCGGCGACGATCACAGGCCTCTCCCTCTCCGGGCCTCCAGCTGCCTCACCGAGAATCTCATCTTCCACCTCCTCGGATCCCAGCCAGCGAGGTCCCACTCGGGGGTCCTGGAGGCCTTCTTCCCTTCCGCTGGACATCTCAGGTGGGGGGTCACGGTCGGATCGGCTCACGACTGCGATTCAGGTTGTGAGTACGGTTTTTGTGTGAGCGTTGGTAGGCCGCCCAAATAACCACACTCACTCAGGTGTTGAGGAAATGCTTTATGGGTCCTTATTCCAAGGCAAAAAAAACCGTACTGAGGCATTCCCTCCAGAACTCCTGCTCTTAACTCCCGAGCCCCCCCCTGACGACGAAGAGCCAATCCCTGAACAGATAACAATCCCTGAACAGATAACCCAAGAAGCCCCACCCCTCTTGTCCTTTTTCGCGGGAACTTCAACTACAGCAACAACACTGAACAAGAAGAGCCAAAATGGCGACCGCCCTCCGATTGCTCGATCCTCTTCCAAGATGGCGGCCGCGTCTTTGTCCACTGCTATCCCGCATTGGACAAGGCGCCGCTGACAGGGTGCTGCACTTCCACTAGTTTTGGTGAGCCGTGGTTGCCCACTGGAAGATTATTTGAGCCCTATGTGTGTGTGTGTGCACGCGTGCGTGCATGTGTGTGCCTTCAGATCATATTAAACATAGGGCAAACCTAAATCAAATCTAGCATGGGGGTTTCCTGGCAGGATTTATTCAAGAGGAGGTCTGGCATTGCCTTCCTCAGAGCCGGTGACAGTGAGATTTTTGTTATAGCAAAACTTCAGTTATGAAGTAGCAGTGAAAATAATGTTATGGTTGGGGGTCACCACAACATGAGGAACTGTATTAAAGGGTCACGGCATTCGGAAGGTTGAGAAACACCGGTTTAAAGATTTCCAAAGAAAGGGAAGTCATCACTCCACAAAACACCACGAAACCTCTACTACTGTCAATTTTTAGGCAGAATCTTTTACCTTGTGAGTTGAATCCATTGTTTCATGTTCTAGTCTCTGAAGCAGCAGAAAGCAAGGTCTCTCCATCTTCTACATCAGTGTTTCCCAACCGCTGTTCTGCGGCACACTAGTGTTCCGTGAGAGATCAGCTGGTGTGCCGCGGGAAAACCTCTCTTCCCCCCTTTCTTCCTAGTGTTCCCTGGGGGTGCCTTCCCCTCGTGTGGGAGGCCCTCACTCCCTCCCTCCCTCCTTCCTTCCTTCCTGCCTGCCTGCCTGCCTGCCTGCCGGCCTCTCCCTCTTGCCTGGCTCACCGACATTGTTGACCAGGAGGACCCTTTCCGAAGCGGCCCTGCGCCTTCTTTCCCCCCACCCTCCATCTGCCGGTGGGCTTCCCTGGTGGCGTGGAGGAGGCTTTGGGAGGCGTGGGGCTGGGCCAGGTATGCAAGGAGGGTGCGCGGGCGGAGGTGTGGCCAGTCCCTGCGGAGCAGCGCCTCCACCTCCCGCAGTGGGCCCTCCGCCTGGCCAGAGAGAAGCAGCGCCGAGCCCGGGGAGAGGAGCGTGGCCAGGCGGAGGCACACAGCCTGGCCCAGGTCCCGTGACGTCCCCGTCACTACACACAGGCTTCGGTCCAAGCCGCGTGCCTCCATCGGCCCCGAGAAGCCAGGCAGCCAGGCAGGCAAGAGGGAAAAGAGAAAGAGGGAGGGGCCTGGGCTGAAAGGGGGTGGGGTCCAGGTGGAGGCCACGCCCCGAGTGACCAGGTGTGCCGCAGCTCAAAAAAGGTTGGGAAACACTGTTCTACATGATGTGTTGTAGTTGCACCTGAAATGAAGGCTGAGACAATGCAGCCTACGCCTAGAAACGCTAAGCGTGTTACTCAAGAGCAGGAGTCTGACGAGGAGTAAGCGGGAAAGGGAATAAGGCAAATACTTAATGAGTCCTCTGATGATGATACATTCTGGGGTTTTTCGGAGGACGGTGGGTGTGATGGTGAGGAGCATTCAATGGGAGATAGGGCGGAGGGTTCGCAGAGTTCTGAAGAAGTGTCTACTGACTTGGATTGGACTAAAGTTCAGCGGATACGGGATGTTTGTGAAGAACCTACTAGCAGTGACTCATTTGTAAGGTTTGCTGAAGATGGGAACTGGAGTACTGGGGATCAGGCTTCATGCTGGGGTGATCTAAGTCGTAGCAGAAGACGAAGGGATTGGCATGAAAGTCAAAAGGCAGCACATGAAGCAGTATTGGTAGCTGAAAGGAATGATGACGGGGCGTTAGCTCACTCTAGTTCTGAGGAAGAATTGTGAACAAAGAGGGACACGGAATTAACCATTCTTTGCAGCTGGCAAAGGGTTGTACTTGCTGCCCATGTTCTGCCCTGTGTTGCTGTGCTGCTGTGTTGCTGTGGAACTGCATCTTGGATGTGTGCCCTGGACTCTGGACCTGTTTCTTGGACTTTGGTATCGTATCTGGCGAGATCCGCATCTCGTACTTTCTCACTGGCTACACCAATTCAAAACCCTGTGTGCTAGATTCTGCTGTTCCCGTTTTGACTCCGGTTCGCCTTGGCTGCTGCTCTACGCTGGTTTCCTTGCTGCATATCGACCCAGGACTGCTTGACAACGCTTCCTCGCTTATGCTTCTCCCAGATTGGTGACCACAGACTGGCTGACAACACGCTGCTTCCTGTTTCCTCATTTTTGTTGTGTTCCTGTTTATCGCGGGTTTTCTGGAGATTTAATCCGGTTCTTTTGTGTTTTGTTAACTTTTGACATGGCTGGTTGGATTTTTGTGTTTACACATGCCGTTCTTTAGTGCGTTTGGTCTCTTTTGGCCAATTTGGAACGTTGGAACGCTGAAAATAAACTCTTACTTTAAACTCAAGTGAGTTTGACTCCTTTAAGGGCGTCTGTTCACAACATGATGCCTCTTCAGATATTTAAAAATGGCTATCATTTAACCCTCTCAATTTTCTCTTCTGTTGAAATCTGAATTCTAGCCTGAAAAAGTATAGTCTGTGGGAAATAGTTGTTTGGTTGCATAAGCTGGCCCCAACCCACCTGCAAGCACATATAATTGGCCCATTAGTTTCTACCAAGGCCATTTGTTTCTTTAATGGAATAATGAAACACAAAGAAAAGCAACCCAGTTTGCTTGGCCTCCCATGACTTCAGCCATTCAGCATTTTAATCACAGGGAAAGGTCAAATGCACAAGCCTCTCCTTGCCTGCTAATGTTCCGCTGTCCATCTGTGGTTCAGACAGATGGAAGTCCAAATGCCAAGGCAGCAGCGTATGTTGTTCTCGCCATTTCCTCTCGCATCCAGCCATGCTTCCAGGTTAACTGGCACAAAACAACTCCTTTCTTAAGCGGGAGACTGAGCCTACAGGATAGCAACTTTCATGCCAAAGCCTGTCAGTTATTAAATGCCACAGATGGATTAAAGTTGTTTGGTTGTAGTTGCCCCTGAAATGAAGGCTGAGACAACCAAAGGCGAAGAGATCCCATAACGCAGCCCAGATTTCTGCTGCGGGCTCCCACTCGGCGCAGATTTTCAAAGTTGTCCGGACTGACATCTTGTCCGGTGCTCTGAGGGACCGGGTGAATCTCTCTTGAAACAAGTGCCTTTCCGGACTCCCTGAAAGAGGCGAGAGTCACCCCCCTCTTGAAAAAGACATCGCTTGACCCCGAGGTTCCTGCTAACTACCGCCCGGTTGCCAACCTACCCTTCCTGGGCAAGCTTCTTGAGCGAGCAGTAGAAAGCCAAATTGGGTCTTCTTAGATCAATCCGGGGCTTGGACCCGTCCCAGTCGGGCTTCCGCGCGGGCCACGGAGTGGAGTCCGTTCGTGGCAATCACTGATGACATCCGTCGGCAACTGGATCGGGAGGCTCGGCAATCCTAGTCCTCTTGGACCTTACGGCGCCTTTGATACCGTCGACCACGACCTGCTTCTCCATCGCCTGGCGGCCTCTGGGATCAAGACAGAGCTCTGGCCTGGCTGGAATCGTTCCTACGAGGCCGCTCGCAGCGGGTCGAGTGGCAGGGTCAAGTCTCTTTGAAAAACGAACTGGAGTGTGGAGTTCCTCAGGGTGCCATTCTATCTCCCACCCTCTTTAATATCTACATCCAGCCCCTGGCTAATATTGCTAGGAGCCACGGGTTCTCCTGCTACCAATACGCAGACGACACGCTGCTCTTGAAGCTTGACCCAGGGTCATCATCAGTACCGGACAGTTTCAGCCTAGGATTGAGGGCGGTGGCGAGCTGGCTCAGAGCATATAGACTCAAGATCAACCCGGCTAAAACGGAGATCCTCTGGCCTGGCCGTCCCGACCCCGCCCACCACTTCCACTCTTCGAGGCGAGTCCCTGGCTCCAGCCCCGCGGTGAAAAGCCTGGGAGTGATCCTGACGAAAATCTCACGATGGAGGCCCAGATCCAGGCTGCAGCTAAGGGCGCCTTTTTCCATCTCCGTAGGGCCCGTCGGCTGGCTCCCTACCTTCCACCAGAGGCCTTGAGAACAGTGGTCCATGCCACCGTCGTCTCACGCCTCGACTACTGCAACGCCCTATATGTGGGCCTCCCCCCAGACAACAACTAAGAGGCTGAAACGCATCCATAACGCCGCAGCCAGACTCATTACTGGGTCATCAGTGAGGGATCACATCTCCCCCATTCTTAAAGAACTCCACTGGCTGCCCCTAGAGTTCAGAGCCCTTTACAAACTCCTGGTGCTCACCTTTAAAGCCCGGCACAACATTGGGCCTTCCTATCTGAGTGACCGGCTGACGACCCAATGCAGCGAGAGGCCAGCACGCTCCATCAACGGTGACCGCCTGACTACTCCTGGAGTGCGGGAGGCTAGACTGGCGGAAACTCGGCGGAGAGCCTTCTCCGTCGCGGCCCCTTCGACTTGGAACTCACTGCCGCCCGCCCTCAGAGCCTCTCCGACTCTATCTGGATTCCGCCCAGCCCTGAAGACCTGGCTCTTCCGCCTAGCGTTCGGGACTGGCTCGGTACCCTGGACTACTTGAGCCACCCCTCCTGTTTATATTCCATGTTTTTAAACTGTTGTACATTGTTCACCCTAGGGTTTTAACTGTTGTAAGTCGCCCGGAGCACCGCCGGTGGAGGGCGACTCACAAATATTAAAGTATTATTATTATTATTATTATTAAATACTATTTGTTTTCAGCATCAGGGTTTGTATTGTCGAAGGCTTTCATGGCCAGAATCACTGGGTTGTTGTAGATTTTTGGGGCTGTATGGCCATGTTTTAGAAGCATTCTTTCCTGATGGGCGAAGCGGAGGCGCCGCCGGAGACGCAAGCGACGCCGACGCAGCCGACGCACAGGGTGTCCACCCCTGCCTCCGCCCCCTGTGGGCCCACCCCACAGTGACGTGAGAGCTCTCCCTCCCCCCCTCCTGCTGGAGGAGGGAGAATGCCGACAGAGGGAAGAGCACCAGCGCCACCTATCTGGTGGAGGACCGACACCATCCTCGCTAATTCCACAAGCTGAGTCCCAACCGGGCCAGCTGAAGATCCGTCTGTTGACACCTCAGCTCTTGGAGCCCTGGAAGGATTCAGCTACCGCTGCCGCTAAGAACTCGGGCAGTAACCCCCAAAGGGAGAGGACAGGTAGTCTCTCAACATCGAAACCTACCCAGGAGAGGCCGGCCCTAGAACAAGTACTACCATCAGAACAGAGAGGAGGAGCTATAGACATCATCGGCCCCTCTCCTAGGACTCTGACTAATTCAAAGGGTGGGAGGTAAAGATCGAAGGACCTTTTGGGGGGGCGGGATTCAACAACGGGAGTCGGAGAGAATCTCTTGGCCCCATCCCCGCACCCCCTCAATTGGAGCCGGTTATCGGACCCAATAAGCTATCGGGCACAGATCAAGGACTACCTCCATCACGGACAATGCAGAACCCTATTGAGGGAAGGGATGGTAGACAGGCAATATTGCCCCCATCCTCAATTCAACACTCCCTAGGACATGACAGGCAACTCTGGCATACACCCCTTTCCGGAGGGTGGGCAGAAGACTGGACACCTAGTGGAGTTGCCGGAGGATGAGGCGTGGGGGCGGGTAATACGTGTGATCTCGGGAAGGGGCAACAGGGACGGTAGACGTAGGCCGGATGAGAGAAGGCGGAGGAGCCAAAGAAAGGCTCGTCCCCCTTCTGACCTACGGGCTATCCCTAGGCACGCAGATGAGGAGTTCCCTACTACCTCTCCTCCAACTTTGGTACTAGTCTACACCAGGTCCGTGCGTAACAAGACAGGGATCATCAGGGATTTCCTCCTCGAGAGGAAGGCCGACCTGGCCTGTTTCACTGAAACATGGCTCCAAGAGGGAGACGAGGTCATTATGCACGAGATAACTTCTCCTGGGTTTGTTGCTAGTTGCCAGATGAGGACAGAGAGGTGGGGGGGAGGGGTCGAAATCCTCAGCCGAGACAATTTTAATTCCAGGACGATTCCGACAGCAAACATTCCCGGAATGGAATGCGCGGGCCTGGTGTGGGACCTTAGTGAGAGCGTAGCCTTCCTGTTGGTGTACCGTGCACCCAACGCACCACCGGGGAGTCTACCTAAGCTGCTGGAGGTGGTCGCGAGTGGGCATTGAGATTCCCTAAGCTTATTGTCTTGGGGACTTCAATGTCCGCCCGATACCACCTCCCCCTCAATAGCAGCCGTGGACCTGGTGTCTACCATGGAGGCACTAGGACTCTCACTCTGCAGGACCGGCCCCACACATCAGGCCGGGCACACCTTGGATTTGATCTTCACTGCCGGAATTAGCGTGATCCCAACCTCCATAACGGAGGTTCCATGGTCGGATCACAGTGTCTTGGAAGTCCGTCACAGTGTCTTGGAGTCCCCTCCCAGTAAGGGTGCCGAACCTATTCTGGTTCGCACGAAGAGACTTATGGAACCCACTAGGTTCCTAAATGCTCTAAGGGATTGGGAACTCCCCAGCGACTCAGTCGATGGGCAAGTGGAATGCTGGAATACCAGTCTCTCTGCTGCTCTTGTCGAGATCGCCCCCAGGCGCTCTCTCCTCCCCCGTAGAAATCGCTCGCCTTGGTTCACCGAGGAGCTACGGGCGATGAAGCGGAGGAAGAGATAGCTAGAGGACGTGTGGCGGAACCTCTGCGATGGAGCATCGAAATCGGCTTATAAATAGTTTAAAGAGGTTTATGAGCAAGCTATTAAGGGAGCTAAAAAAGTCTACTATTCTTCCTTGATAGAGTCGGCTAGTTCACGCCCAGCTCAACTTTTTAAGATAATTCGGTCCTTGACAACAATCCCAACTGTCCCAAATGATAGGGGTTTGGCTCCAACAGCTGAGGTTTTTCAGAACTATTTCGCCGACAAGATCTCGACTCTCCGCCGGGATATTCCAGCCACTCTTGATAGAGTTAGTGAACTCAAGACCCCGCCGCCACTCGGCGGGCCCACCTTCACCCGTTTCCAACTGCTGGACGCAGCAGCTGTCGATAAGTTACTCGCTGCAGCTAGACCAACTACCTGCTCCCTCGACCCGTGCCCCTCCTGGCTTGTTAGAGCTTGCCGGGAGGGGCTCTGAGCCCCCTGGGAACGATCATAAATAGCTCCCTTGAGCAAGGAGTCTTCCCAGGGGGATTGAAAGAGGCTATGGTAAGACCGCTGCTGAAGAAGCCGAATTTAGACCTTTCGGCTCCCTCCAATTACTGGCCTGTTTCCAACTTGCCTTTCTTAGGCAAGGTGATTGAGAGGGCAGCAGCAGATCAGCTGCAGCGGTTCTTAGAAGACATAGCTGGACTTGATCCCTCCCAGTCCGGCTTCCGTATTGGGCATGGGACGGAGACTGTGCTTGTCGCCATTACAGACCAACTTCGCCGCCAGCTGGACCAGGGTGGATCAGCCCTGCTTGTTTTGTTAGATCTAACAGCAGCGTTTGATACTGTAGACCATGCATTGTTGACCCACCGTTTAGCCGGCTCTGGGGTTGGGGGGACTGCCCTTAAATGGGTGGCCTCCTTCCTCCGGGACCGGGGACAACGTGTGGAGGGGGGGGGGGGGGTCTCCGGGAGACTTCCACTTGACTGTGGGGTCCCCCAGGGGGCCATCCTCTCCCCCTTATTATTCAACGTTTATATGCGCCCCCTGGCCCAGCTGGCCCGTGACTTTGGTCTGGAGTGTTATCAGTATGCGGATGACACCCAGCTTCTGCTGAGAATGGACGGCAGGCCGGATACCGTACCCGATTGTTTCCATCAATGCCTTGAAGCCGTGACTGGATGGCTGTGTGCCAGCCAGCTGAAGGTGAATCCGTCGAAGACGGAGATCTTGTGGCCCGGTCGGCCTGGACTGCATGAGTGCCGGTTGCCTACCCTGGATGGCGAGCGACTCAGCTTGTCACCTGTTGTTAAGAGCCTGGGTGTTCAACTAGACCTCCTGCTGACCATGGAGACTCAGGTCTCCGTGGCCAGCAGGTCGTCATTTTTTCACCTACGACAGGCTAGGCAACTGGCACCCTACCTTTCCAGGGGCGACCTGGCCACGGTGATCCAAGCGATGGTCATCTCGAGGCTGGACTACTGTAACGCCCTCTACGTCGGTCTTCCCTTGTCAACAATCCAGAAACTCAAGCTAGTGCAAAATGCCGCTGCTCGCTTGCTGGCGGGAGCGTCAGTGAGGAGCACATCACGCCCATCCTTCGGCAATTGCAGTGGCTTCCCATTAAGTACAATTGCCTTCAAGGGGTTGGTTTTAACCGTTAAGGCCTTACACGGCCTAGGGCCTGCGTTCCTGAGGGACCGCCGTGCTCCGGATCTTCCCCCGAGATCACGACGATCAGAGGAATGGAATTTGCTTCTGGTACCATCGATCCGCTCCTGCCACTTATTGACAACCAGGCAAAGAGCCTTCTCTGTGGCAGCCCCGGTGTTGTGGAACTCCCTCCCAGACCACACCCGGGCTATCCCAGAGCTCATCCCTTTTCGAAGAGCTTGCAAGACCGCCCTCTTCAGACTAGCCTTCAACTAGGCAAACCAGCCTAGTGTAATATCCTTATTTAAGGTACCTCTGGTCCAAGGAAATGCTACTGTATTTTATCTTGCACCTTGGGATGTGATGCGTGATTTTATGTTTTATGTTTTATTGTATGGCTGCATGGTTGGTACATGCTGCCTATTTTACATGTTGTCACCCGCCCCGAGCCTGCAGGGAGGAGCGGAATACAAGACCGAACAATAAATAAATAAATAAATAAATAAATAAATAAATAAATAAATAAAATGTTTCACCTGCATCTGTGGCAGGTATCCTCAGAGGTTGTGACACCTCACATCCTCTGAGGATGCCTGCCATAGATGCAGGTGAAACATCAGGAGAGAATGCTTCTAGAACATGGCCATACAGCCTGAAAAACCTAGGTAAAGGTAAAGGTTTTCCCCCAACATTAAGTCCAGGTATGGTGCTCATCTCCATTTCAAAGCTGAAGAGTCGGCGCTGTCTGTATACACCTCCAAGGTCATGCGGCTGGCCTGACTACATGGAGCGCTGTTACCTTCCTGCTGGCGCAGTACCTATTGATCTACTCACATTTGCATGTTTTCAAACTGCCAGGTTGGCAGAAGCTGGGGCTGACAGCGGAAGCTCATGCCACTCCCCAGATTTGAACTTGCGACCTTTTGGTCAACAAGCTCAGCAGCTCAGCAGTTTAACCCACGGTGTCACCGGGAGCCCCTTTAAAGTACAACAATAAATAGTGTTGTGACTATCAAATATCGTCAAGGAGTGAAATCAAATAGCTAAGGCAGAGATCAACCGGGGGGAAATGTCTGAATGTTCTACAACTATCAAAAAGCACTGAAAACCAACAGTCACAGGGAACTCACAGGAGACCTTTTGGGAACAACAGTGTTCCCCCACTGCTCTTCTGCCCAAATATTTCTGTATCCCCCCACCCAATTTGCCAGTATGGCCTCTCTGGCACGTAGGATGCATTTTCATCCATTTCACCCATTCCACAGCCCACCAGATCCTCAGAGTGAACAGGTGTGCATAGCCTGTCCATGAGACAAGTGGAGAATTGTTTTGTCTCCAACTGAACAAGAAGAATGCAGCTTATGGGCGTGGAGACTGGCAAATGCTGTAGGTTCTACAAGAGGCTTCCAGAAGGGCATGAATACATCACATTGCTTCCCCTCAGCAAAAATGTGTGCGTCCACATATGTGACAGGGTGAGGCTTGGAATACCATTCCCTCATAAATTGTTCTTCTCATTGTTGGAAGAGACCTCGTGGGCCACCCAGTCCAACCCTGTCAAGAAGCAGGAAAATCGCATTCAAAGTACCCCTGACAGATGGCCATCCAGCCTCTGTTTAAAAGCCTTCAAAGGAGCCTCCACCACACTCTGGGACAAAGAGTTCCATTGCTGAACCACTCTCACCATTAGGAAGTTCCCTCTAATGTCCAGGTGGAGCCTCCTTTCTTGTAGTTTGAAGGATTGTTCCATGTCCTGGTCTCCAGGGCAGCAGAAAACAAGTTTGCTTGCTCCTCCCTGTGAATACCCTTCACATACTGATATATGGCCTTCATCATGTCTCCTCTCAGCCTTCTCTTCTGCAGGTGAATCATGCCCAGCTCTTCAAGTTGCTCCTCATAGAGTTTGTTCTCCAGACCCTTGATCATTTTAGTTGCCCCCCCTGGACACATTCCAACTTGTCAACATCACAATGGGACATAGTATTGCAGGTGTGTTCTGACTAAGGCAGAAAAGATGCTAGCATGACTTCCCTGGTTCTAGACACTAGACTATTGAAGCAGTCCAAAATTCCATTGGCTTTTTTAGCAGCCGCACCACATTGTTGGCTCATGTTCACCTTCCTGTCCACGAGACCCCAAGATCGTTCTCATACATACTGCTGTCGAGCCAGGCATCGCCCATTCTGTATCTTTGCATTTCATTTTTTTCTGCCTAAGTCTTACAGTGCCGAGGCAATGGGGATGTCGGGAGGGGAGAGGCTGACTACCCACAAAATATTATTAAATATGGTTTTCTGTGGGTGAGCAGATGGCAACTACTGGGTGGCAAATGTTCTGTATCAGAAACTAGAGCTGATGTGGTCTACCCAATCCAATTTTCTGAATCAGCACCCCAAATAACCAAATTGAATCTAAAGTTTGTAACCCTTTTGGTACAGTGGTTCCTGGTCAAAGTGGTCCTTGGTCAAAAAAAAGGTTGTGAACCACTGTTCTAATCTGTTAAGATCATTTTGAATTCTGCTCCTGTCTTCTGGAGTATTGGCTCTCCCTCCCAATTTGGTATCGTCTGCAAACTTGATGATCATGCCTTCTAACTCTTCATCTAAATCAGTGGTTCCCAAATTTTTTTGGCCTACCGCCCCCTCTCCGGGAAAAAATTTACTCACCACCCCCCTAGAATTTTTTTTAAAAAAATGTAATAGCAATTAAACAGAGAGATATAAGTATTAATCCAGTGGTTCTCAACCTTTCTAATGCCGTTGGCCCTAAATAAGGTTCCTCATGTTGTGGTGACCCCCCAACCATATTTTCGTTGCTACTTCATAAATAATTTGGCTACTCCTACAAATTCTAATGCAAATATCTAATATGCAGGATGTATTTTCATTGTTACAAATTAAACATAATTAAAGCATAGTTATTAATCACAAAAACAATATGTTTGGGGGAGTATGGACAATGGATGATGGGATTTGCAGTACCTTCAACCAAATCAGCTCTGACTTCCACAGCCGAGACTCCATGAATGACAGACCTGGACCAAACGTGGCACACAGAACCCCAATGACCAACAGAAAATACTGGAGGGGTTTGGGAGGAATTGACAGTGATTTAGGGGAGATGTAGTTCACCTACATTTGGAGAGCACTCTGAACCCAAACAACCCTGGATCTGGACCAAATTTGGCACAAATACTCAATATGCCCAAATTTGAATATTGGTGGGGTTGGGTGATTTATTTTGTCATTTGGGAGTTGTAGCTGCTGGGATTTATAGTTCACCTACAATCAAAGAGCATTCTGAACTCCCAACAGCAATGGAATTGAACTAAACTTGAGCAATAGAGAATACTGGACTTTGGAAATTGGGAGCTGTTTGCATTTTCCTTCATCTCCCAGGAGGCACCTGCAAATGCCGCAGCGACTCAAGGGGCATTTGCAGACATGGAGGCTTTCCTTCTCCACTGGCACACACTCGCAAGCGCGCGACTGTCTCAGCCTGCCAGTTGGAATCCCTGGGCAGGTGTTGCCTGGAAACCGCAGCACATGCCCCCTTCCTCTCCTCAACTCTGCCCGCGGCGCAGTCCCTTATCGCCCCTTCCTTCCAAGGGACCCATTGGATTGGAAGAGGCAATACAGGACTGTACCATGGGCGGAGTTGAGGAGAGGAAGGGGGCACGTGCTACTGTTTATAGGCAGCGCCTGCATGGGGTTTCCAACTGGCAGGCACACACTTGTGCGCTTGCCAGTTGGAATTCCGCCACTGCCCCCTTGCAGGGCTTCAGTGCCCCCCAAATTCTCCTGAGCCTCCCACTGCCCCCTTGGATTACCTCACCGCCCACTAGGGGGCTGTACCGCCCATTTTGGGAACCACAAATCTAAATCATTAATAAAGACGTTGAACAGAACTAAATTTTGTGGGTGACCCCCCACCAAATTGAAAATCATAGCAGAAAATGACTGGAATGACAATGCTTGTTCTACAAAAATGGAAGTGGCCTCCCGTTCACACTGCAGTTTTGACACCACTTTAAATGCCATAGCTACATCCTATGAAATACTAGATTCGTAATTTCATGTGGCACTTGAGTTTCCTGACAGAAGAAGGTAAACATTTCACAAAACTATAGGCCTCAGAATTCCATAGCAAAACCATGTCATTGACCAGGTTTAACTCCCATGTGATTTATGAAACTTAAATGATGAACGTTTAGAACGAGAGACGTAATGTTAACATAACTGAATCAAAGCCATGCAAATAAAGGGTTTGGACCGACCTGTACAAATAGACTGCCACTGTGAAAAAGACTCCAAATCACATTTTGAAATCCTGGTTAACCAAATATGAAAAAGTAGGGCTGATAGCAGAATAATAGCTCTCAACAAAAGAGAGTTCGGGTAAAAAAAGATGCAAAAAACACATTAACTGAAGTGAGTGAGAAAATGACAGATAGAAAGAAATGAATGACGAGAACAAATCTGAAAGTGAAGCAACTCATAAGCGACTTATTATAAAAGTAAAGGTTACCCCAGAGAGGAAAATTAGGTTTCTTGTTCTTGACAGAACATGAGAAACATTAATGGGGAAAAAGCCACTTGCAAAGAAGCAGATGTTTTGATTTCTTTCAGATTTCCTGGATTCTTTCAATATTCCAATTTGATGAGAGCCCTTTTAAGGTTACACAGTAATGTGCTTTATGGCAATCCCCACATAATTCCAATAATTATGTGATTAGAAATGCATTAGTAAAGGAGTGAAGGGAAGTCGCACAAAGAAATTCAGGGGCATTGATTTGTTCTTTTTTTTTTAACCCACTCATTCCAGTGCGAGGAAAATGGAGAAAAACAATTCGGTTTTTTCAAAGGAACTTGGGAACTTTGAAGCTACATAACCAAATTTTTCTAGTTATCTGTCCTGGAACAAAAGAGTAAAGCAAATAGATAACATTCAAAAGTAATTACCTTTCCAAGCACTGAGGATGGGATGAGAACTGTGGATGGACTCGTCATCCCAGGTCTGGACTCGAGCAATCCACAATTTATCTCCAACTACAGATGTAGTGCAACTCCATGGAGCAGAACCACTTTGGTTCTCACAGCTTTGTCTTCTTGAGTTTTGGGGAGCACCAGCAGGCTAGACCCAAGGGACAGGGAGACAGAGTCACAGTGGTCTATCTGGAATCCATTTGCCTGATCAGGTGCCCCATCACGCAATCATCCATGTTTGAATGTGTCTACCTCAGAGTGGGTAACCAGGACACATTAGGGATTCTGCTTATTTACTGTCTACCCTGGTGCACAAAAGTCTCCCTGCCAGAGCTAGGTGGGGTGGTATCTGGCCTTGCATTAGAGCTGGGGTGCTCATTAGGTAGATCCAGATCATCCCTGGATCTACTGGTAGATGACGCCCTGCGGCCGCAGAGGGCATCCTGGTAGATCGCAGGCAGGGCGGGAGGAAGGCTCAGTCCCGCCCCCCAGGCTCCCGACACCGCCCAGGTGCAGAAGGAAGTTGGACTGGATGACCCTTGGAGGTCTCCTCCTATTCTAGGGACCCATTGTTGTTGTTATTATTATGGTTATTATTATTATCAGAGGCTGAATGGCCATCTGTGAGGAATGCTTTGATTGTGTTTTTCCCTTATGGTAGAAGGAAGTTGGACTGGATGGCCCTTGGAGGTCTCCTCCTATTCTAGGGACCCATTGTTGTTATTATTATTATTATTATTATTATCAGAGGCTGAATGTCCATCTGTGAGGAATGCTTTGATTGTGTTTTTCCCTTATGGTAGAAGGAGGTTGGACTGGATGGTCCTTGGAGGTCTCCTTCTACTCTAGGAACCTGTTGTTGTTGTTATTATTATTATTATTATTAGCAGAGGCTGAATGAATATCATCATCATCATTATTATGAATAAATTCGGGAGCTTATTATACTCACATTGAGTTGAATTCAGTCTTAAAATATATTATATGGCTCTCACTGAAATAAATTTCCAAATATTTTGCTTTTATGGCTCTCTGAGTAGTGGGTAAGTAGATCATTTTGACTTTGTTGTTTTATAAGTAGCCTGCATGCTGAAAAAGTATTAGCACCCCTGCATTAGAGTCTCAGCGGCTAATTGTGCTGGGAGACTTCAATGTCCATGCTGAGACCACCCTGTCAGGAATGGTTCAGGACTTCATGGCCACCATGGCAACCATGGAGCTGTCCCAAATTATATCAGGGCCCACTCATGTAGCTAGATACACTTTGGATCTGGTTTTTTTAAAAGAAGTTGGGAATGAAGGGATTGGTGTGGAGGAACTTTCAATTGTTTTGTTGTCATGGACTGATCATCTGATCAGGTTTAGACTGACAGCAACATCTAACTTCTGCAGGAACGGGGGACCAATTAAGATGGCCCACCCCAAGAGACTTCCGGATGGATTCCTGACATCTCTTAGGGACTTTCCTGTCATGGCTGCAGGCAATCCTGGAATAAGGACATGACCAGGGTGGTGGACATGATCGCTCGTGAATGTCCCCTCTTGCTTAGCAGAGCCAATTCAGCTCCATTGTTGACCAGGAAGCTAGCAGCGATGAAGCAAGTGAGATGGAGATTAGAGTGCCACTAGCAGAAGACTTGGGACAAATCTGACCGAGCACGGGCTGGAGCCTCACTTAGGGACTACTCCGTGGCAATGAAGGCAGCCAAGAAAGCTCACTCAACTGCCTGCATTGTGTCTGCAGTGGTCAGGGGTCCCATCCTGAGAACTACTCAGAACAGCTCTGCTGGTCTATCAGTTGCATAGCAGGGGGTTGGACTAGATGGCTCATGTGGTCTCTTCCAACTATGATTCTATGAAGCACCGGGAAGTGGCGCAGCTGGCTAAGTGTCAGCTGCATAAGATCTCTCTGACCGGTAGGTCATGAGTTTGAGGCCTGCTCGGGTCGAGGTGGGTGCCCGACCTTAAGTGTAGCCTGCTGTCGACCTTTGCAGCCTGAAAGACAGTTGCATTTGTCAAGTAGGAGATAAAGGTACCACATTAAGTGGGGAGGCAAATTTTGATTGATTTATGAGGCCATAAAGAACTCCAGGAATCGCCGAGGAATGCGGAAGAACAACAAGGGACGCTGGAAAACGCTGAGAGAGATGAGGAGTACGTCAGCTCCCCCGGGTGGCCAGAAGTTTGCCTCTGTTCGTCTATGTTCATCAATATATGTCTAAATATGTTGTTGTCTATATATGTTGAACTGCAGGGATTGTCTGCAAGTATGTGTACTATAATCTGCTCTGAGTCCCCTTCGGAATGAGAAGAGCGGAATATAAATAAAGTAAATAAATATGATTCTATGAATGCATTGTTGGTGGGTGATGCAATGGTGGGACAGAAGGAGGTATTCGCGTAAGGTGGCAGGAGTGGGGGACCTCACAGGTTTAAGGTGTGTGAAGGATTTATCTTCTTGCTTTCAGAGCTGAATAAAGATGTCACTTCAGCTTAATATGAGAAAAGGAGCAAGGCTATAATATCAATTGAATTTCTTTAATAATAATAATAAAAAGGCACTAAATTGCGTTTTTGATATATTAGTAAGACTGATAAAAGTATATGTTATGAGCAATGAAAAAGAGAGGCTGTCATAGGAAAAATGACATTTATTCACTAAAATTTTACAAAACAATGGTTAACAAAATGTTGTGGATGCTCCTCATGGGTAGTATTGTGCCACAAAATTTTTTTTGAAGCTTCCAAACTAGAGGATAAATGTATAACCAACAGTGAGCAATGGAAAACCATGGTTAAAAATGACATACATAATATCAGGGAATAAATACCCACCCACAGACCCCAACCCGCCTTCACCTCTTCCTCCTCTTCCTCTCACACTTCCTCCATCTCCCGGCCTCTCCTCTCCTGATCCTCCCCTGCCTCCATAGGAAACTTCCTCCTCCTCCATGGCGGTCTCCTCCAGGAGACCCTCAGAGTGGGAGTGTGCGTGGCGGTGCGCGTGCCGGTCAGCTAGTGCGCGCTCACCCACGCCTTGGCCAAAGAGCAGCCAGGTCGCCCTCGCCTCCAAAACAGAAAGAGAGAGGGAGGGAGAGGAGTGGTCAGGCAAAAGTTCATCCTGAGCCGCAGAGAGGGACAGCAACGGCGACCCTCTCCTCCCTCCCTCCCTTCCTTTTTTCCCCATAACGCCCGGGATCCACCAATGGGAGTTCGCCTCCCACTCTGGCGTCACCTGTCTCCGGGCAGAATCTGCCTTTTGGAGCGAAGCCTTGAGGGAGGGAAGGAGGGCGTTCCTTCCCGGGAACCGTGGGCCAATCAGAATCTCCCGGTGGGCCACATGCGGCCCGCAGGGCGTATGTTGCCCAGGTCTGCTCTAAACTGTACTCACTGCTTCGGATGCACACACACACTTTTCTACATGGCTTCTCAAAGCAAACACACAATCTAAAATGGAGTCTTATTTCTGAACATGTCCAGACCTGATCACATGGTCTACAGCCCCGCCCACAACAAAGAGGTTAGGTAAAATTGCAAACCAATACACACATACAATACAGTTATGTACAAACCAAACAACTAGTGTAGCCTTGAGAAAGTTCCTATTTTCAACACTTTCCATAGCTTTTGAAAGTGTCATGAAACATTTCTAACCAACTGGATTTTTATTGCAGACTTCTGGCGACAAGGATGTGATTCTGAATATCTTAAGTGTTCTCACTGATCTCCTTTCTGTTGGTAAGTGGGAAACTGAAAATTGCATGTACAGTTCTTATGTACCTTTCTTCTTGTTGGCTAATCTGTCATGGTGTTTTCTAGGCAGGGTTTGTTTAAAGAAGGCTTCCTATTGCCTTCCTCTGCAGCTAAGTGTGGCCCCATTTACATTGCCATATAATGCCGTGTAATCTCTCTCTCTCTCTCTCTCTCTCTCTCTCTCTCTCTCTCTCTCTCTCTCTCTCTCTCATGCAGTTGCATGGCAGGAGGAGAGGCTTCTTTAACTATACTTTCATTGGTTTCCACCTAGGGACAAATAGGAGGCTTCTCTATACTATCAGCAAAGGCGGAAGTGAAGCACTTCTACAAGCCATGGTGAATGCTGCCCAGGTGCCCATTCCTGACTATGATATCCTCTTGCCCCTGCTTCGTCTGTTGGCCAAAGTGGGCCAAAAAGGTGAAACTCTTATGCTTTTACTATATGTGTATTATTGTGCTGTATCTCCAGCTGTGCTTCTTCAGTCACACTTTCAAGATGGAGACCTTTTGGCTACCAATAATATGAGAGATCCCTAAATTCCGAAAGAGTGGAATGCTCCCACTGAGACCACGAAGAGCCTTCTCCCTTTAAAACAAAACATTGCTTAATAGCTGGAAAAAGTTGAATTGGTAAAGTGTTGTGAATGGTACTGCCCACTTTGATTTCAAAACCCCTGGTGCTCTTTTTGTGATGTGAGAAACCTAAGTTTTATGTGCTACTACATTAATTATTTATTTATGTATTTACGTATTTATTTATATAATTTATATTCCGTCCTTCTCACCCCGCAGGGGACTCAGGGCAGATCACAATGCACATATACAGGCAAACATTCAATGCCATAGACAAACAACATATATAGACAGACAACGAGCTACACAATTGGTCAAGAGCTCACCCCAACTCGGGCAGGCCTTGAACTCATGACCTTCTGGTCAGTGGAGATCTTATGAAGCTGACTCACAGCCAGCTGTGCCACATTCCTGGTGCTAGCTAACATAACTCCATCCTAGTAGTTAACATAGCTTTGGGGAAGTACTATTCTGATTTAGGAAAAGACATGGGGTCAAAAAATAGACCCAATTTCTATGCTACTTTCAACCCATGGATGCTCCTTGGAAAAATATAGAGAGAACATTAAAATGTCTAGTCTGACCTTCAGGTGGGTAGACAAATGAAAGAAACACTTGTAGCTCAGTGCATCATATGGGTATTCAGAAGTGCATTTCTCAAATCACAAGAAGCAACATCTTCAGTATCTCGACCGTAGGCAAAGCAGGGACGGGCTCCAGTTTCCAGGAGCCATGGCTGCCTCTCTTTTCCAGAATCCTCAGTATCCTGGTTCTGGTATGGAGCAAGAATGCCAGCCAATCATCAGAGGGAGCCTAGTTGATGGGCAGGAGGTGGGCTTCAGGCACCAAGTTTAATTCAGGTCTACTCCTAGTCTATTTAAGTTCCTTTTCCTACTTCATCACCATCATCCTCATGCTTTCCCCTTCCGTTTTTGGGTTGTTGTTTATTTCATGAAGGTGACCACCCTGCCAACATTGATTGTCATAACTTCGGGTAGTTTTGGCGTGGGAATGGTGGAACCCTATTTGAAGGTAGAGGGTGCCTATATGTCCATTCTACCTGGTATTAAGAGACCTTCAAATCACACCAAGTTTATTTATTATTTATTTTATTTATTTATTCAATTTTATATACCGCTCTTCCCTGCAGGCTCGGGGCGGTTTACAAACAGTAAGTTAAAATACACGTAAAATACAAAAAATACATATAAAACATTAAAACATTAGATCAGATAGGGCATGGTCAGAACCGGAGGACTTAGTTAAAGGCAAGCTTAAACAGAGTTGTTTTACATGCCCTCCGGAAGGGAACTAACTCCATGATGCCGCAAACGTCGTCTGGTAACGCATTCCATAGCGCCGGGGCCACTGCGGAGAAAGCTCGCTGTCTAGTCACGGAAAGGTGGCAGGAGCGGACTGACGGAACTGTCAGGAGATTTTGTTCTTCTGAATGTAGTGGTCTCGGGGGAACATACGAGGTGAGACGGTCCCTCAGGTACCCTGGCCCTAGACCATACAAGGCCTTAAAGGTCAATACCAGCACCTTGAATACAATCCGGTACTCTATTGGCAGCCAGTGCAATTGCTGCAAGATAGGAGTGATATGCTATGAGGAACTCACCAATTCAAGGCTGGGCCCAGACCAGCCTGGCAGTTTGGCAGACAGGCCAGGAAAAGGGGGAGTGGTTGGGAGCCTTCCCTGGGAGGAGTTTGGGAGAGAGCTGCCTGGGAGGAGCTCTGAGTTAAGGGGAGGAGCCGAACTACTGGAGGGAGAGAGTAGGAGCTTATTTGCCAGTTCTTGACAAGCTCTCAGAGAGAGAGGAGTGTTCGTGACACGCTCTCAGAGAGAGAGAGGAGAGTTGCTGACAGCTCCTTGTCAGGACTCATAAAGACTATTCAATACACAAGGAAATATGTCACTTATGTTATGTATTGTGTTTTACTGTTTTTACTGTATGTTTTATTGTATGTTTTTATTGCTTATCTGCTTGTGATCCGCCCCGAGCCTGCTGGGAGGAGCGGAACATAAAACTGAATAATAAATAAATAAATAAATAAATAAACTGCTAATACACAACGCTGCTTCCAGCCCGGGAGGATACTTGCATCAGCGATATGTATGAAAACGCGCAAACGCGCAACCTCCCGTTCCGACTTTGAGTCTTAATTTGGTGACTACAACCCTGGGGAGGAGCGGCCAGAAGTCCTGAGGAAGCGTGTGATACGCGAAACGGCCATCTTGGTGTCGTCAGCTTACCTCTCGCCGTAGGCGCCTGCCCATCCGGCAGTTTGCCAGCTCTCCCATCCTTCAAGGCTCCCCCGGTGTGATGAGGTGGTTATTTGTGTTATATTAAGTGGTCACGTTATGGACAGACCACAAAGGGTTGGCTGTGATAATGGAGGCAGTTCCCTCCTGGGGGAATGTGTTGCCATGGTGATGGTGGGCGGAGCCAACCAGAAGGCTAGCTCGGAATTCTTAGAGAGAGTCAGTGGGTGCCTGGCTGTCAAGCCAGAAGGTTCGGTTAGATTCTGCTCTGAGGAGAGGAGTAGGAATCACGTTATTGAAACTGCAGAGAGCAGTTAGAGTTTTCCTGTCAGCGAAGCGAGAGTGTAGCCGGCTGGGGAATCTGTTTCGAGAGCTGTAGGGAGACAGTTCTGGAGGGCTGAGCTTGCGAGCCAGTCTGTTTGTATAAAGCCTGAGGGCTAGATAGAGGCAAGGTGCCTTTAGAAGGCAAAAGTGCCTGTATGTTTGAGATTGTTAGACGCTGATCTAACTAAGTAATAGCACTAGTTAAACTTTGTAACCTTTTTAAGTCGTGCCTCTTCGGAAGAGTTATATTAAGTATCAAACCAAGTTTTGTGCCCAGTTGTGTGAAATAAACTATTTAAGTTTGATTCAAAACTCTCTCCCGTGACTTCATTTGGATTACCAGTCTCCTCACCACTCTTTACAAGTCAATGGTCAAGCCTAAATAAATTAATGGTGGCAGCGAAATACAAGTTAACGTCGAATCTTCCACAAATGGTGGCAGCGGTGGGATCGCCTGCCCTGCCACGTTAAAAGAAAAGTAAACCTTAAATCTCCACACCCGGTGACTCGGTCTTAATCCGTGAGTGAATAACCTCCGGATCACCCATAGGGGTACACAGACTCTATGCTTGCGTCTCTAAAGCCCATTGATTGTTTGTAAGGGCATTGTAGTATTATTGTTTATGTGATATATGGAATACATTGCACCAAAAGTGATATTGTGATGATATATAGCACTGCTATTATTGAGAATACATTTTGATATTTTTTGCTACAATACGGCTCGTCATTACTGCAGCATATAGTTCTGCCCCTTTAAATGTATATGGTTTAGCGTTGTGTATTAGCAGGACTCATAAAGAGCCTCTGTGTCAAAGCTCTGTTAGAGTAAAGAGCCTCTGTGTCAAAGCTCTGTTAGAGCAGTGTTTCCCAACCTTTTTTGAGCCGCGGCACACTTTTAACATTAAAAAAATCCGGGGGCACACCACCAACCAAAATGACACAAAATGACACTTTAACACAGTAAAGAACGGCTAGGGGATGGTGGCCTGCTGAGAGCAGCTGCTGGGAGTGCCAAATCCAGGGGAGGGGGCGGAGCCAGGCCATGCCATGCCCCGCCCCTCCCCCGTCTTCACCTCTCCCAGTAGCTGCTCCAGCCTTGAGTGGGCAGTGCCAAGCCAGCGGTGCCAGAGCCAGGACAATGGTGGCTTCGCACTGTCCCCTCAAGGCTGGAGCAGCTGCTGGGAGTGCCAAAGCTAGGGGAGGGGGCGGAGCCAGGCCCCACCATACCCCGCCCCCTCCCCCCAGCTTCAGCTCTCCCACGGAGGAGCATGAGCGGTGGATGGGCTTCAGTGGGCGGGGCTCCTCCACGCGGCTTCAGCGAGCGAGGGGCGAGAGTCATGGCGGATTGGAGGCTGGCTGGAAAAACGGCCGAAGGAGGCGGCGCCCTGGCCCCTTTTTTCTTTTGGTCATCACCGCCCGGCCCCTTCCTCCTCCCCCAAGCAGCAGGAGTTCGGCAGGAGGGGGGAGGAAGGGGGGCAGAGAGCTTTTCTCGCGGCACAGCAGGAGGTCCGTCACGGCACACTAGTGTGCCACGGCACACTGGTTGAGAAACACTGTGTTAGAGTATAGAGCCTCTGTGTCAAATCTCTGAAGTGAACTATCTAGGATAGTTGATTTAAAGATAGCTCACCACTAGTTTAGTTATTAGTGGGAGTGAGTTCTAGTTTAGACAAGTTTCGCACTGTCTGTGTAACATTCAAGATCTAAGATTGAGTACACTATTTTGCTGTAACCATCACGCTAACGAACCATCTTTTATTAACCATTACGCTCTTGTGCCTCATTTTTAAAAACCACTACGCTCGGTGCCTGTTAAGATAATAAAAGTTTAACTTTTGAACTTTTAAGAAAAGCCTCTGTTGTGCTCTTTGCATCAGCTGTGTGATCCAGTTCCAGTATCTTTCACGTTCCCCATTTCTAAAAGAAGTTTTTACCTCAGCCTCCTCTTAGTTTAATTTGGTGAAGGTTATTAGAGCCTAGCTGAAGGGTTGTTTTATAAGAAAATCCTAGAAGTAATATTTTAGGTTGGTGGTAGCGATCCAAGAAGAGTTTTAAAATCCTCCAGACTTTATTTAAGAGCCAAGTTGTCACATATGCTCTCTCGTCTAAGCTCCCACCAGTAATCGAGCGGCAGCATTTTGCACTAGCTTGAGCTTCCTGATTGTCGACAAGGGAAGGCCAATGTAGAGGGCGTTACAGTAATCTAGCCTCGAGATGACCATCGCCTGGATTACCGTGGCCAGGTCATCCCTGGATAGGTAAAGAGCCAGCCGCCTAGCCTGTCAAAGATGGTAGAATGCTATCCTGCTAACCGTGGAGACCTGGGTCTCCATGGATAGCAGTGGATCCAACTGGACCCCCAGACTTTTTACCAAGGGTGACGGGCTTAATTGCTCGCCATCCAGGGTAGGCAACCGGCACTCACCCATACCAGGGCTCTACTTCTCTCTCAGTTGGCAGAGGAACCGCACAGTCATTTCTCCGGCAAATAAAGACCCATACTTTCCCGTTCTCTCTAGCCAGGTGAACTAGGAACCTTCAAAATCTGGAATACAATCCAGAATAGATTTACAGATCTAATTTATAGAAGGTGCAGGAGCCACCGCTGATTAAAAATATTACCCATTTGCCTAATTATCCCTTTTCAAGTGATACAGTCAGGATCCAAGCACATGACTGAGTGAGGGTCACTTTACTGCTGCCCAGAGGTCTGCGGAAAAGTCACTCTATGCAACCTCATTACAGAGGGGAATGCAGGGTCTGCTACGTGAGGCTATTTGCCAATATGTGTTTACTTGTAAGGATGTACTCATATTTTCTGAGATTCGCTGGAAGGAATTATAGCAGAAGTTGGTAGGGAGCCCAACTCAAGCAGGTAAGTCAGCCAATAGTGTTCCCTTGCTACTTTGTGGTTCGGTTTTAGCGGACTTACTGTTTCGCAGTTTTTTAAAAATTGCAGTATTTTCACTATTTCGTGGGTTTTTGCCGCTGCCGTTCTCCAAAGCGCTTTCCCTCCTCAGTCCTCCCTCCCTCTAGCCTTGAAGGGCTTTCCTTCCTTTCCTTCAGTTTTTTAAGCTTATAAAGACTTAAAATAGTGTACAATTACTAAAATAATGTATAAATATTAAAATAAATATAGTGTCCCTACATCGCGGTTTTTCACTTATTGCGGGAGGTCCTGGAACGTAACCCCCACACTAAGTGAGGGAACACTGTATATGGATTACACATACTCCTGCATCCATGAATAAGTCCCATTAGATTCAGTGGAATTTTTCCCTTACACATAGGAGCAGAGTTTTAGCTCATCTTACAGGCCTCCTTCTATTTTAAAGAAGATGATGCAACATCTAATTAGTGCTTGCCTCAAACGAGGGTTCATATTAATTGAGAGTGCTGCAAAGGTTAAGCCAATGAGTCTGAACGTAGTAGCTTTGACAAGAAGCATTTCTGGAACATAGCATACCCGGAACTTTGTAAAATCCCCATTACCGCAGAACCCATAGCAACATCACTTAGCTTGTCAGAAAAACCAACGCATTCAAAAGCTCTATGTGTAAGTGAAAGCATAACAGGAACCGTAGATAAAATAGCTTGGATGTATTGATACATCTCTCTGCAAGTTACAGTACTTCAGCACTAGAAGGTCTTGTCTACTGTACCGGGGATGTGGGTCACTTAATCTCACCCTAGGGTTTTTATCATGTTATCATTTTATTGTGTCCATTTGGCCTGCTCATCCTATTCGGTTCTTGCGTGTGAATTTCCTGTACCGGGAATGTGGCGCAGCTGGCAAAGTGTCAGATGCATAAGATCTCTCTGACCAGTAGGTCATGAGTTCGAGGCCTGCCCGGGTCGAGGTGGGTACTCGACCTTTAAGTGTAGCCTGCTGTTGACCTTTGCAGCCCGAATTACAGTTGCATCTGTCAAGTAGGAGATAAAGGTACCACATTAAGTGGGGAGGCGAATTTTGACTGAATTATGAGGCCATTAAAGAACTCAAGGAACGCTGAGGAATGTGGAAGGAACAACAAGGGACGCTGGAACGCCGAGAGATGAGGAGTGCGTCAGCTCCCCCTGGTGGCCAGAGTTTGCCTCTGTTCATTTATATGTGTGTATTGTGGAAACTGCAGCGATTGTCTGCTAAGTATGTGCACCTGTAATCCCCTCTGAGTCCCCTTCGGGGTGAGAAGAGTGGAATATAAATAAAGTGTATTATTATTATTAAGATGCACCTTATTAATTATTGTTTTCTTGTTCATTTGCTGTCTCTCTCTCAGATAAGAAATTTGGACTGAAAGCACAAAGACTGGGAGCACTTGATACGACACTCAGCTTAGCAAGGAAAAACATAAATCATCACCAGAATCTCACCCCCTGTCTTTGGGCACTGCAAGTGTATGCTTCTAGTGGTGAGTGCATGGCAGCTTCTGTTGGACTATCATCATTAATGCTTATACTCATTGCAAGCACTTCCAGAAATGTAGCTTGCATTGGTTTGGGATCTGAAGCAAGAGAAGGTGAAAAGATGAAAAGAAAATACAGAGGGGAATAGGAAAAAAGTAAGGTTTATAACCTTTGAAGGGGTCAAGATCACTAGGCCTGTGCAATCATGGTTCTAAATGGTTCTAAAGTACTTATAAAACTACAGTTCTGGTGGTGAAAACTAGGTGGCGCGGGTGCTTTGCTTCTACAGTGCTGCTAAATTTCTGGTGGTGAACATTTCAGAACTCTAACAAAACTTTCAAAATTTCATTATTATTTCATTATTGACGATTTTATTTATTTATTTATTATTTCGCATTTGACTGTCCCCCCCCCCCCCAACGGCTCGGGGCGACTTACAACAGTTCGTAAAATACAATGGTCAGATAACTCAAAAACCACAGTAATACCATTAAGATGGAATTACAATTAGAACAGTTGAAACAACAAATGGAGTCGCAGTGGGCTGACAGCTAGGCGGTGCGAGCTACAGTTTAGCTAACTGCGAAGGCTTGTTGGAACAGCAATGTCTTAACTGCTCTCCTGAACGGGAGGAGGCCCTGGGTGGCACGGATGTCGGTGGGCAGTGCGTTCCACATGGTAGGGGCTGCAACAGAGAAAGCATGGCGGCGGGTTGCGGACAGATGGTAGGTCCTCACATTTGGGATGACCAGGAGGTTTAGCTCTTCGGAGCGCAGTGATCTTGTGGGATGATATGGGACAAGGCGGTCCCGCAGGTCCTTTTGGTTTTAAAGACAGAACCAATTAGAAACTGCCATTTATAATGAAATTTTGAAAGTTTTGTTAGAGTTCTGAAATGTTCGCCACTAGACCTTTAGCAACACTGTAGAAGAAAAGCACCAGCGCCACCTAGTTTTCACCACCAGAACTTTAGTTTTGTAAGTATTTTAGAACCATTTAGAACAGGGGTGCTCACACTTTTTCAGCATGCGAGCTACTTATAAAACAACCAAGTCAAAATGATCTACCTACCCTTATTTTGATAGAAGAAATAAGGGACATTTATGTGATTTTGCGCAAAAATAAGGGTTCATAAAATGCATCCAGACAAGAGTTCCTTCTCCCACCCTGACATCATTCCACAGATATAAACAGTCAGAATGAAAGCAGACAGACCTTGAAGCTGCAAGGCCATTCAATGCTGATCAATGTGGCCAAGGGAACATTCAAAAATGCATCCAGACAAGAGTTCCTTCTCCCACCCTGACATCATTCCACAGATATAAACAGTCAGAATGAAAGCAGGCAGACATTGAAGCTGCAAGGCCATTCAATGCTGATCAATGTGGCCAATGGAATATTCAAAAATGCATCCAGACAAGAGTTCCTTCTCCCACCCTGACATCATTCCACGGATATAAACAGGCAGAATGAAAGCAGACAGGCCTTGAAGATGCAAGGCCATTCAATGCTGATCAATGTGGCCAATGGGACATTCAAAAATGCATCCAGACAAGAGTTCCTTCTCCCACCCTGACATCATTCCACAGATATAAACAGGCAGAATGAAAGCAGACAGATCTTTAAGCTGCTGTGCAGATGAACTCCTCTCAGTTGCAGATCTTAGGCTTTGGCAGGAAATGGCTGCCAAAGCCTCCTTGTTGTTGTCGTCTCTCGTGGCTTATCTTCACCGCCTCCGCCTGCTCCAAATGCGCATGCGCGGGCCGGGCACCCACCCCCTCCTTCCCTCTGCTGCCCTCTTCCTTCTCCCTCCCTCCTCCTCAGGCCACACTGAGATGGCAGCAGTCGGCACTGAGGATGGAGACGCTGGCAGGGGAGTCGCGTCAGGGGCAGCCTGAGCCAGGCAGCCCGGAGGAAAATGTGCGCCGTGCACAGGGCAGAAATCTGGCCCTGGCTGATCACGATTGACGTAATGGGCGCCCCCAATTTAGAACCCAGGCCTAAAGATCACTAAAAGATTTTAATATGAACACAGAGGAGTCAATGAAGGACAGCTGGAGCTGACGTCAGGAGCAAAACAACATGTATCAGGATAACTAGCATTACTTACATTTTCTTCCCATTTGGGATCAATACATCTTCTGTCATCCCATTTTCCACCTGCTTTCAAAGTGTCCCAAGCTCTCTCTCCTCTTCTGCCCTTTTTTCTTTTGTTCTCGGCTTACTTCAGTTGCTGCAAGTTGAGATCAAAGTGCAAGAGGAGTTTGTATTCAGTCGGGAGGAGAGGAGAAAAGAGGAGGGAGTGAGCAAACCACATCAGTATCTGCTAGCATGTCCCTTTGCCCTTATTAATAAGTTTTGACATGTTGACCACACTCGGATGTTGCTTGGCTACTTGCGCCCTGGTTTTCATCTGTTGAAGGGTATGCTCTCCTATACATCATGTGTGCCTGCCCAGTCCTTCCTGATTGTGATGAATTAGTGGATGGAGTATTCCTAGCCGTTTTGAGTCCAGGGAAGATGGGAAGTATCTGAGCAGTGTCTGGCTGCTGCTGTGAGAAGGGATTGCTACAGTCCTCCAAATGCTCCATTTGACAAGAATATGACTATCATTGGCCTTGATGATCCATAAGACATCATTGCTGCCTATAGCATAGTTGAAATTATCCCCTCTTGGTCAACAGCCTTTAAAGAATCTTCTGGACCATCTGGACACAAATTTGAATGTCAAAATGTTGTTTAAAATGGCCAGAAAGGGGCTGCTGGACCTTTACTGGTTATTTAGAAGAGGGGATTTCAACCAGTGTTGCTTGTTGTCATCTGATTGCTTTATTATGTGGGCGGGTCAACAAGTCCGTGACTTTCTGAATGAAACACAGATTTTTTGATTTTAAAAAATATTTTATTTTTCAGCGCAGTCGCCTTTGAGCTCTATGCACTTTGTCCAAAGTTTCTCCAATTTTTTTATTCCTTCCAAAAAAAATAAGATTTGCCGAGGTCATCAAAATAGGTATTTGTTTGTGAGATGATTTCATTGTTGGAATGAAATCTCTTTCCGCCGAGCCATTTCTTCAGGTTTGGAAACAAGAAATAGGCACTTGGGGCTAAATCCAGGGAATAGGGCAGACGAGGGAGCAGTTCGTATCCCAATTCATGGATTGTTGCCATGGCAACTGCACATGTGTGCATCTTCGATTGTGAGCAAACGCGGCACCCATCTTGCGGAAAGCTTTCTCATACCCAAGTGATCATTTAAAATTGAAACCACTGAGCCATGTGAGATGTCTATGGCTTCCACAATCTCTCCCACTTTCAATCTCCGATTGGCCAACACAATATCGTGAATTTTTTCAATGTTTCGGGTGTAGAGACCTCAACTGGGCGTCCAGATCATTCGGCATCTTCCGTGCTTGTACGGCCACAACGAAATTCAGTAAACCACTTTTTTACCATTGATGGTGCAGAGTCCCCATAGTATTTATCCAGCTTAGCCTTGGTTTGAGTGATGTTTTTTTCTGCAAAAAAAATGCTTAATGAGCACACGAAATTCACTTTTTTCCATTTTCTCCTCAAATCACGCGGTAGTCTGCTATCAATGGCTGTCAAACACAAACTAAATGATGCAGCTTGTTCAAATTTTGACTGGAGTCAACTGACAGATGCCTGTTGACAGGAACAGTGTTGCCCTTTCAGTTAAGAGGCGGGAAATTAAAAAAGTCACTGACTGATTGACCCACCTTTGTTATATCCTACGATCCGTCCCCCAACAAAGCTCCTCCCCGACACCACCTCCCACCTGCTCATCACTCCTGCTCTTCAACGCCAGATCCATACGGAATAAGCTGGCCACCTTGAATGAATTCATCACAGAGCAAGATGCAGATATAAACTGCATCACGGAGACCTGGACACAGAATGGAGACACTATACCTCTTCATGAGCTGTCCCCTCCGGGTTTCGAATGTTCCACCAACCGAGAACTGATGACAGGGGAGGAGGAGTGGGTATAGTAGCTAGGGATGATATTCCGGTGACAGTTATGCAGGCCCCGAATATCACGGGCATGGAGTGCTTGGGAATCACTCTAAAAGCCAAGGAGTGCTTAGCGATTCTTCTAATCTATCGCTCCCCAGGGACCCCGAAGGAGAGCTTACTCAATCTGCTCGATCTTGCCGCGGACTGGACACTCAGATTCCCAAGACTTATTGTTTTAGGAGATTTCAACATCCATGCAGACACTACTATGCCATCCCCCTAGCGAAGGAGTTCATCCGTTCCATGGACACATTAGGTCTCTCCTTGATGGAGTCCGGCCCCACACACCAGGCCGGACATACCTTAGACCTAATCTTCGGTGCGGGGTTGAGAGTTACGCAGCAAGTAACAATGAAGGTTCCCTGGTCGGATCATTTTACTCTGAAGGTCGACATCAGAATTCCTCTACCAGCAAGGCCAGAGCCAAAACCCATCCTAGCCCGCCAGAAGAGGTGTATGGACCCCAGTTGTTTTGCAGCAGCCCTTGAGCCGATGGAAGTTCCCGGGGACCTTGAACCAGCGGGTGGACAGATGGAATTCAGTTTTGTCGAAAGCCATCGATCAAATAGCCCCCAGATGCCTGATCCGTCCACGAAGAGTCCACTCTCCATGGTTCACGGATGACCTGCGAATGCTGAAGCGGGCGGAAGCAGCTGGAGAGCGCGGGCGCTGGAAACCAACTCAGACGTCAAGAACAGCCTTCAGAGACATGCGCAGGACATATGAACGGGCGGTCAAAGAGGCCAAGAAGATTTACAACTCCTCTCTAATAGCGGCGGCAAGATCGCGCCTGGCACAGATCTTTAAGATCGTTCGAGACCTGGCTACGCCCAATTCACTACCGAGAGACAATGAAGACTCAGCTATTACAGCGGAAGATTTTCAAGATTTCTTCACTGAGAAAATAATTGCTCTTAGGCGTGATTTACCCTCTATATCTGAGGAGAGGAGCGGGATGGGAAAGAATCCAGCCCCATCGTCCAGCCAGAAACTCGACCAGTTCAAGGCCCTGAATCCAGAGGACATCAACCAAATCCTGGCCGCAGCAAGGGCAACCACCTGCTCTACAGACCCCTGCCCGTCCCATCTGATTAAATCCTGTTCGGGGAGCCTCTCGGCCACTCTGACAGGGTTGATAAATCACTCATTGGAGCTGGGAGCTTTTCCCGGCGCTCTGAAGGAAGCTAGAGTCAGCCCGCTGCTGAAGAAGGCGAATCTGGATCCAGCTACGCCGGCAAGCTACCAGCCGGTCTCAAACCTACCCTTCCTCGGAAACTGATTGAACGGGCAGCAGCGATCAATTACAGGAATTCCTGGAAACTTCAGGAAGCCTGGACCCCTGCCAATCGGGTTTCCGCTCCGGACACGGAACTGAGACCGTTTTGGTGGCCATTACGGACGACATCCGCCGCCAATTGGAGAAGGGAGGCTCAGCGATCTTGGTGCTACTCGATCTCACTGCGGCGTTCGACACGGTGGATCATGACCTGCTGTTGCGACGACTTTCAGCCTCTGGGATTCAAGGCACAGCTCTGGCCTGGTTCGATTCCTTCCCCTACGGGGGCCGCTCGCCGTGGGTTGAGTGGCGAGGCCAAGTGTCCAAGAAATCCACCCTGGACTGCGGAGTCCCCCAAGGCGCCATTTTGTCACCAACGCTTTTAACATCTATGTCCAACCCTTGGCAAGCAGCCAGCCAAGTTTTGGATTTGGGTGCTATCAATATGCAGATGACACCCAGCTCCTGCCAGGCGTAACATCAGTGCCTGAGAACTTCAGACAAGGACTAGAAGCAGTGACTAGATGGCTCCGCTCATACAAACTCAAGATCAATCCAGCAAAGACGGAGATTCTATGGCCGGGACGCCCAGAGCCACCCATTCCGCTACCTCTCTTT
The DNA here is from genome assembly GCA_030556195.1 of Anolis apletophallus. NCBI lineage: Eukaryota > Metazoa > Chordata > Lepidosauria > Squamata > Anolidae > Anolis > Anolis apletophallus. Next base: position 15,221,912 of record JARBWK010000015.1, read on the forward strand.
GAGGGAGCCGCTTATCCCGGCCCCGTCTGTGAAGAGTCTCGGTGTGATTCTGGACTCAAGACTCTCGCTAGAGGCCCAGGTTGCTGCGACAAGTAAGGGAGCTTTCTTCCACCTGCGTCAGGCACGTCAACTAGCTCCCTACCTTCCATCAGATGCGCTGGCTACGGTGGTCCATGCTGGACTACTGTAATGCCTTGTATGTGGGGTTGCCGCAGTCAACCACTCGCAAAATCCAGCTAGTGCAGAATGCAGCCGCCAGACTCCTCACCGGGACACCGCTGAGATGCCATATCGCGCCATCTTTGCAGCGCCTGCACTGGCTGCCAGTCGAGCTCAGAGCCATCCATAAGACCTTGTCGCTCACCTTCAAGGCTCTCCATGGCGCTGGCCCAGCTTACTTAAAAGACCGCCTGCTCGAACCTGTCCATTTAAGGCCGCCGCGTCCAGTGAACAGGGACCTTCTCCGCATCCCAGGTGTGAATGAGGCTCGCCTCGACATCACAAGACGAAGAGCCTTCTCCATCGCGGCCCCTGTTCTTTGGAACTCGATGCCGGCGGAGCAGAGAGCTATCCTGGACATGCCCCAGTTCCTGACCGCATTGAAGACCTGGCTCTTTCGAAAGGCCTATGGCTAAGGTCACCTTCCAGACTTAGCCTGAGTTATTAGACCTTTTAACCAAATTCTAATTTTTTTTTTAGCTTAACTATTGAACTGTTTTTATGTGTTCTATGTGTAAGTCGCCCGGAGCACTGACGTGGAGGGCGACTCACAAATATTAAAATCAATCAATCAATCAATATCACCTACAAAATCCCTTCTTCTACAACCCTTACAGCAGTGGTTCCCAACCTGTGGTGTGTGGACCACCAGTGGTCCACAGGAACAAAAATATGATCCACGGCCTCAACATTACTACACAGTAGCATTGAAACCACAAAGTAATGAGAGCTACTGGTGTCGCAAAACCCTCTTATAGTGTCGAGGCAATGGGGATGTCAGGAGGGGAAAGGCCGATTACCCACAAAATATTATTATTACCACATCAGCTCTAGATTATTAAATATGGTTTTCCGTGGGTGAGCAGATGGCAACTACTGCATGTTCAACAAAAGATTGGGGACCACTGGGTTACAGGTACAGGAAGCCCCCCCCCCCTTTTCACACTGGCAACCTTATTAGTATGTAGAGCATCATCTACCTTGAATATCCCATCCCCTATATCTCTTGGTACTGCATGATAGATGCTACTTAGACATGGTCAGAGTGAATGATCCCATCCCAGCACATTCCTGGAGTGCCCTCTTCCCCAGCTGCTCTCACATTCATCTTGACCTCCTCTAACCCAAGAGCAGCTTCGACTTGGAAGAATCCTAACTGGGCCATCAGCATTTGCCCAGGCTGCTTGGCATTATCAATCTTCCCCCTGAAGATTTAATAGAACTGGCTGCTGGCCCCGTAGGTTTCCTATCCCGGAGCTCAAGAGCCTGCACTATAGTTTCACACTGTGGACCTTTCAGGGCAGGCCGCCAAGCCTCCAGGTCTCGGGCCTTTTCTCCGACGTAAGCATGATTTGAAAAGGTGAATGTAAATGGAGACAGGAGTTGAAATGCATCTTGATTTAGCTTACACCGTGCTGTGTTTATTCTGACGGCCCTGCACGTTCTTTCCTTGTGCCCTGCCTTCTGCCAGGGGCAGTGCCTGGTTTGCCATTGTGCTGAGGTGTGCTTAAGCACAGGGGCCCCGTTGGCCAGGGCCCCCCCATCTTGTTGCCAATTCTTTTTTAAATAATGGATTTTGCTTATGTGGTGGAATTCTAAATCTGAAGGCATTCTGTTTTGGAGCTATTCGTGACCTTCGTGATCGCATTTCCCTCTATGAACCTGCATGATCCCTTCAATCATCTGGGGAGGCCTTCCTCTCGCTCCCACCTCTGTTGCAAGCACAACTTGTGGGAATGAGGGAGAGGGCCTACTCTGTAGTGGCCCCTCGACATTGGAACTCACTACCTGGAGCGATTAGGTGAGTGCCCAACTTGGCAGCCTCCAGGAAGAGCCTAAAAATCTTGGGGAGATGGAGGCGGGGTACAAATAAATTATTATTATTATTAATACATTATTATTATTACAGACATAATGATGAAGTTGATAGTCTATGGGAGTGTGCTACAAAATAGGCAATGTAGGCATACTGGGCCTAGCTCCTTCAGGGCCCAAAAAGGGGGGCTCATAACTTAACTAGCACAGAGCTTCATTTGTCCAAAATCTGGAATTGGCCAGGACTCAGAGCAAAGATGGTGTTGGAATCCTGACCTGTGGGACCAATGGTGGGTACTGGTGATGACACAACCAGGGCCAGGATGTTTTACTGCCCGAGGCAAAGGACAAGCTGCACCCCATTATCCCAGGTACAGAGGATGAGTGAATGAGCAGCTGAGTTGTATTTCAGTGCTGGCAACAAGGCAGCATCTTTTACCACCCTGAAATGCTGGAGGGTCTTTTGGGGGGCAAGGGTGAGTTAGTGAACATTTCTGCATATTTCCAAAAATAATGTTTTGCACTTGGGACATCTTTGCAACAAATCTATTTCTGACAGACACACACAGAGATGGCTTGTGTATCCTTGCAAAATGAATGAATGAATGAAGCTTTATTTATACCTTGCCACTATCTCAGGGTGGCTTACAACACACTCAATAGTGCAACTATATAATACAAGAACATAACAAACTAACCATGCCCGGATTACCCATAAACCCAATCTAGGCTATGGCCTAGGGGCACAAGCCGGGGGGGGGGGGGGGAAGACACAGATCACGGACCAAAAAAACCCAAACTGGTCCGTGCCCCTCTTTCCCCCTTTCTCATGCCCCTCCTCGCTCCTTCTCCCGGCAAAGTCTCTGCTCCGTCCCCTCCGTCTCTTGCTCTCTGAGCTGCGGTGGGGCCCTTGCATTGATCCATTGATTTGCCCACGGATCTCTGGCTGGCCTGACCTCCTGACTCTCGGGGAAGCCGTCTCCATGGCAACTCATCCGGCTCCCTTGGCAGCAGACTGTAAATTCCTGCAGCCAGAGCCGAGCGGCAGAGTCCGGGAGAGGGCGATGGGAGGGAGGGGAGAAAGAGGAGAAGAAGGCAATTAGGAGGAAAGAAAGAAAGCAAGTAAAGAAGGAAGAGAGGGAAGGAGAGGGGAGAGAAAGGCCGTTGCTTGGGTGGACCTCTCCCAGGTCCAAAGCACAAGACTACACCAACCCAGGCTCGCTCCTGCGCTCTCGGACCAAACCGGAGCGGCTGCTTGGCCAAAGGGAGCCGCGGGAGGGAGGGAAGGATCAAGGCCAGGGTCTGGCTCTCCTGCCTTTGGGAGGAGCCGAACAAAAGTTGCAAAAACCCCAACCTGAATCCTCCCTCAATTTGCGGGAGCGAACGCCAAGCGGACATCTCTCTCTCTCTCTCTCTCTCTCTTCTCTCTCTCTTGTGCGCGCCTTTGGAGCGAGTTTGCACCCGCTGTGCTCTCCCCAAGCCTCCCGAGGAGACTTTCAGAGCACAGCGGAGCTTTCCAGCCGGTGGGAATGGGGACCTTGGAGGTGGCAGGATGGTGCCTACTTGCCTTTCTCTTCTGCTCTGGAGGCACCATGGCGAAAGCCAGCCAAGTGTGGGTCTGAGTGGTGAGGGGCGGTGGCGGTAGAGGTTGGCTTAAAGGGGGCTTAATTGGCAAAATGGCCTGGAGAAAAATGTTTAATGGCCTGAAACTAACAAAATAACAATAAGATAAATTAATTAAAAAGGGATCATCAAAAATTTTTAAACAGGGCCTGAAACTAACAGCCCCTAACTGTAAGATGCAATAATTACTTAAAAAATGAATCATCAAACTTTTTGCACAGAGGGCATATTTATTTATTTATTATTTATTTATTTATTTATTTATTTATTTCTTCAGTTTTGTATTCCGCTCCACACTACATATCTTATTTGTAGTACAAAATAACACTTAAAAACAATACAATAATTAAAATGAAGAACAGTGTTAACAAATATAGACTTAGTATTTCAATGGGAAATGTGGGCCTGCTTTTGGCTGATAAGATAGGATTGGTGTTGTTGTTGTTGTTGTTGTTGTTGTTGTTGTTGTTGTTGTGTGCTTTCAAGTAATTTCAGACTTAGGTTGACCCTGAGTGAGGGCTGGGCCCTTGGGCCTTAGTTTGAGGACCCCTGACTTAAAACATATAAATACCCCTCCCCTGATCCTGTTAAAAGACTCAATAAAATGCAGCAGTCGCTATGGATACGAAGAATAAATTGTACTTAACTTCAATCTCGTAAAGTGCTGGGTGACACAACTCAGTAGGTCCTCAAGAATACCTGCTAGGGATCTAAACATGGTCAAAGGCCTGTTTTAAAAACCATGTTTTCAGATTTGTTTTGAAAACTTGAAGGGTGAGGGCTAGCCAAATTTCTCTAGGGAGGGATTTTCAGAGTGGGGGGGGGGGCACCGGGAAGCCCCTCTCTCTTGTCCCCACCAACCAAACTTTGGACAGAGGTGGGACCGAGAGGAGGACCTCCCTGGCAGATCTCAGAGCCCTTGCTGGTTCATAGAAGGAGATGTGGTCTCAAAGAAAGGTTGGACTTGAAGCGTACGAAACTCAACCTTTTGTTCAAAATAAATGGCTGGGATTTCACGTGGGACTGGAGTTTACATAGGTAGACTTGCACTTGCAGAAAATAGAATTGAGCAGTATCACAATGTCTGTATTCAGCAAGGGGCTCCCGTGACACTTCAGGCCCGTAGTCAGACAGGGGGTGTTACAGGTTTAGCCCCCCCCCCCACACAAATAAGTCAGGTTAAAAAAAATCATGAGTAAACTATTTTTTTTAACCTGATACAAATTCGGGGGGGGGGGGTTGAGGGGTGTTGGGGAGGAACCTTAAGCCTGCCCCCTCCCCTGGCTACGGCTCTGTACGACATTACTACATAGGAAAAATCTTTAAGAAAAATCTGAAGACCTGGCTTTTCCGTTGTGCCTTTGAAGAGTGACCATCCCTCCAGTTGGGTTGCTCCATCTGTAGTGTTCCTCCCCTCAATTTCATTGTTTTGGGCCCCCTCATTATCATGTTATCATTTTATTGTGTCCATTTGGCCTGCCCATCCTATTCGGTTCTTTTTAAATTTACTTACTTACTTCATTTATATTCCACCCTTCTCATCCCGCAGGGGACTCAAGGCAGATTACAATGTACACATTACATTTAGACACACAAACACACAAGACAGACAGAGGCAATTTAACATCTGGCCACCAGGGGGAGCTGTTGCACTCCTTCATTCCTCAGCGTGTTTTCTGGAGATCTTTTTATGGCCTCGTAAATCAATTAAATTTAGCCTCCCCTAAGTGGTACCTTAATTTCCTACTTGACAGATGCAACTGTCTTTCGGGTTGCAAAGGTCGACAACAAGCTACACAATAGGTCGAGAGGCCTCCTCGACCCGGGCAGGCCTCAAAGTCATGACCTTCTGGTCAGTAGAGATCTTATGCAGATGACACCCAGCAAGCTGTGCCACATTCCCGGTGCATTGTGTGCGAATTTCCTGTATTACTTCATTTATTATTGTAATTGTGTATTTGTGTATACACATACACACACACACATATTCTTTTTTCTTTCTTTTTAATTATTATTTCTGATGTATTTTGTTTTGTATTTTGCTTTTCACTATGTTGTATTGTATTTTTGAAGGGCTTTGCCTTATGTTAGCCACCCCGAGTCCCCATTGGGGAGATGGTGGCCCCCACCACCGGTTGGGGCGACTTAGATCATTTAAAACCCCAAAATACATCAATGTACATCAATTTAAAAACATAGATACAGACGGCAAGGAGGCTATAATCAGGCCCCAAACGCTAAAGGTTTTCATGATGATGATTATGATTATAGGAAAGCCACAGATGCAGTTGAAACATCAGGAGAAAATGCTGCTAGGACACAGCCAGACTGCCCAGAAATGACACAACACCACTGAAGTGACTATCATGCATCAGGACTGATGTTAACTGGGACTCCCAGGGAGTGCTGGTGTACATCAATAGAGCCCAGTGCACATTGAGACACTTTTGCCATTTTGCATCCACACAACGTACTATGCATTTTTGTGAGGTTCTTCTAATCCTTGTACAAATTTATCCTGCATAGACAGAAAAACATCTAGAAGGGCCAAAGCTTTGGCAATAATCCCACAAAGCTATAGCCTTCATATCTTCATATTGTCCCTGGCTTATGAACAACCCTATCATAGCACTTTCTTGTCAGGATTTATTTAGGGGAGGTTTTCTATTTCTTTTCTGTAGAGAATGGACTTGCTTGAGGTCAACCAATAGGTTTCCATGGCTGAGTGGAGATTGTTTCGTGGACTCGAGTTCAGCACCTAAGCGGCGATGCCATGCAGACTGTTACTAAATAATTACCGACTTCTGTCATATTTTCAAATATATGCAGACCCCTTCTTCTGACCCGAACTGCTATATTCTTTCATTCGCACAGTTACAGCTGGAACCATATTGGGTATTAACGGGGCGATGGAGCTGCTTTTCAAAGTGATCACACCTTATACCAAGAAGCGCACCAGAACAACAAGGTAGGCTTGTAACTCATATGGTACATCCTCCATACTCTTGGGACTGGTAACTTATTTTAGCTTTCCATAACATTTTAAAATGTGTATGTATAGGACTCTATCATATATACCCATGTAGAAATGGCGCCAAATAGATCAAAGAAATTGGAAGGATCAAGGGAAGACGCAGTATCCGAATATCCGAACTGGGAGACGTTGTCATCTCATTCTATGTCTTTTCTCTTCTATTCTTTACCCCTTCCCTAATCCACCCCATTTCCCATACCCGATTCCTAAACTTTATCTTCACTCCTACATCTATATCTAAATGTGCACAACTGTATTTTATTCTGTAAAAACACCTCCAATTTAAAAAAAAAGAAGTCACCCTCAAAGGGGTTTCGAATTTATCGTTCCTGGGTAAGGTGATTGAGAGGGCAGCAATGGAGCAGTTGCAGACCTTCCTAGATGACACAGCCTGGCTAGACCCCTTCCAGTCCGGCTTCCGTTCGGGGCATGTGACGAAGACGGTCCTGGTCTCCATCACAGATCAGCTACGTTGCCAGCTGGACCAAGGTGGATTGGCGCTGCTTGTGTTATTGGACCTCACAGCAGTGTTTGATACTGTCGATTACGATCTTTTGACTCACCGTCTTGCCAGGGCTGGGGTAAGAGGGACAGCCTTGACTTGGCTGTCCTCCTTGCTCCGGAACCGGTCACAGCGAGTGAGGAGGGGTGAGGTGTTCTCTGAGAGCTCTATACAACAGGGGGGGACCGTGTTAGCACTAAGTCCAAAATACACAGTAGAACTGAATGGAAATAATAACTATGCAGGTAATTGTCACACACGTAAAGACTTTATACATCAACAGTGAATTTCATAGTATCATCAATATGAGATGTGGCATACATCCAAATAAACATCAAGTCTTACAATATGAAATGTGGCATACATCCAAATAAACATACAAGTCTTAACGCGGCCAGCACACTCCCAGGAGGAGAGAGATAAAAGTCCCTGAAACCCTGAAGTTGAAACACAGTCCCTGAGAAAGGATAAGTAAGTAAGGGAAGGTCCCAAAATAATAATATCCGCAGGAGCAGAAACAACTCAGTGGAAATGCTCACTGTAGGGTAGTCACTCATACGAGGAAGCCTCCAAACGGTGAGAGTAGTTGGCGAAGCCGGAGCAGCCCCGCGTGCCGTGCCTGTAGTAATGAACAAGCCCGGGACTGGCTGTTCGGGCAGGAAAGCCGCTGTGAAATCGCGCACTGTTCCTGGAGATCCAGACAAGGAACAGTCGTGACAATGAAACCACAAGATACTGGCCGACGGGGGCATTTGCCTTGGCCACTTCTCGTTTCGACCTCTTGGTCTTTCTCAAGGCCACGTGGTAATATGGAATATCCAGTGTACAATACATGTATATATGCGGCATAAGGTATATATCTGAAAGATACAAAATATAATACAAAGCATGCCATTCTTAATACACGGATGCAATCATGATATCAAATGAGAAATAAAGCATGGGGAACACAATACCTGGATGTGTAGCTCAATAGCTATGATGTGAAGCATCTGAAGGTCAGAGCTTAATGCTGCAAACTAAGCTACCTGTTTATAAAGGAAGGTGGGAAGCACCTTCACATGAGTAGCGCTGCTACTCCCAGCTTTTCATTTAACCCTTGTGGGATTTCTGTACAATACTCAATACCACCTACCGCCAACAGAATCGTCTTTTGGTCAAATGTTTTCACAAGAAAACAGATAAAAATGCATTACTACACTTTGGCAGCTTCCACAGTCACGCCTTGAAAAGGAATCTTCCTTTTTCACAGATTTTAAGACTAAAGAGAAACTCCTCCCAGAGATCCCATTTTGATGCAGAAGTAGTCTCACGATGCCTAGAAGCCGTGACTGGTTGGCTGCGCGCCAGCCGGCTGAAGGTGAACCCGTCGAAGACGGAGATCCTATGGCCCGGTCGCCCTGGGCTGGGTGGGTGCCGGTTGCCTACCCTGGATGGCGGCGACTTAGCCCGTCATCTTTGGTTAAGAGCTTGGGTGTGCAGTTGGACTCCCTGCTGACCATGGAGGCTCAGGTCGACGCGGTCTGCAGGGGTCCTTCTATCACCTACGACAGGCTAGGCGACTGGCACCCTACCTGTCCAGGAACGACCTGGCTACGGTGATCCAAGCGACGGTCATCTCGAGACTAGACTACTGTAACGCCCTCTACGTTGGCCTTCCCCTGTCGACAATCCGGAAACTCAAGCTGGTGCAGAATGCCGCCGCCGCTGCTGACGGCTCGTCGGTAAGCGAGCACATCACGCCCATCCTCCGGCAGCTGCACTGGCTCCCTATTGAGTACCGAATTGTCTTCAAGGTGCTGGTATTAACCTTTAAGGCCTTGCACGGTCTAGGGCCTGCGTACCTGAGGGACCGCCTTACCCCGTATATGCCCCCGAGATCACTGCGGTCAGAGGAACACAACCTACTGACTATACCATCAGTCCGCTCCTGCCACCTATCCGCGACTCGCCAGAGAGCTTTCTCAGCGGCAGCTCCAGCCTTGTGGAACTCTCTACCGGACAATACCCGAGCCATCCTGGAATTAGCCCCTTCAGAAGGGCTTGCAAGACTGTCCTCTTCGGACTGGCATTCCCTTAGGCTTCAATGGTCAGCATATTGCTAAATATGCCCTGTATTCGAATTCGTTGGACTGTGTTTTAATCTCGTTTTATGTATTTGTAGGGCTACATGTCGAGGACATGCTGCCCATGTATTCTGTTGATGTATCCCGGCCCCGAGCCTGCAGGGAGGAGCGGTATACAAAACCGAAGAAATAAATAAATAAATAAAAACTGTCCTCTAAACTATCCCAACGTGGATATCCCACACACATCATCAACTCAGCCATTAGAAGGGCCGAATTGGTCCCTAGGGAATCGCTACTGGTCAACAAGGTCAGAACCCCACCTGATAGAACAATATGGCCACTTACATTGACTAAACACTCCAGTACTATCATTGATGTGATTCACAAATTTTGGCCTCTTGTCCAGGACATTCCGGGGTTAGCGCACCCCCCGATGATAGCTTACAAACGGACCAAGAATCTTCGTGACTTCTTGGTACATACTAATGTAAGCACTCCACTCAGAAGAAGCTCTTTGACAGCCAAAACCCATCCGTGTGGTCACTGCGCGCAGTGTAACAGCGTGTACCCACACAAAGAGATTTACAGCCCAGGACGTGGTCGCACGTTTAAATTCAAAGAATTCTTTTCCTGTTGCTCAGAGTCCCTGGTGTATGGAATCCGGTGTCCATGTGGACTAATCTACATTGGTGAAAGTAAAAGAATGCTTAAAACCCGTTTTTCGGAGCATAAATCCCGGATCCGACACTCTTCAGAGGACTCCCCATTCTACGTCCATTGTAAAACTTTTTCCCATGGCCCAGAGTCATTACAGTTTTTTTCATGTGAAGGTGCTTCCCACCTTCCTTTATAAACAGGTAGCTTAGTTTGCAGCATTAAGCTCTGACCTTCAGATGCTTCACATCATAGCTATTGAGCTACACATCCAGGTATTGTGTTCCCCATGCTTTATTTCTCATTTGATATCATGATTGCATCCGTGTATTAAGAATGGCATGCTTTGTATTATATTTTGTATCTTTCAGATATATACCTTATGCCGCATATATACATGTATTGTACACTGGATATTCCATATTACCACGTGGCCTTGAGAAAGACCAAGAGGTCGAAACGAAAGTGGCCAAGGCAAATGCCCCTCGTCGGCCAGTATCTTGTGGTTTCATTGTCACGCGACTGTTCCTTGTCTGGATCTCCAGGAACAGTGCGCGATTTCACAGCGGCTTTCCTGCCCGAACAGCCAGTCCCGGGCTTGTTCATTACTACAGGCACGGCACGCGGGCTGCTCGGCTTTCGCCAACCACTCTCACCGTTTGGAGGCTACTGTGTATTTTGGTCTCCGAGAGCTCCCCTTTAAATTGTGGGATTCCTCAGGGGGCCATACTCTTCCCTCTATTATTTAGCATCTATATGCGACCACTTGCTCAGCTGGTGCGTAGCTTTGGGCTGGAATGTATACTGATGACACCCAGCTCATTCTGAGCATGGGGGGCAGGCCCAAAACCGTACCCGATAATTTCCATCTCTGCCTCGAAGCCGTTACTGGATGGCTGTGAGCCAGTAGGTTGAAGGTGAATCCAGTGACGACGGAGATCCTCTGGCTGGGTCGTCCGGGCGGTAGGGATGCCCAGCTTCCGACCCTGGATGGTGTGGCGTTATGCCCGTCGTCTTCAGTAAAGAGCCTTGGAGTTCTTTTGGACCCTCTGCTGTCAATAGAGGCGCAAATCTCCGCTGTCAGCAGAGTGGCGTTTTTCCATCTTCGTCAGGCTAGGAGGCTGGCCCCTTACCTGTCTCGGTACGACTTGGCTATGGTGATCCAAGCCACGGTCATCTCAAGGTTAGACTACTGTAATGCTCTCTACATTGGCCTGCCTCTGTCGGTGACCTGGAAACTCAAGCTGGTGCAGAACACCGTAGCTCGGTTGCTCGCAGGAGCTCCTGCAAGCTGCCACATTACACCAATTCTGTGAGAATTGCACCGGCTTCCTATTGAGTACCGGATCACCTTCAACGTGTTAGTCTTGACTTTCAAGGTCTGGGGCCAGTGTACCTGAGGGACCGCCTAACCCCATACTGTCCCATGAGAACACTTAGATCTGAAGACTGGAATCTTCTAGCCGTGCCCAATGTCAAACAATACCACCTAACTTCAACACGGAGAAGGGCGTTCATCATCGTCCCGGTTCTCTGGAACACACTACCCCCGGAGGTTCGGGCCTTGCGTAATCTGTTGGCTTTTTGGAAGGCCTGCAAGCAGGCCTTTGAGTTGTAATATGATGTCCCCTAGGATTTGTGTTATCTCTTAGGAATTGTTTTATCCTTGTGCATTTATTGCTGTTGTAGATTTGTTGTTTTATTGTGGTGCTTGATGTAAGACGCTCCAAGCCGGCTGGGGGTGGCGGCCAATAAATCTAACAAATAAATAAATATATTTTTTAAAATTATAGATTTTATATTGCCCATGGATAATTCAAGGATCACTCCACAGAGAGGCGAAAACGCCCCTGATTTTTCAAGGGAATAGCTGCCACCATTTTCCCATCCAGGCATCTACAAAGCCAGGAGCCCCCAGTGGCGCAAAGGATTAAACCTTTGTGCCGGCAGAACTCTAGACTGACAGGTCAGAGGTTCGAATCTGGGGAGAGCACGGATGAGCTCCCTCTGTCAGCTCCAGCTCCCCATGTGGAGACACGAGAGAAGCCTCCCACAAGCATGGTAAAACATAAAAACATCTGGACATCCCCAGGGCAACATCCTTGCAGATGGCCAATTCTCTCACACCAGAAGCAACTTGCAGTTTCTCAACACGAAAAAAAAATCCACAAAGTCCAGAAGCCATGTCTAGACTTATACATGAGTATAAGTCTAGAAGTGCTGTTTGGGCCTTTGAACTGTCTCTTACTGAGACCTTATAACATTTGTTCAAAAGGAGTTGGCTTTCTCTTCCTCTGATGCGAAAAGACTGCATTTTGCCCAAGGTCACTCAGCGGATGTCCGCGGCCAAGTCTAGATTCTAATCCCAGTCTCCAGAGTCCTAGTTTATTATTTATTTATTTATTTATTATTTCGCATTTGTCTGTTGCCCCCCAACGGCTCGGGGCGACTTACAACAGTTTAACATTCAAACCTCTCAACATGATGGCACTCAGAAATATAGTTTGAAAACTATCAAATAGATTGGAAGCCGCTTTCCCAGATGTATCTTCCAATAAAGCTTGCAGGGTCAGACAAACTGTGCATTTATTTTTAAGTACGCGCTATGCTTTCCTACCCTTTGCCAAAACTGAGAGCTGCCCTGAGTCTCTAGTGTCAAGCTAAAATTAGTTAGGCAGCTGTCTGCTGGAGTCCTGTCTCCAGTCAGTTCTCAGAGCAAGATTTACAAGGCACGCATGTTTCATAAATGAGCAAACACACATGCATTTGGACACCAGAGCAGGGCTTGCTGCTCTAGCTTCCATTGTTTTATTATTTATTTATTTACATCATTTTTTTCCCAACTTATTTTTTATTCATGAGAAACAAAAGGAAACAATCATGATACAATTACAAACTCAAACTCACCAGTCATCCATTCAACACAAACGTCAACATACCTTGAACATATACACACAGTAACTGGTAAAACACATGAAAATGAATATAACTAAAATGCCCTCACCACACCAAACAAAACATAATATTTCCTTTAACTTCCAGATCCTTTGTGATAGTACATAATGTTTCTTTAAGCATATATTTGTTATATACTTCATTATTTAGTCCTTTGGGTTCTTGTATTTTCCCCCTTCTCCTTTAAAGGTACTTGTACTTATTGTTTCGTAAGAAATCAATGAAGTTATTCCAGTTTGGTTTTTTTTTTTACATGGGACCTATCTTGGGCGATTCTCTGTGTCAGTAATTCCATATTCATAATGTCTAGTGCTTTCTCTATCCATCCGTGCACTGTTGCAGTTTCCTTCGCCTTCCACAAGCATGCTATATTTATTCTTGTGGCCATGGCAAGATAAAAGAAGATTTTATCATTATTTTTGTCTATTTGGAAATTTAGGATCCCCAATAAAAAGTATTCTGGTTCGAAGTCAAAGTTTAGTTGGAGAATTTTTTTCATCTTTATATATACTTCCCACCAAATTCTTTTGACTATTTTGCACTCACACCACATATGGAGGAATGTGCCCATCTTCTCCCCACATTTCCAACACTTGCTATTTATCTTCCCCTTGCTTTACTTGGCGAGCTTTTCTGGTGTGAGATACCACATGTAGAATAATTTGAACCAGTTTTCTTTGATCTCTGTGGCATACGTGTATTTAAGTTTTACTGTCCATATTTCTTCCCATTTAACTAAGTCAATTGTATGTCCTATTGCTCTCTCCCATTTCGTCATTACTTCTTTTATTAACACTTCTTCCGTTGCCCACGTTGCATGTGCAAGGATGACACACCTCACGCCAAGAACAATAACACAGACACAAGTGGTTGGATGAAAATGGCCACAACTCATTTATTGAAAACAGGAACAAAGGGTTGGCGACCACGCATGGGTCCTGGATCAGGGTCATACAGCCCCCACGAATGTCCCAAGGCGCTTGCCAGCCTGGGTGCGAGCGGCCCAATGCCTATCCACGGAAACTCAGCACCCCAGGGGGCCTGGGCGTTATCCCCCTTACAACCAAGGGGCAATAAGCCATGCCACACGCCAAACATGGAGTTGTGACAAAGAACATAATAACGCATAACCATGAACAATGCAACAATGAAGTTAAGTATGAACAAAATTGACAGCAACAAGCAATGCAAAAAGTAGGGAGGGTGGGAGGAAAAACAGGACTGGCCCCCGCATGCAACCAGGTCAGTCCCGGGTGGCCTTAAGTAAGCAGCCCAGGTGGAAGTACAGGCCGGCCAGCTGCAAAGACGGGGCCAGCCCCATCATTGGCTGGCCGGCTTTGGTGGCAGGAATGCTTCCCGCCACCCCAGGGGCTTCTGGGGAGAAGAAGCCCCTTCTTCATGACCAAAATGGCACGAGGGCAACCCTAACCCGCAACCAGCCCGGCCGGTAAGTCGGCCAAGCCCATTGTGTGTGCAAGGGTGACACACCTCGCGCCAAGAACAATAACACAGACACAAGTGATTGGATTGAAATGGCCACAACTCATTTATTGAAAACAGGAACAAAGGGTTGGCAGCCACGCATGGGTTCAGGGTCGATCAGGGTCGTACAACCCCCACAAATGTCCCAAGGCGCTTACCAGCCTGGGTGCGAGCAGCCCAATGCCTATCCACGGAAACTCAGCACCCCAGGGGACCTGGGTGTTATCCCCCTTACAACCAAGGGGTGGTATTAGTTGTTGGTAAATCTTTTTAATCAACTTAACTTCTGTTTTTATGATTTTATCCCAAAACGTTTCCTTTAACTCAAATCCTTTCATTTTGTCTATCTTGTAATTCTCTGTGATTTGCCAGAATTGAAACCATGATGTTTTTGGCTTTATTAACTGGATTTCTTCCAATGATTTTAGATTTACATCTTGATTTATTGTAAGTTAACCATTTGTCACTGGGGATTTCTCTTATTTGATTGGCCTCGTTTGGAGAGAACCACAGTGGCATTTTTGTGTAAAATCTATCTTTATATTTATTCCATGTTTTAATCAATGAAGATCTTATAAAATGATTGTTGAAGTTCTTCTCCACTTTTGATTTCTTCCTCCAAAGATTTACATCATTTATATCCCGCCCTTCTTACCCCGCAGGGGACTCAGGGCGGAAAACAATGCACACATATTTATTTATTTAAAAATTTTATATACTGATCTTCTCAACCTCCGCACAGGGAGGATTCAATGCCAAATTACCATTTAAAACATCATAAAAACAATAAAAGATTAAAATACAACTAGTTTAAAATACATAAAAATACACATAAAACATACACGCAAACATTCAATGCCATAGACACACAACATATATAGACAGACAATGAGCTACACAATTGGTCGAGAGCTTACCCCGACCCGGGCAGGCCTCGAACTCATGACCTTCTGGTCAGTAGAGATCTTATGCAGCTGACTCCCAGCTAGCTGCGCCACATTCCCGGTTTTGTTTTAAGGCAACAGGCGGCAAATGAAGCAGGCAGACAGCAACCTGGAGATCACAACAACTTGGGGATTACAACCAGACACAATGAAGACATTTACCCTTGTGCTTTGCCACTCTGTTGCTGAATACACATGCCTAGTGTGGAACACATCTCGCCATGTTAAAACAGTGGATGTGGCTCTCAATGAGACATGCCACATTATCACAGGATGTCTATGCCCTATGCCACTGGAGAAATTATACTGCTTAGCTGGCATTGCACCACCTCCATTGGGAAGTAGCATTCAGTAATGAAAGGACCAAGGCAGGGACATCTGCGGCTCACCCCCTGTTCGGATATCAGCCAGTAAGCCAATGCTTTAAATCAAGAAACAGATTCCTAAGATCTACAGAGATACTCGCAGGAATATCTCAGCAAGCAGGAGTCCAAAGGTGGCAGGCTAAAACCCAGAACCTGAATCAGTGGCTGATGCCAGATGAGAGACTCCCCCCTGGGCACACAGAAGACTGGGCGACTTGGAAGGCGCTGAACCGATGTGAAGAAGTTGAACAATAGCAAAAAAATTAGGATTGTCAAATCAGTATGGTTGGAGGTATTGAGCAGACTCCCTCAAAGGGAGAGGACAAGCAGCCCTCGAGCAGTGGAACCTTCCCAAGAGAGGATGATCCCTGAACAAGGTCCCCCATTTGAACAAAGAGGGAGAGCTATTGGCATCTCTAGCTCCCCCAGGACGCTGACCAACCCAAAGGATAGGAGGTATAGATCTAGGACCTTTTGGGGGGCGGGATTCAACAACGAGAGCCGGAGAGAATCCTTCGGCCCCACTCTCGCACCCCCCCCCAAGTGAGGCCGGTTACCGGACTCAATAAGCCACCGGGCACAGATCAAGGACTACCCCCATCAAGGACAATACAGAACCCTACCGAGAGAAGGGACGGTGGACAGACAACATTGCCCCCATCCTCAATTCAACATCCCTCGGGGCATGACAAGCAACCCCGGCATACCTCCCCCCCCTTTTCGGAGGGTGGGCAGAAGGCCGGACACCTAGTGGAGTCGTCGGAGGATATGGTGCGGGGGCGGGCAATACGTGTGATCTCGGGAAGGGGCAAATGGGAGGGTAGACATAGGCCTTATGAGAGAAGACGGAGGAGCCAAAAGAAGGCTCGTCCCCCTTCTGACCTACGGGCTATCCCTAGGCACGCAGTTGAGGAGTTCCCTACTACCTCTCCTCCAACTCTGGTTCTAGTCAACGCCAGGTCCGTGCGAAATAAGACAGGGACCATCAGGGACTTCCTTCTTGAGAGGAAAGCCGACTTGGCCTGTTTCACTGAAACATGGCTCCAAGAGGGAGATGAGGTCATTATGCACGAGTTAACCTCTCCTGGGTTTGTTGCTAGTTACCAGATGAGGACAGAGAGGCAGGGGGGGAGGGGTCGCCATTCTCAGCCGAGACAATTTCAATTCCAGGACGATTCCGACAGTGAACATCCCAGGAATGGAGTGCGCAGGCCTGGTGTGGGATCTTAGTGAGAGTGTGGCCTTCCTGTTGGTGTACCGTGCACCCAACGCACCGACAGGGAGTCTACCTAAGCTGCTGGAGGTGGTCGCGGAGTGGGCATTGAGGTTCCCTAAGCTCATTGTCTTGGGGGACTTCAATGTCCACGCCGATACCGCCTCCCCCTCTGTAGCAGCTATGGACCTGGTGTTCACCATGGAGGCACTAGGACTCTCACTCTGTAAGACCGGTCCTACGCACCAGGCCGGGCACACCTTGGATTTGATCTTCGCTGCCAGAATTAGCGTGACCCCAACCTCCCTTATGGAGGTTCCATGGTCGGCTCACAGTGTCCTGGAAGTCCGTCTGGAAATGGCCCCCCCTCCCGGTAAGGGTGCCGAACCCATTTTGGTTCGCCCGAAGAGACTTATGGAACTCATTAGGTTCCTGAATGCTCTAAGGGAATGGGAACTCCCCAGCGACTCAGTCGATGGGCAAGTGGAATGCTGGAACACCAGCCTTTCTGCCGCCCTTGACGAGATCGCCCCCAGGCGCTCTCTCCTCCCCCGTAGTAATCGCTCGCCTTGGTTCACCGAGGAGCTACGGGCGATGAAGCGGAGGAAGAGACAGCTAGAGGACGTGTGGCGGAGTCTCCGTGACGGAGCGTCGAAATCAGCTTATAAACAGTTTAAAGAGGTTTATGAGCAAGCTATCAAGGAAGCTAAAAAAGTCTACTACTCTTCCTTGATAGAGTCGGCTAGTTCACGCCCAGCTCAACTTTTTAAGGTAATTCGGTCCCTGACAACAATCCCAATTGTCCCAAATGATAGGGGTTTGGCTCCAACAGCTGAGGCTTTCCAGAACTACTTTGCCAACAAGATTTCGACTCTCCACCGGGACATTCCAGCCACCCTTGCTACAGTTAGCGAACTCGAGACTCCGCCGCCACTCGACGGGCCCACCTTCACCCGTTTCCAACTGCTGGACGTAGCAGCTGTCGATAAGTTACTCGCTGCAGCTAGACCAACCACCTGCTCCCTTGACCTGTGCCCCTCCTGGCTAATTAGAGCTTGCCGGGAGGGGCTATGAGGCCCCCTGGGAAAGATCATAAATAGCTCCCTTGAGCAAGGAGTCTTCCCAGGGGGATTGAAAGAGGCTATGGTAAGACCGCTGCTGAAGAAGCCGAATTTAGATCTTTCGGCTCCCTCCAATTACCGGCCTGTTTCCAACTTGCCTTTTTTAGGCAAGGTAATTGAGAGGGCAGCAGCGGATCAAGCTGGACTTGATCCCTTTCAGTCCGGCTTCCGTATTGGGCATGGGACGGAGACCGTGCTTGTCGCCATTACAGACCAACTTCGCCGCCAGCTGGACCAGGGTGGATCAGCCCTGCTTGTTTTGTTAGATCATCTCTGTGGCGATGCCATGGCATGTACATAATTTTAATCTCGGGACCTATTGTATTTTGTTTTATTGTATGTTTTATGTTGCATTTTATTGTATGGCGACATGGATGTACATGCCTGCCGAATTTTATGATGTTATCCGCCCCGAGCCTGCAGGGAGGGGCGGAATACAAGATGGAATAAATAAATAAATAAATAAATAAATAAATAAAATAACAGCAGCGTTTGATACCGTAGACAATGCATTGTTGACCCACCGTTTAGCCGGTTACGGGGTTGGGGGGACCGCCCTTAAGTGGGTGGCCTCCTTCCTCCGGGACCGAGGACAACGCGTGGAGGGGGGTGGGGAGGTCTCTGGGAGACTTCCACTTGATTGTGGAGTCCCCCAGGGGGCCATCCTCTCCCCCTTATTATTCAACGTTTATATGCGCCCCCTGGCCCAGCTGGCCCGCGACTTTGGTCTGGAGTGTTATCAGCTTCTGCTGAGAATGGACGGCAGGCCGGACACCGTACCCGATTGTTTCCATCTATGCCTTGAAGCTGTGACTGGATGGCTACGTGCTAGCCGGCTGAAGGTGAATCCGTCGAAGATGGAGATCTTGTGGCCTGGTCGGCCTGGACTGGATGAGTGCCGGTTGCCTACCCTGGATGGCGAGCGATTAAGCCTGTCACCCGTTGTTAAGAGCCTGGGTGTCCAACTGGACCTCCTGCTGACCATGGAGACTCAGGTCTCCATGGCCAGCAGGTCGGCATTTTTCCACCTACAACAGGCTAGGCGACTGGCACCCTACCTTTCCAGGGGCGACCTGGCCACGGTGATCCAAGCGACGGTCATCTCGAGGCTGGACTACTGTAACGCCCTCTACGTTGGTCTTCCCTTGTCGACAATCCGGAAACTCAAGCTTGTGCAAAATGCCGCTGCTCGCTTGCTGGCGGGAGCGCCAGTGAGGGAGCACATTACGCCCATCCTTCGGCAATTGCACTGGCTTCCCATCGAGTACCGGATTGCCTTCAAAGTGTTGGTGTTAACCTTTAAGGCCTTACACGGCCTAGGGCCTGCGTACCTGAGGGACCGCCTTGCCCCGTATATTCCCCCGAGATCACTACATTCGCAGGAATTGAATTTGCTCCTGGTGCCATCAATCCGCTCCTGACACCTATCGACCACTAGGCAAAGAGCTTTCTCTGTGGCAGCCCCGGTGTTTTGGAACTCCCTCCCTGACGACACCCGGGCCATCCCAGAGCTCATTCCGTTCCGCAGGGCCTGCAAGTCCGCCCTTTTCAGATTAGCTTTCACCTAGGCAATCCAGTCTGGGGCAATCCTCTTATACAAGCGATACCTTTGGTCCAAGGAAATGCTACTGTGTTTTATCTTGTGCCTCGGGATGTGACGCGTGATTTTATGTTTTCTGATTTTATGTTCTCTGTTTTATTGTACGGCCACATAGTTGATACATGTTGGCCTGTTTTATATGTTGTGATCCGCCCCGAGCCTGCAGGGAGGAGCGGAATATAAGACTGAACAATAAATAAATAAATAAATAAATAAAAAATATATATATATATATATATATATATATATATATATATATAATAAAGAGACAGGGTAGCTGTGTAACAACAATGTATTTTCTCTCAATTTGATGGCATTTAAATTGATTTTAAGGGTTAATACCGCTTTCTACAATTAGTGATGCTCATTAAAAAGAATATCACCCTGACTAACAATATTAAAAATGGTTAAAAAACCCCAATAATACACTTCTACGTAAAATCATTTCAACAGAGAACCAACTAAGTAATTGTCCACAGTGTGATTAGGATCAAACCACAACATCAAAAAATAGGAGTTGTGGTGGTACAGTGGGTTAAACCCTTGTGTTGGCTGAACTGAACTGGAAGTTGGTGGTTTGAGTCCCCAAGATGGGATGAGCTCCCATCTGTCAGCTCCAGATTCCCATGCGAGGACATGAAAGAAGCCTCCCACAGGATGGTAAAGCATCCGGGCACCCCCTGTGTAATGTCCCTGCAGATGGCCAATTCTTTTACACCAAAAGTGACTTGCAGTTTCTCAAGTCACTTCTGACATAAGAAACCAAAAAAGGTAAAATAAATTGAAATTAGCCCATGCTATACTTGTAAATCAGTAAGAATTTTCTGCTTTGCATATTTGATTGGAGATGCCACTTATGGAAGACCTAACAGCAAGGATTTGCATGGGTGAAGAAACAGCATAGTGCAACCACTTTAACACTGTCTCATTTACATTTCTGCATACTTATTGCCCTCTCCTTTCCACCTGCTATTGTGGCAAACAAACTGTTCATTTGCAAAAAAAAAAAAAGCAAGCCAAGTGAGATGCATACTTTCCTGCAGGTTTGCTAATTCTTGCAGATACTAGTACCATCATTTCAGGTTTTCAGAAGGCTAAGAATGTGCAAGAGGTAAATTTCTCCCAAAACTACAAATCCAACGGGAACCACTGATGTAGACCATTTCCACTCCCTTGGTAGCCACCTCGCCACCAAAGTCTGTTGAGTTTCTGTATGGACCTGAGTACTGTTTTGGTCAATTAAGCTGGCTCTCTGTAGTTAAAAGATTCCAAGAGTCATTTGTTTCAAAAAATAAAGCTCTTTAAACAAAATATGTTCAGGCACAACAATAGACAGTATTAGCAACATGTAAAACAAACAGTCTTACAGTTTAGTTCCATAAGAACAACATAAATCTTCCTTCCGTCTTCTTTTCGACGTCTTCTGCAAAGTTGCTGGCTTCTTCAAAACAAAATTCCTCACCCAAGGTCAGTCTCTCAGCTGCCTTATTTTATACAGGAATAGCTGCAAAACACCTACAGCTGTGATTTTTACCAGCACCTTCTAGAGGCTTCTGGCTTCAAGTAAGTTTGTAACAAACTTACTCCAAGTAGTCCCATTTAAACTTAATACATATTTTACATTATTCTTACATTTTACAATATAATTTGCCCACTTACATTTTTAATCTCAACAAAGTCAACATTGACACCAAAACACTGCCTGAACTCTGCGAGTGCAGCATTTTTCCAAGTGAATCAGAGAGTGTTTGAGGATTGAGACATCTGTAGCGAGACCATTCGTGCTTGTTTATAAAGCTATTGTCCTCCCAACCCTGTTATATGCCTGCAAAACATGGACTGTCTACAGACGTCACACTCAACTCCTGGAACGATTCCTTCAGTTGCCTCTAAAAAATCCTGCAAATCTCTAGGGAAGACAGGCGAACAAATGCCAGTGTGCTGGAAGAAGCAAAGAACTCCAGCACTGAAATGAAGCTCCTAAACCATCAACTGCTGGACTGGCCACGTTATTTATTTATTTATTTATTACTTAGGCTTCTATGCCGCCACTCCCGGGGGGGCTCGGGGTGGCTCACAAGTGCCGTACAAACACAGTAAAAACACAGTAACAATTAAAAACAACGGCAGATTAAAACACAATATCACATAATGGATTAAAAAACTAGTGTACAAATACGACACAACAGGTGGCGGATAAAGGCATGGTGGGTTGCTTGTTTATAAAGCTATTGTCCTTGAATGCCTGAACACTGCAGTTACTGTACTCCCAACTCAAGAATGGAAAATGGAATGTTGGTGGACAGGAAAAGAGAGCAGTGGCATAGACAATGAGAACTGGGAAACCCTGACCGCATTTCTGTCTACGAACCCACACAATCTCTTCGATCATCTGGAGAAGCCCTGCTCTCGTTCCCGCTCCCTTCGCAGGCGCGATTGGTGGGGACGAGGGAGAGGGCTTTCTCTGTGGTGGCCCCCTGACTCTGGAACTCGCTCCCCAAGGATATCAGACAAGCCACCACACATTGGCAGTTTTTAGGAGGAGCCTGAAAATATGGCTATTCCAATGTGCCTTCCCTGAATAAAGTAAACAATGCCCTGCTTTGACCAACTCCTTGCAAAATGTCCTCAGAAGGACTTTAACTACTGGTTGGGTTGATCTCCCCATATTATCCTTTAAAACCCTCCTGCTAGATACATTCTACCTCCATTCACGTCCTGTGTTATTTATTTTAAATTTTAATATATTACATCTGGATCGGCCATTATGGTTTTAAACTTTGTGTACTATTGCTTATATGTGAGTTATATTGATTGTATTGTCTTATTATTTGTTGCTGTGTTGTTTTACTGATGTGTTTTGGGCTTGGCCTCATGTAAGCCACGCCGAGTCCCTTCGGGGAGATGGTGCTGGGGTATAAATAAAATATTATTATTTTATTTATTTATTTAAAACTTTTATACCCCGACCTTCTCACCTCCGAGGAGGGACTCAGACTGGCAAACAGCAAGTATTCAATGCTAACATTTAAAATCTAAAACATCATAAATTTGCAATAAAATTATCAAATACAAATCCAATAAATGCAATTAAAAAGCCTTTCGCCAAAGTAAAATCGAGTCCAGCTCAATCTGTATATTTGGTCCGTATCTAGTGGTTAGCGACTTTAGTCGATTCGCGATCTCCTCCTTCATGCTGCAAAGGCCTCATTGCACAGCCACGTTTTCACCAGCTTCCTAAAAGTCAGGAGAGAGGAGGCAGATCTGATTTCATTTGGGAGGGAATTCTACAGCTGGGGGGCCACCACAGAAAAGGCCCTGTCTCTCGTCCCCACCAGACGAAGGTGGTGGGACCAAGAGCAGGGCCTCTCCAGATGATCTTAACACTCATGATGGTTCATAGGGGGAGAATACGTTCGGATAGGTATTATTTGAGTGCTCTAACTGGAGGTCAGCTGTGACCAGCAGTGCTGTGGAATTTGAAGAGGCATGAATGGAGGGTGAAAGGGAGAAATGTGCCAAGAAAAAGGCGCATCGAGCCAACCCTGACTGGGACTACCACCTGGAAATCAATGCTCTCACCATGGAAGAGGTCAAGAATAGGGCTCTACAGACACCTTCAGGTCCACTGGAAGGCCACCATTCTCAGGCAACGAGGTATCGCCTAAATAAGTAACTGGTTGTTCACAACCTGCCTTTCATATACACACAAATAAACATGTACAGAGAACAAAATATTTTCCATATAAATTAAGGCAGAAACTAAAGGCACTGTTCTCAGAGCAAGATGTAATGAGAGGATTTTTTTTCACTTATGGGAGACAGGATTATATAAAGGACACCATTATACTATATATAATGGGACTTGAGTGTGCAAGCGTTTGGTATCCATGAGACAGGAGCACTGGAACCAAATCCCTGCAAAGACATATAAGGAGCCATGCGAGAAAACTAACTGCTTAGAGGAAAGATTTCAAACAAAGGAAGGAAGGGACTCAATTTCACATAAAATTTAGTTTGTAACCTTTCTTTTTAAAAGTTTCTTCCTAAAGACAGCATTCATCATAACAAAAGATTTTAATACCATACATTAATGGAATCACGTCTGCTTTTCAACTCATGAATAACCTTTCTTAGGATTCAAGATATTCCCATTACTTATCTCTGGCCGTAAGACCATTTTTCACATTACAACTTACATTAATGGGCACATCATTTCCATATCCATCTTCTTCTCCTTTTCGTCATTGTTACAGAAGTCTGAGAACGGGCTGTTGGAGTTTTACAAATGTGCCTTCTCAGTTGTGTAAAACATCCTGTTGCTGTTTCACAAATCCATTCCTCTTCTGAGATTCTTCCTTAAGTTCCACCTTCCATAATTTGAAAATAGTTTGGAAGTTACAACTGGTTCAGAGATTAGCAGCCAGGTTACTAACTGGAGCGCCGTGACTCTTTGATTGTTGGTTTTAGAATCGTGAGAGGATGACTCCCATGCTGAGGCAGCTCCACTGGCTGCTGATCTGCTTCTGGACTAAATATGAAGTACTGGTAGTTACCTATAAAGTCCTAAATGGTCTAGGGCCTGTGTACTTTAGGGACCATCTCTCCCTGTATGTTTCCCAGAGAT
The DNA here is from genome assembly GCA_030556195.1 of Anolis apletophallus. NCBI lineage: Eukaryota > Metazoa > Chordata > Lepidosauria > Squamata > Anolidae > Anolis > Anolis apletophallus. The sequence goes on from JARBWK010000015.1 coordinate 15,246,135, forward strand.
CACTACGGTCTAAAGAACATAACTTATTGGAAGTCCCTTCTGTCCATACTTATCACCTGTCCTCTACCAGACAGAGAGCCTTTTCGGTAGCAGCCCCGACTCTTTGGAATGCCCTGCCAGATGAGGTCTGGGCCCTTAGAAAGTTGCCTGCATTCCAAAGAGCCTGCAAAACAACTTTATTTCGGCAGGCTTTCAATCTAAACTGACCCAATGCAACTAGGTGTACTAGGGGTGACTGTTTGATTGTTAGTTTTAGAATTGTTTTTACTGTTTTTTAGTGTCTTTTATTGTTAATGTTGCCTTATGTAAACTGCCCTGAGCCTGTTGGGATGGAGCAGTATATAAAATCAAATAAATAAATAAATAAATAAGTCAATCAATCAATCAATAAATGGTTCAGGCCCAGACTATTTTCAGAATTGCATCTCCATATGCAAACCGGCTTGAGCACTGTGATCTATGGAGGACGGCAATTGATTCAGATTATTGCCCTGAGGAAGAGCCATAAGTGGCTCAAAACGGCCTGAAATAGCCGGCTCCAGTAAGTGTTGCGCCGTCGGCCAGTTCTTTCTTGTTTGGGACAAGCACGCTGAAGCTTTACTGTTTATTTTGGAGCACCAGGATCCACGGCTCCCACTCCATAGCCGAAAAATCAATATGTGAATAGAAGTCTGATTACGGCTCACGGATTATCGTGCTTGAAAGACTCTTCATTTTGCTTGGAATGTACCTTATCTTGCTTCCGAGATTCCTTGGATCCCACGGTCTTGCCCCGCCTTGACTGCAGTAACGCTTTGGATATTGTTTCACCAAGGGCTATTATGAATGAGACTTTATAGATACAACTATTATGTTACCAATTCTGGTGTCTTATTGTATATATGATTGCTTATATGTTTGCTACTCATTCCCATACTAACCCAGCGATTACGCTTTGTAGTAACCTAACGTGTGTAATAATACAACTTAGAATTTTCTAAAAGAAATACACCCTTATTGTGGTTTTGGTTGTTATCTATGGAGGAGGCCCTGCTCTCAATCCCACCACCATCCTAAGTGCAGCTGGTGGGAATGAGAGATGGGGCCTTCTCCATGATCACTCCCCACCTCTGGAACTCCCTCCCAAAAGAACTAAAAACTGACCCCTCCTCGCATTTAAAAAGTAACTAAAAACCCATCTATGCATTTTGACGTATGGAGAGGAGGAAGACTAACACATCCTGACATATATCATCATCTATATCTGCTAAATCGTGGCTAGACTGGAATTGATTTCAGCCTGTCAGTTGTTGGAAACCATCCCACCTCTCAACAAGGTTTTAGTTGTTCTAGATGTGTATCCTGTTATACATTTATAATATATGATATGTTTGTTTGGTTTATTTAACTTTTATTTTTGGTTAATTTTTATTTGGTAGTTAGGTTGTTTTACATTGTTTGATGTGTCTTGTTTTGATGTAACTTGTTTATATGACTTTATTGGCATTGAATGTTTGCCATATATGCTGAGTCCTTTCAGGGAGATAGGGTGGTCTACAAATAAAGTATTGTTATTATTATTAGTTGCCAAATGTATTATTCCATTTATCTACTCACCATATTTAATATTATACATTTTACATGCAAAAATCTACAAGTTTCACAAACTTAACATAAAAAAGTTTTGAAACCAGTTCTCTGCTTCGTTACAGCAAATTATGCTTCGGCTTCATGATTTGTTTCTTAAATCATTAATAATTAAATGATATCCATCAGAGATTATTTTAAAAATGATGCATGACCATAAACTCTATTTGCATGGCAAGCTAATATCAGCATAATCACGTGCATATGATTTTGATGGGGGAGAGAGATTATTCCTACCCTATAGCTTATCTATATCCAAATTGGATATAAAATTGTATTTAGGGTTGCTGGATTGTAAACAGGAGAGGGTTCAATTACTTTTAATAGCTGTATAAAAGAGGACATTTCTTTCTTTTAAAAAAAATCTTTAAAGAGGACATTTCAATGGATAGTGTTAGCCATACAACCAAGTACTCACTAAAGGGACTGCAGTGCCTTCCAGTTTTCACTCTCACAACTTAGTTATTTATTTTGTGTCAAAAGCATTGCATAAATTGTTGTAATGACGCTCCAACTTCGGTAAGGATCACGCGTAGATAGAAGCACGGTCCAACACGATTTTATTGCAGGTACAACACTTGTAAAGCTAAAGCACCGTCCCGCCACCCAAACACACCTTTTATACCTAAACCCCCTCCCGTGCCCATGCAATGTCCAGGCAGGGTTGCACCATATCCGGGTGAATCAGCAAATCCCATAGTCCCAAGGGATGTGACCTCATTAGTCTCTGAGTCAGCATTAACAGTTCATTGTCCAATGTCCAAGTCCAGAAGAGGTTACCTCACTTCCCCTGGAGGAACCTGGAAGTTACATCACTCCCAGACTGACTCAGCATGTCCTTCAGTAACTAGGGCAAAGGTCCCAGAGAACTGGGACAAAGGTCAGCCACCTCATGGCAGGCTGGAAGCCTGAACTTCTTCCAAGCTCAGATTTCCCAGATCTGACATAATGTCCTTCTCCACCACGTCCTCCCCCTGTAGAAACAAAACACCATTCAGTCTTTGGGTGGAAGGGGTCCCATATATCTTTTCAACAAACTACAGTGGAATGTGGGATGAACCTTGCCTAAACTCTTCGGCAAAAGGAGGGTATAAGAGACTTTATTGGCTGCCTTTTCCACTCTGAAAGGTCCAATATACTTCGGGCTTAACTTTTTAGACGGGCTCCCCAACTTCAAATTCTGCGTGGATAACCATACCAAATCACCCTCTACATACTCCTCCCCTTCCTGTCTCCGCCGATCCCCAAACAGCTTGTACGCCCGTTGCGCCTTTCCCAGAGCTTCGGTTACTTCCCTCCAATCGTCCTGTGCTCGCATCCTCCACTCACTCTTCTCCTCCCCACCAAACTCTAATAATTGGGGCAAAGGAGCCACATCCTGGCCATAAACTATCTCGAAAGGGGACTTTCCCGTGGAAGAATGCACAGAGCTATTATACGCCATTTCAGCATAAGGCAATAAGTCTGACCAGTTATTCTGCTCCTTATTACTAAATATCCGCAAATATCCTCCTAGTGATTTTTGCGCTCTCTCCACGCCCCCATTGCAGCAAGGATGATAAGCGGTCGTAAGTTTTCTTTGAGCTCCCAGCACCTCTAAAAACTTCTCCCAAAACCGGGCAGTAAACTGAACCCCTCGATCGCTGAGAACCTGTTCCGGGCATCCGTGCAACCGATACACATGCTGTACATATAACTCAGCCAACCTCTCTGCCGATGGTAACCCTTTCAAAGGGACAAAATGGGCCTGTTTCGAAAATAAATCCAGCACCGTCCAAATATATCTGTACCCCCGACTAGATGGCAACTCCCCCACGAAGTCTGTACTGACATGCGTCCACGGCCGCACTGGGGAGGCCACCACTTGAATCAACCCTCGAGGTCTAGCAGCAGGATCCTTATTTCTAGCACAATCCTCACAATGCTCCACATACTCCTTCACCTCTGCTCTCATTCCTGGCCACCAATATCGTTTCTTTATAGCCAAAAGCGTCTTCGTCACTCCCCAATGACCAGCAGACTTATGATCGTGATTAAGCTGCAAAACCTTCCTCCGCACACCTCGAGGAACATACACCTTATTCCCCATAACCCATAAACCATTCAACATCTTGCATTCACCCCTATGATCTTGCAACCACGCATCACCTTCGTAACCCTTCTGTAACTCTAAACACCACTCATCTACCACTCCTTCCTCCTCTTTCACCTCTCTCTTTACCTGAGACCTTGTCTGCACTGCTAATCCCCAATGCTCTCTTGTAAACACCTCCTCCGCTTTCTCCAAACAATTTTCCCCTACATCAGGATACCGGGACAATGCATCTGCCACTACATTCTCACTCCCCTTTATGTGCTGTAATGAAAAGTTAAACCGGGCAAAGAACTGAGCCCATCTCACCAATTTGGGAGATAGCTTCTGAGGGTTCTTCAAATACTGGAGGTTCTGGTGATCCGTTAACACCACAAAAGGAAAAGCCGCCCCCTCCAGAAACTGACGCCACGTTTGCAAAGCACACCTCACAGCAAAAGCCTCTTTCTCCCAAACGGGCCACTTCCTTTCCAGCTCCCCAAACTTCTTCGAGAAATATGCACACGGTCTCAAATTTCCCTGTTCATCCTTCTGCATCAGCGCCTCCATATGCCCAAGCGGAAGCATCACATTGTACCACAAAAGGCTTATCCACATCTGGATGCACTAGTAAAGGACCTTGGGTAAAAGCTCTCTTTAATCTATCAAACGCTTCTTGACACTCCTTAGTCCAACTTAATTTCGCCCCTGGGGACTTGGTCTTCCTTGACTCCCCCTTCCCCTTAGTCTTTAACAACTCCGTGAGTGGGAGAGTTATAGCTGAGAACCCAGGTATAAAGGTACGATAAAAATTCGCCAGTCCCAAGAACACCTGCAATTGCCTCCGGGTTTGTGGAGCCTCCCAGCTCAACACATCCTCTACTTTAGCCGGATCCATGGCCACTCCATTCTCACTAATCCGATACCCCCAAAAATCAATCTGACTCTTCCCAAACTCACACTTACTTAACTTCACATACAAACTAGCCTGTCTTAACCTCTCTAACACCTCTCGAACCAACTGAACATGCTCTTCTCTAGTACGCGTCACAATCACTATATCATCCAAATACACAAAAACTCCCTATATAAAGGGGTGCAGCACCTCATTGATAAGCTGCATGAAAATACCGAGCTCCGGCCAAACCGAATGGCATCACGGTCCATTCGTACAGCCCGAGAGGGCAAGAGAAAGCAGTCTTCCATTGATCACTTTTTTCACCCGCACCATATGGAACGCATCTATCAAGTCCAATTTGGTGAAAAATCTACCGCCCCCTAGCTGGCCCAATAAGTCCTTAATCAAGGGCAAGGGATAACAATTCGTAGTGCTAATGGCGTTCAACCCCCAATAATCGATGCATAATCACAACCTCCCATCTTTTTTCTCCCGAAACAAAACTGGTGCTGCAATAGGAGACTCAGACCTTTGAATAAACCCCTTCTCTAAATACCCATCAATCTGCTCTCTCAGAGCCACCTTCTCCTGCACAGTCATGGCATATATTTTCGGTTTAGGCAGGATAGCCCCTCTTTAACCTCTATACTACACTGTACATTTCGGAAAGGGGAAGACATTGGGCCAATATAGGGTTAAACACATCTGCATAATCCCAATATACTACAGGCACCCCTGTACCTCGTCCAGAACCCCTTTCCCCACATTTGGCTCACATTGCACCTTCCCAGACTTCCAATCAATTTTGGGATTGACTTGCTCTAACCAAGGCAGTCCTAATACCACCTCATGTCCTTTAATGGGGGCCACTACAAAATCAATACCCCCCTCCCAAGGTCCCACCCGACCTTTTAAATCTTTAGTGCCCAAAGAAAACGGCCCACCCTTAATAGATGACCCGTCTAACTGAGTAAAATTAACAGAGGTATCCAAAGTTTTCATGCCCCCCCCCCCCAAATCATCTACTAACTTAGGGGACATGATATTCTCCGAACACCCACAGTCAACCAATGCTTTTTTCTCAATAATTTCTTTCCCTTTAAATAAACCCAGGGTGCATTGTACACTTGGGGGACTCACCCCAACACTTTTCACATCAGTATTGTCCACAAAAGCCGCCCTAGCAGATGCTACTTTAGATGGATCCGAACGGATAGGATCCTGCACCGGCTTCTGCCGGCACTGGGACGCAAAATGGCCCGGCTGGGAACAGATGAAACAAAGGCCACGTCCCATCACTGGTTTCTTCATAACGCTGGCCCTGCTATCACCGCCGCCACGACGAAACTCTCCTCCCCGGAATCGGCCCTCAGCAAAACCGCGTCCCGACACCCTGGATCTCGTCGACTGGAACCGTCGTCGCTGCACTTGGGCTAAGATCCCCTCCACGCTGCCGGCCAACTGGATCCACCCATCAACGTCACCTGGATCTCCGCGATGCAGACACCACTCTAAAATCTCCTTCCGCAGGCCATCTTTAAATAGTTCAAGCAATGTTGCCTGGGACCATTCTGCAACTTTTCCGGCCAATCCCATAAATTCCTCTGCATATTCAGTGACCGAACGGGATCCCTGGGATAGACTTTGCAGCGCTTCCTTCGCTTTTATCCTCTCCAGAGGATCACGGAAACGGTTTCTAATAGCTTGCAAGAAGGCCCGGACCGATGTTAAACATGGATCTCTCCGGTCATGGCACTGCACATACCATTCAGCGGCCCTTCCTTTAAACACTCCTCCAATGGCTCGAACTCTGCTACCATCGCTGGGGTAAAGATGACCATAGTCCTCCATATGATCTCTCACTGCGGCAATAAAGAAAGCCACCTTGCAAGCTTCCCCTTCAAATTCCACCCTCAGAGGTTCTTTCTTCAATCGTCCTCCAAACTCTTGAGATTGCACTCTCCTCCCCTGAGGGGCCTCCATCTTTGAGACTCCCTTCCCATCCCTGCCGATTGCAGGGCCGGCTCACCGGGACTGGATTCACTTCCTCTGACACCAGATGACCACCGTCCGCCCACACTCCCATGGGAGATCTAGGACGTCCAGCTGCTGACGGTTCGCCATCCATCCACGAATAGAAAGTGAAGTCTCCTCCTCCCGGGCACTCCACGCCGATTCCCTTGGCTCTCTCCTGGGCATAGCCTGGGACATCCTTCTCATGGTATGCTCCATCGCATCCATTCTACACCTCATCACCGCCAACTCCGACAGCGGTTCAGGTTCTGTGGTCTCACTACCACACTCCGCCAGGTCCACCTGAGCTGGGGCACTCTTCCCCTCAGCTTCTCTGGTCCTGCACTCCACTGGATCCACCTGAGCTGGCCCTTCTTTCAGCACAGCTTCTCTGGTTCCTCCGGCCATCCGGACACCCACCTGAATGGGGCCTCGCTGCCTCATTTCTCTCAAAGCGCTCACCTGAGCGTCCCACAATCTCTCCGCTTCTCGGAGCTCGTCCCTCTGGGCTGACGCGCCACACGCCGTCACTTCCCTGGACTCGTCCGGGAACCCCACTTGGTCAATGGTTGTCCACTCCCAATCCATGGTTCTCCGGACCTCTTCAGGAGCAATATTCCACATATCGATATACTCCTCTTCCTTCCAAGCCAACCTCTCCATTGCTGGGAAAGTTGAATGGGGCTTTAACTTCTGTAATGACGCTCCAACTTCGGTTAAGGATCACGCGTAGATAGAAGCACGGTCCAACACGATTTTATTGCAGGTACAACACTTGTAAAGCTAAAGCACCGTCCCGCCACCCAAACACACCTTTTATACCTAAACCCCCCTCCCCTTGCCCATGCAATGTCCAGGCAGGGTTGCACCATATCCGGTGAATCAGCAAATCCCATAGTCCCAAGGGATGTGACCTCATTAGTCTCTGAGTCAGCATTAACAGTTCATTGTCCAATGTCCAAGTCCAGAAGAGGTTACCTCACTTCCCCTGGAGGCACCTGGAAGTTACATCACTCCCAGACTGACTCAGCATGTCCTTCAGTAACTAGGGCAAAGGTCCCAGAGAACTGGGACAAAGGTCAGCCACCTCATGGCAGGCTGGAAACCTGAACTTCTTCCAAGCTCAGATTTCCCAGATCTGACAAATTGTCATGCTTATCCAACATAGACAGGCCAGCAGAATGTTGGATAAGGTTTAGTTTTGATTTTATTTTAGAAATCTGGTTCAGCACCTTGGATAGCTCATTGAAGTTGATTCATTCCACTGTGCCACACAGTCATTCTATGTATGACTACCTAATGCCGAAGTCAACCCAATGTATAAGGCAAGAGCTGGGTCAAAATTATGGATTTTGATATTACCTATGGATGTGTTGATAGTCTGTTGGCAGAAAAGGAAAAAGCACAACTACTACTTCAGAAGATTGGTCACCCAGTTTGAACTATCCACTCCCATAGGTAAAGGTTTCCCCCTGACATCTCTGGAAACCGCTCTGAGCTCCGGAGAGAGCGGTATATTAAACCGAATAAATAAATAAATAAATAAGTCCAGTCATATCCGACTCTGGGGTGTGGTGCTCATCTAAGCCGCAGAGCCAGGGTTGTCTGTAGACACCACCAGGTCATGTGGCCAGCATGACTGCGTGGAGCGACATTACCTTCCCGACTGAGTGGTACCTATTGATCTACTCACATTTGCATGTTTTTGAACTGATATGAGGGCGGGTCAATAAGTCCATGATTTTTTTGAATTTCCTGCCTCTTAACTGAAAGGGCAACACTGCTCCTGTCAACAGGCAGCTGTCAGTTGACTCCTGTCAAAATTTGAACAAGCTGCGTCATTTAATTCATGTTTGACAGCCATTGATAGCAGACTACTGCGTGATTTGAGGAGAAAATGGAAAAAAGTGAATTTCATGTGCTCATTAAGCATTATTTTTGCAGAAAAATACCATCACTCAAACCAAGGCTAAGCTTGATAAATACTATGGGGACTCTGTGCCATCGATTTCAATGGTAAAAAAGTGGTTTACTGAATTTTGTTGTGGCCGTACAAGCACGGAAGATGCCGAACATTCTGGATGCCCAGTTGAGGTCTCAACCTGAAACAATTGAAAAAATTCACGATATGGTGTTGGCCAATCGGAGATTGAAAGTGCGAGAGATTGTGGAAGCCACAGGCATCTCACATGGCTCAGTGGTTTCAATTTTAAATGATCACTTGGGTATGAGAAAGCTTTCACAAGATGGCTGCCACGTTTGCTCACAATCGACCACAAACACAATTGTGTGACAATTGCGCAGGAGTGTTTGGCATTGTTCAACTGCAATATGGACGAGTTTTTGCACCGTTTCGTAACTGTGGACGAAACATGGATCCACCACAACACACCAGAGGCCAAACAGCAGCCAAAACAGTGGGTTTCTCTGGGTGAATCGGCGCCATAGAAGGCCAAGGTGGGTTTGTCAGCCAATAAAGTCATGGCAACCGTTTTTTGGGAAGCACCTGGTGTAATCCAAATTGACTACCTTCAAAAGGGTAAAGCAATCAATGGTGAATATTATGCCAACTTATTGGTTCAATTTAATGAGGATTTGAAAAAAAACACGACTGCATTTGGCCAAGAAAAAAGTTGTTTTGCACCAGGACAATGCAAGGGTGCACACATGTGCAGTTGCCATGGCAACAATCCATGAATTGGTATACGAATTGCTCCCTCATTTTCCCTGTTCTCCGGATTTAGCCCCGAGTGACTATTTCTTGTTTCCAAATCTGAAGAAATGGCTCGGCGGAAAGAGATTTGACTCCAACAATGAAATCATCTCACAAACAAATACCTATTTTGACGACCTCGACAAATCTTATTTTTTGGAAGGGATAAAAAAATTGGAGAAACATTGGAGAAAGTGTATAGAGCTCAAAGGAGACTACGTTGAAAAATAAAATGATTTTTTAAATCCAAAAACCTGTGTTTTGTTCTAAAAGTCACTGACTTATTGACCCGCCCTCGTAGGTTGGCAGAAGCTGGAGCTGACAGCAGAAGCTCACGGCACTCCCTGGAATCAAACCTGCAACCTTTCAGTCAACATGCGCAGCAGCTCAGCGCTTTAACCCACTGCACCGCCGGGGCTCATTTCCACTCCCATATCACTTCTTAATTTATGGCATTTCAAGACCCAAAATGGACTGGAAACCAGTGGAATTTCTTTAAAAAGAAAGAAGAAAACAGCCTCCCCTTTGGCTCACTACTGTGAGTAATTGCACATCCTCATTTTGTGTGAACGAAAGTCACTGGGTGGCCTTGAAAGGCAGTTCCTCATAGAACATATTGCACAAATGTCCAGCATTGTGCTTACTGAAGCATAAATGATTCATAGTTACACAGCTAAGTTTATTTATCCTTAATAGAGTGCCATAAATATCGTGAGTGAAGTAAGAAAAAAGACAGGCCCTGCCCTGAGGGGCTTACATTTTAAATGTTGACAGAAGTGGAGACAAGGAGGGACATGAGAAGGGAGGCAATGGAGAGGCCAGGCACTCAATGGAAGGATGAAAACGCATAGGTTTTGATTCTTTTGTGCGGAAGAAGGGGTAAGCAGATATATTGCACAATATCTCCTATCAATCCTAGTCAAGGTTGGCATTGGCTATGTTAGTTGTGGATAATGGAGCTGTAGTCCATTATGTTGGGAGGATACCACAAGGCTGATGACAGAGAAAGCAAAAGGCTTTGCAGTAGAGCAGGCCTGGGCAAACTTCAGCCCTTCAGGTGTTTTGGACTACAACTCCCACAATTCCTAACAGCCAGTAGGCTGTTAGGAATTGTGGGAGTTGTAGTCCAAAACACCTGGAGGGCTGAAGTTTGCCCAGGCCTGCAGTAGAGGTTGGTCTTTGAGAAGGGAATCTCCTCTTTATTACATAAATCTGTAATAAACTCCATGCAAGGGTCTACATATTTGGGTTGCTGTGAGTTTTCCGGGCTGTATGGCCATGTTCCAGAAGCATTCTCTCCTGACATTTCACCCACATCTATGGCAGGCATCCTCAGTAGCTGTGAGGTCTCCCCGAGGAGCCTCAGAGTGGATTCCAACATATATACCGACAAACATTCAATGCATTTGAAACACACAATGAAACTCAAACACACAGACAAAGGCAAAGGCCTCCCCTTTCATCTCCGGCTCTGGAGGCAGTGCTCATCTCTGGCTCTGGGGGAGGTGCTCATTTCCATTTCCAAGCCGAGGAGCCTGCATTGTCCATAGACATCTTCTGGTAATGTAGCTGGCATGACTTCATGGGGCGCCCTTTTACCTTCCCACCGAGGCAGTACCTATTCGGATCAAATTCCTTTTTGAAGCAATTTGGAAGCGATTTGGGAACCCGGAAGTATCCTTGCCATTTTGAAGCTTTTCCCACCATTTCTCTTACGAATCAGTAAGTGAGTCGGAAATGATTCAGCTTTTCAAGCCAGTGTGGATGGATTCCCTTTGACCTAGGGCGAAAGCCGTGTTTAACCCAGTTTGGATGCGGATGTCCTTCCCTCCCGCGTCAAACAGGCCTAGTACCTATGTAGATGGTGAAACACTGAGAAGACCATCTGCATAAGATAATATGGACAGGCTGTTATCAAAGGTTATGGTTCTTCAGGTACCCTGAACCAGACCTATAGGGTTCAGGTAGAAATTTGTGGTCTGACATAGTAGAAGCAAGTTTGCGGAGCAGGATTTGGTTGTATCCAGATTCACAGTGGATGTTACTCTACGCCAGGGGTGCTCACACTTTTTCAGCATGTGAGCTACTTATAAAACAACCAAGTCAAAATGATCTATCTACCCACTACTCAGAGAGCCATAAAAGCAAAATATTTGGAAATGTATTTCAGTGAGAGCCATATAATATATTTTAAGACTGAATTCAACTAAATGTGAGCATAATAAGCCCCTGAATTTATTCATAATAATAATGATGATAATATTAATTCAGCCTCTGCTACTACTACTAATAGTAATAGTAACAACAACAATTGGTTCCTAGAGTAGAAGAAGACCTCCAAGGGCCATCCAGTCCAACCACCTTCTACCATAAGGGGAAAACATCAAAGCATTGATTGATTGATTGATTGATTTTATTATTTATGAGTCGCCCTCCACGTCAGTGCTCCGGGCGACTTACACACAAAAACACATAAAAGAATTCAATAGTTAAAAGCTAGAAGAATAAAAAGATTAATTAAAATAGTTCCAGTAGCTCAGGCTAAGTCTGGGAGGTGTCCTTAGCCATAAGCCTTTCGGAAGAGCCAGGTCTTCAGTGCGGTCAAGAACTGGGGCATGTCCCGGATAGCTCTCTGATCCGCCGGCATCAAGTTCCAAATTCCTCACAGATGGCCGTTCAGCCTCTGATAACAACAACAACAATAATAACAATGGGTTTCCCCTTAAGGTGAAATCCTGGCTCTGGGATCAGGCATTCCCTCACCAGCACTAGGCAGCATGTGAGACGGAATTTTAATGGGAGGGAGGAAGAGGGTCAATGTTTCTAGGGTTGAATACTGTTTTAATTGGAATGATTGTAGATGTGTTGAGGGATTGTATTTTAATGCCTTAATGTTTTAATGGGTTGTGGGGTTTGGGGTTTTACGGTTGATGTGGCATCGAATTGTGCCTGCTGTAAGTCGCTCTGAGTCCCCTCGGGGGTTGAGAAGAGCGGGGTAAAATCCTGAAATAAATAAATAAATAAATAATAAATAAATTCCTAGAATAGAAGGAGACCTCCAAGGGCCATCCAGTCCAACCTCCTTCTGCACCTGGGCAACATCGGGAGCCTGCGGGACGGGACTGAGCCTCCCACCCTGCCTGCGGTCTACCAGGACGCCCTACGCGATCTACCAGTCAATCGCAATCTATCTAAAGAGCACCCCTGCTCAACACACTCCACTAAATAGCAGTAGTATAACCATAGCTACACTTTAATTCACCTTAGTCCTAACCTGGCAATGAAATTTATGGGAAGAGAAACCACAAGGAAACCAGAAAGCCTTGATGTTGTATTTCATGATGTGGATTTAGTTGATTAAAACCATTTTGGCTGTTGGGGAGCTTCCTATTTGAAACAGACTCCACTGATCTAAATAAAATATTAGCTATACATTCTTTGGAGACTAAAGTTATGCATTTTGGATGCAGCCCACCCTGTTTTAATTGGAAAGCCAGATGGACGACTTGCTCCCTTTAAATATCTGGGCGTATGTTTCTCAGTGAACAAATCCTGAGATGTGCAGTGCTTTGTATTCGACACTTGCCAGCTCTAGGTTCAATGAAAGATACCCCTGTGCATCCTAGACATCTGAAACTTCCAGAGGAAATTCCTGTTTGATTTATGTGTTGAGTCTCTTAAAGGGTTGGGTCACGGGGGTCTGCGGGGCCAGAAGATCTCAGCAAAGCAATGGGCCTGGGAATTTGTTGGCTTCCAAGATGTACAGCCTCCAATAGTTCATGATTGATGGGCTCTGCGCCATTTCACTGACTAAGCAAATCCCACCGTCCTTCCTGCTGGATCACTGCCTGTGATTAGAATACTGTTGAGTAAAGGGGAACTTTACTGCTCCAAAGACAGAGATATATAAGGGGAGCCAGACATATTACCAGAGTGCCGGGGAAATAACAGAGTATGTCTGGCCGCTTTGAGTCCTTCCAGAAATTCAGATTCAATGCTCAGTCAGAATGGGAAATTCATTCTGAGTGAGAGCATAGTTACATGCAGGACTTTACAACCATTATCTCAGAAATGCTCAAAACAATTCCTGTGAAATAGTTTCACACACAACTATCTTGGTCCAAATAATGGGCATCTTGGAAACGTTGGAGTAGAGATCCTAAATCAGTGGTTCTCAACTAGGCCTGGGTAGGTTAGTTGAAGTGCTGGTAAAATCGGAATGAATTTGGATTAAATTCTCTTCTGAAGCGGTTTTGAAGCAATGTAAGCAACCCGGAAGTGAATTTGCCATTTCAGGGCCACCACCACCATTTTCGGAAAGGAATTGGCATTAGATTCCTGCCCCGCCCGAGGTGCTTTCCCCTCATTGGCTGTTTAACCCGGTTGGGGGGTGGATGTCCATCCCTCTGTGTCAGAACTGGGGTGACAGCTGCATCCAAACTGGGTTAAACACGGCTGTCACCCCACTTCTGACGCAGAGGGAAGGCATCCCCATCCAAACTGGGTGTTTTTAATCCAGTTTGGATGGGAATGTCTTCCCTCCGCATCAGAACTGGGGTGACAGCTGCATCCAAAATGGGTAAAACATGGCTGTCACCCCAGTTCTGATGTGGAGGGAAGACATCCCCGTCCAAACTGGGTTAAACGTGCGTGTTCGTCGTTAATGAAGCCATTCTGAAATTTCGGAATTAATTTGAGAAATTTTTTTCCGGGAAATTTTGGAAGATTCGAAGTGCCAGTGACCCCTACATCCGGAACGAGTTTTGAACCATTTGTTTTTGATCAAACAGGCCTATTTTCAACCTTCCTAATGCCACAATCCCTTAATACAGTTCCTCAAGTTAGGGTGACCTCGAACCATAAAATTATTTTTGTTGCTATTGTAATTTTGCTACTGTTATGAATCGTAATGTAAATATCTGATATGCAGGATATATTTTCTCCCCCCTCGTGACCCCCCCCCCAGGGTTTTGACCACCAGGTTCAGAAACACTAGACTAGATCCTCCTAAATCCTCATCCAAAATGTAATCACTCCAAACTTTGATTGGGAAATTTCTTTGTAAAAGCAATTTAGTATTATAAGGCAACTCCCAAATAGGTAGTTAGGTTAATTATTGTGATCGTGTAGTTATTGTTACAGTTATGTTTTCTGCAAACTTCTTTACTTGAAAGTTTCCTCAAACAGAAAGCAACCAATCACAAAATAGCTATTTTAGGTTACTTGAAGTATGTTGGCAGATGTTGGTCTATAGTCCAAAACTAAAACAAACAAGATAGGGTTTTTTTTTTTGCAAAACAGCTATAGTGTCAAAAGTCACGCCAATCCTGCGCGAACTGCACTGGCTCCCAATTGAATGCCGGATTGCCTTCAAAGTGTTAGTCCTGACTTTTAAGGCCTTACATGGTCTGGGGCCAGTGTACATGCGGGACCGCCTTGTCCCATATCATCCCACCAGATCACTGTGCTCCGAAGAGCTAAACCTCCTGGTCATCCCAAATGTGAGGACCTACCATCTGTCCGCAACCCGCCGCCGGGCTTTCTCTGTTGCAGCCCCTACCATGTGAACGCACTGCCCGCCGGCATCCGTGCCACCCAGGGCCTCCTCCTGTTCAGGAGAGCAGTTAAGACATTGCTGTTCCAACAAGCCTTCGGAGTTAGCTAAACTTTAGCTCACACCGCCTAGCTGTCAGCCCACTGCGACTCCATTTGTTGTTTCAACTGTTCTAATTGTAATTCCATCTTAATGGTATAACTGTGGTTTATGAGTTATCTGACCATTGTATTTTACGAACTGTTGTAAGTCGCCCCAAGCCGTTTGGGGGGGGGGGGCGACAGACAAATGCGAAATAATAAATAATAAATAATAAATAAAAGTGGCCCCTGGTGGTGCAGCAGGTTATTTATTTATTTATTTATTTTACTTTGCTTCTAGACCGCCTCTCTCAGCCCGAAGGCGACTCGAGGCGGTGTACAACAGCAAAAACTGCTCAAGACAAACATATCAACAATTATCAATACAATACAATTCCAACATATACAAATTAGCATTCAACATTAAAAACACAATATCAGCGTCTCATTAATTAAATCGACTTCCAATTGCATCGTCGTCGTTCCTTAGGTCTCAATTTGACAATCATACTACATCTGCAAATGCCGGGTCAAATAGCCAGGTCTTAACCTTCCTGTGAAATGTCAGGAGGGAGGGGGCTGATCTGATGTCATTAGGAAGGGCATTCCAAAGCCGAGGAGCCACCACTGAAAAGGCCCTGTCTCTCGTCCCCACCAATCGCGCCTGCAAAGCAGGCGGGACCGAGAGCAGGGCCTGTCCGGATGATCTTAAGCATCTTGAAGGTTCATAGGAAGAGATGCATTTGGACATGTAAGTTGGACCAGAACCGTTAAACTGCTGATCTGCTGAACTTGTTGACTGAAAGGTTGGAGGTTCGAATCTGGGGAGTGGGGTGAGTTCCTGCTGTTGGGTCCAGCTTCTCCCAACCCAGCAGTTCGAAAACATGCAAGTGTGAGTAGATCAATAGGTACAACTTCTGTGGGAAGGTAACAGTGCTCCATGCAGTCATGCCGGCCATATGACCTTTGAGGTGTCTACAGACAACGCCGGCTCTTCGGCTTACAAATGGAGATGAGCACCCCCCCCCCCCAGTTGGACATTAGTAGACTTAATGTCAGGGGAAACCTTTACCTTTACCTTATAGTGTCAAAAATGGAGCCCCTGGTGGCGCAATGGGTTAAACCCTTGTGCCAACAGGACTGAAGACCAACAGGTCGGAGGTTCGAATCCAGGGAGAGTGCGGATGAGTTCCCTCTGTCAGCTTCAGCTCCCCATGTGGGGACATGAGAGAAGTCTCTCACAAGAATGGTAAAACATCTGGGCATCCCCTGGGTAATATCATTGCAGATAGCCAATTCTCTCACACCAGAAGTGACTTGCAGTTTCCCAAGTCATTTCTGACACGAAAAATATATAGTGTCAAAAGTCCAGAAAAGAGATGGATTTCGCCAGGGATAAAGATATAATAGACTATAAACAGTATGTTTAAAACTATTAGTAAGCAGCAGTATCAACCATAGCAAGAGGGGATTCCTGGTATCTGTCTGCAAGATTATTTTTCCTTACTCATGTGAAACTTCTTCATGTCTATCTCAAACCATTAAAAAGGGTTTTGCCTGTTGAAAAAAAAATGAAAGAAGCACTCTGTGCTTGACGACGCCAGCGTGACCCAAGCTTTCTGGTTAGCTGCCAAAAATGCATTACAAGGAATAGTATACCCTTCCTCTTAGCTGTCCCTTGGAGCTGGCCTGCTTTTGCCTGGTTAAGTCAAGGTCACTCCAAGAGTCAGTTCATTTGGGAAAGAGTTATTTACTAAGGCAGCTAACATGTAGTAATAAGATACAGGGTGCTATTTATTCCACCCAGTGATAACTCCTGGGTTATTTAGATGGAGCCTCACTTATGCCCCAGTTGACTTTGCTTGGGATATGGGCCAAGTGGCTCATTATTCTCTGTCAGATATGAGACTTTTCCACCTTGGAATCAGATATGCATGGGATCTTCTGCCAGCCTTGAAGATATGCAATCCACATACATTTGTGAATAAATCTATCAATGGTGGTCTTTCAAAAAAAAGTTATTGTGTTGTCGGGTCTTTCAAAATTGAAAACAAATTTGAATGGTGAGGACTGATGGGCCTCGAGACTTGTTGTGCTACCGCAGTCTCATTTTAAGCCATGAAATGAGCCAGCCAGCCTCCAATCCGCCATGACTCCTGCCTTGACTCCCGCCCCTCGCTCGCTGAAGCTGCGTGGAGGAGGAGCCCCGCCCACTGAAGCCCATCCACCGCTCATGCTCCTCCTCCTCCGCGCGGCTTCAGCAAGCGGTGGGCGGAAGTCATGGCGGAGAGCGGCGCTGGGGATGGGGGCCATGACTTCTGCCCCTCTCTCACACTGCCCCCTCAAGGCTGGAGAAATGGTATACATATAAAGACTTAATAGAAAGGAAGGGAAAGGAATGGAAACTGAAAACCCCGGAAAAATTAAGGGAAGAAGGTATAGATCTTTCATGGTTTCACTATGTTCAAGTCAAAGACTATTTCAGTGAAGACAAAAAAAACAATTTTAGTTATAGCCAAACAATTTGGGAAACGGCTATGTTAAAAGACAAGAAACAGATCCGAATACTATATAATCAATTATTGGAATGGGACACCGAAACGGAAATCATAAAAGAAAATCTGGTCAAATGGGCGCAGGACTTCGGTCATTCCATTCTGTTGAGTGAATGGGAATCAATTTGGAGAAAAAACTTGAAATATGCTGGTGCAACGCCGATCTCAGAAAATTGGATCAAGTTATTCTACCGATGGTACTTGACCCCGCAAAAACTGGCTAAATTTTATAGAAACCTTAACAACAAATGCTGGAAATGCAAGGAGAGAACCGGTACCTTTATGCATTGCTGGTGGTCATGCCATAAAATCAAACAATTTTGGAATAAGATTCATGTACATAGCCAAGCAATTTTGGGAACCGAAATAGAATTTAAGCCGGAATATTATTTGTTGAACTTAACGAATGACAAACTGAATACCGAGAAAGACAAGATATTTTACTATATGGCTGCGGCAGCAAGGGTCGTGTTGGCTAGGAACTGGAAACAGGAAAATGCCCCTGAACCAACAGAATGGGCCTCAAAATTAGTGGAATTTATGGACATGGAACAACTGAACTGTCTAGTGAACAACCAAGGCCCTAGGAATAAGGTCAAGTGGCAATCCGTCATAACCTACGTATCTAAAACAAGGATCTAGGGAGGAATGGTAAAGACACAAGAAGAATGATGGTGATTAAAAGGAAAACTTGCAAATACAAGTGTCAAGCATGGACTGATCCCCAGTCGTCCGGACGGGAGGAGTAGAATTTTCTTTTCTTTTTTTCTTTTCCTTTCTTCTTTCCCCACTTTCTCCCCATTTCCCTCTATCCACTAACCTACCTTCATTCCTCTTTCTCTTTCTCTTTCTCTTTCTGCCCGTTTCTATGCCCCGTATACTGTTTGCCTTTTTCCGCTTCTTTTTTTTTATTACTGACTGTAAAAAAACTCAATAAAAATATTTTAAAAAAAAAAGGCTGGAGAAGCTGTGGGAGAGCTGAAGCCGGGAGAGGGGGTGGGGCATGGCACGGGGCATGACGCGGCCCGGCTCCGCCCCATCCCCCCAGCTTCAGCTCTCCCACAGCTTCTCCAGCCTTGAGGGGACAATGCCAAGCCAGCATTGTGCTGGCTCTGCCACCGCTGGCTTGGCACTGCCCCCTGTCACACCCCAGAGTTCCCCTGGCCCTCAGCAAGAGCAACACCATGTAAATCCCAAGTGTCAAAGAGGCCCAGCAAGCCTCAAAGTCAGAGGCTGCAGAGCTCTGCAGTTCATGCTTCGTTCATGGACACAGCTACTCGAGTTCCATCTCAAACCGATAAGCAGCCAGAGGAGAGTAGAGATGGGACAACTCCCATGCACCCAGGTGCCAGAGTTAATTGGGCTTACATTCCGATCCCATGTGAAAGGCCTGAGAAAGACCAGATGGAGAGCTGTTTTGGGAACCTGGTCTGATGCACGGTACGTCGTAACATCAAAGCCGTTGAGACCTATAAGAGTTGGGGCTGAGAGATGGATGGCATCTCTCGTCAACTTTTGAAACCTTGCCTTCATGAACTTTGCCAGGGCTATTGAGCCTTCCTGTTATTGAACTCTATTTGCCAAGCTTGTGTCAAGGATTCTTCCATGGATTAGCCTATTGTGGCATCAAGACTTTGCTTTGTTCCTGATTACTTTTGTTCCTGTTTGCCAAAGGACTATTATCTTGCTACCTTGCTTCTTTTGGACAATTTGCCGCTATCTGTTGCTGCTTGAAAGCATCAATAGCCTATAATCCTAGTCTCTTTATCCATTTATTCTAAATAAAACATTTAACCGTGGCCAGTCTCAAGTGGTTCACTGAGGGGTCATTCAGGTCAAGGTACAACACCCCCTCAAGGCTGGAGAAGCTGTGGGGGAGCTGAAGCCGGGGGAGGGGCGGGGCATGGCGCAGCCTGGCTCTGCCCCCTCCTGACTGCCCCTCAAGGCTGGACAGCTGTGGGGGAGCTGAAGCCAAGCCTTGGGGGGCAATGCCAAGCCAGCATTGTGCTGCCTTTGCCCCCGCTGGCATGGCACTGCCCCCTCAAGGCTGGAGAAGCTGTGGGAGCTGAAGCTGGGGGGAGGGGGCGGGGCATGGCGTGGCCTGACTCTGCCCCTCCCCTGACTTCGGCACTCCCAGAGCTGCTCAGCCTTGAGGGGGGGCATGCCCAAGCCAGCATTGTGCTGGCTCTGCCACCGCTGCCTTGGCACTGCCCCCTCAAGGCTGGAGAAGCTGTGGGAGAGCTGAAGCCAAGGGGAGGGGTGGGGCATGGCGCGGCCTGGCTCCTCCCCCTCCCCTGGCTTCGGCATTCCCAGCAGCTGCTCCAGCCTTGAGGGGACAGTCCCAAGCCAGCATTGTGCTGGCTCTGCCACCGCTGGCTTGGCACTGCCCCCTCAAGGCTGGAGAAGCTGTGGGGAGAGCTGAAGCCGGGGGGAGGGGGGCATGGCACAGCCTGGCTCCGCCCCCTGACTTTGGCACTCTCAGAAGCTGCTCCAGCCTTGAGGGGCACAGTGCCAAGCCAGCATTGTGCTGACTCTGCCACCGCTGGCTTGGCACTGCCCCCTCAAGGCTGGAGAAGCTGTGAGAGAGCTGAAGCCGGGGAAGGGGGAGGGGCATGGCGCGGCCTGGCTCCGCTCCCTCCCCTGGCTTCGGCACTCCCAGCAGCTGCTCCAGCCTTGAGGGGACAGTCCCAAGCCAGCATTGTGCTGGCTCTGCCACCGCTGGCTTGGCATTGCCCCCTCAAGGCTGGAGAAGCTGTGGGAGAGCTGAAGCCGGGGGGAGGGGGTTGGGCATGGCATGGCCTGGCTCCTCTCCCTGGCTTTGGCACTCTCAGCAGCTGCTCCAGGCTTGAGGGGGCAATGCCAAGCCAGCATTGTGCTGGCTCTGCCACCGCTGGCTTGGCATTGCCCCCTCAAGGCTGGAGAAGCTGCTGGGAGAGCTGAAGCTGGGGGAGGGGGTGGGGCATGGTGTGGCCTGGCTCCGCTCCCTCCCCCCAGCTTCGGCACTCCCAACAGCTGCTCCCAGCAGGCCACCATCCCCCAGCCGTTTGTTACTGTGTTAGAGTGTCATTTTGTGTCATTTTGGTTGGTGTTGTGCCCCTTGATTTTTTGAATGTTAAAAGTGTGCCGCGGCTCAAAAAAGGTTGGGAAACACTGCCATAGACACACAACATATATAGACAAACACAGAGGCAATGTAAGCTTCATGAGGGAATGCTCAAATTCTGGCCACCGGGGGAGCTGCCGCTTCATGGTCCACTTGTGACACTGAGTCCTTGACTTCCTCATTCTTTCGCCTACTGCTGGAGATTTTTATGGCATTGCAAATTAGTTAAATTAGCCTCCCCTGCATAAGCAGTACCTAATTTTCCTGCTTGACAGTCTTTCGGGCTGCAAAGGTTGACAGCAAGCTAGATAATTGGTCGGGCCTTTACTTCGACCTGAGCTGTCTTCGAACTCATAACCTTTCGGTCAGTGGTGATTTAATGCAGCTGACTCCATAGCCAACTGCTCCTCAACACAGTCCAGATGTTGCAAGGTGATGCTATTTTCCCAAGCTGTCAAATTCTGGGTTGGAATGACTCTTCTTCCCCATTCTTGAACAGAACTATCTTCAAACTCTCCAGCAGTGTTCTCTTAGAAGGGAAACTCGGGATTCAAGTGTTCTCGTTTTGTTTTTGGTCCCTGATATTCAATAGTCTGAGCGTAAGAAATGAACTCTATGCACCAACACGCGGAGTAGAGCTTTGCCAATGTATAACAGCATCTTCCAGCATTGGTCTGTTCTAAGGAACGATTTGCAGAGAAGCTTTATGCATATGTTTATCTGGCAACAGTCTTGGAGGTGAAGTGGGAGGCAAATCTGCCTTAATTCCCCTTGTTAGTTGCTGATTTCTCATTAATTGTGCTGGGTGGCTCGGCTGTTTACTTGGATGAGAACACACATTGCTGTTGGAATGTCGTCAAAAAGTTGCTATTATAGCTAATGCCCACTTATTTTGAAGTTAGTGGCTGGCTTGCTTCATCTTATTGAAAACCCATATGAAAAGCCAGCCTTTCCTTGCACCTCACTCAAAAATGGTAGGTCACATTTGGAAGATAGCATCCTGCTTAGAGAGAAAAGGGAAAATGGAGACTTGTGAACAATAATGCTTGTGAACAATAATCTTCTCATAAAGTCGAAGTACTGCATATTCTCATGTATAAATCTAGACCTTTTATTTTAAAAAAGTAGACCCCCCCCCAATCTGGAATGGAAAGAAAACTGAAAAAATATTCATAATATGTCTGAAAATGTTTTGTGTACAATTCAAAGTGCTGGTTTTAAACTACAAAACTCTATACGGTTCTGCCCCTGTTTTCCTGTCTGAACGAATTCTCCCCTATGAACCATCAAGGACATTAAGATCCTCCAGAGAGGCCCTGCTCTCGGTCTCACCTTCTTCGCAAGCGCAGCTGGTGGGGATGAGGGACAGGGCCTTCTCTGTGGTGGCCCCTTGGCTATGGAACTCTCTCCCAAGTGATGTTAGATCTGCCCCCTCCCTGCTGTCCTTCAGGAGGTGGGTGAAGGCTTGGATGTGGAACGAAGCTTTCCCAGAATAGGCTGTGATTGATTATAGCAGTGTTTCCCAACCGCTGTGATGCTCTCTGCCCCCCTTCCTTCCCCCCTCCTCCTGCTGCTTGGGGGAGGAGGAGGAAGGGCTGGGCGGCGGTGAAGAAAAAGAAGAAGGGGCTGGGGTGCCGCCTCCTTCGGCCGTTTCCCCAGCCAGCCTTCAATCCGCCATGACTCTCGCCCCTCGCTCGCTGAAGCCGCGCAGAGGAGAAAGCTGGGGGAGGGGGCGGGGCATGGCGGGGCCTAGCTCCGCCCCCTCCCACCAGCTTCCGCTCTCCAACAGCTTCTCCAGCCTTGAGGGGACAGTCCCAAGCCAGCATTGTGCTGGCTCTGCCACCGCTGGCTTGGCGTTGCCTTCTCAAGGCTGGAGAAGCTGTGGGAGAGCGAAAGCCGGGGGGAGGGGGTGGGGCATGGCTCCTCCCCCTCCCCAAGCTTCGGCACTCCCAACAGCTGCTCCCAGCAGGCCACCATCCCCCAGTTGTTCTTTACTGTGTTAGAAAGGTTCTGTGTGCCAATTTTGGTCTTGTTCTCTCATTGTTTGGGGTCACAAAGGGGTCGCAAAGTGTTTTGGTCTGAAACTCCCACCATGCCTGACTGCCTCAGGCCTTTTTCTTACCCCCTCTGCCACTTTAGAGCATCGGAATGTTCGTGTTGGCGACTGCCTCAGGCCTTTGCCTTATCATCCTCTGCCAGTTTAGAGGGTCGGAATGTTCGTGTTGGCTGGCCAATAGAGGCGTTATGCAAATGCTCCCTCACTGGCAACCAATCATGTTGTCAGAATGTAGAGGCCGGGAGCCAATCAGAACGCTGCCACATACATACATACAAACACACACACACATACATACAAACATTCTTTTTTATTATATATACAGATATATTGATTCCTATGCAGAAAAATACTGTTAATTATTTATTCTGCAGCTAGTTAACATGTGTTGAACTGTACAGAATGCCATATTCCCTGTGCAAGAACTATGTACATTTTTTCTCTATGTTGTCGAAGGCTTTCATGGCTGGAATCCCTGTGTTGCTGTGAATTTCTGGGGTGTAAGGCCATGTTCCAGAAGCATTCTCTCCTGACGTTTCACTCACATTTATTTATTTTTTATTTATTTTATTATTCGGTTCTATGCCGCCACTCCCGGTGGGCTCGGGGCGGCTCACAACACTAAAACAACAGCATAAAACAGCAACACAGATTAAAGCAGAGCATAAAAACATCATTAAAACATCACAGTGTACAGCAGCGATTAAAACGACCTGGAGTGGGAGCAGTTTTTCAACAGGGAGGTGCATACCAATGAGACCTACACATGAAAAGCTAGATGGAAAAGGTAGGTCTTGCACGCCCGCCTGAAGGGGAGCAGGTCGTGGATGGCGCGCGTATCCGCGGGAAGGACGTTTCAGAGTGTCGGTGCAATCACCAAGAATGCCCTTCGGCGGGTGGCTGTCAATTTGGCCGCTTTTGCAGAGGGGACAGCCAGAAGGTTGGTATCCTCAGAGCGAAGTGATCTCATAGGGCAATATGGGGAGAGACGGTCCCTCAGATATGCTGGCCCCAGGCCGTGCAAGGCCTTAAAGGTAAGAACCAACACTTTGAAGGTGATCCGGTGCTCAATTGGCAGCCAGTGCAGAGCCTGCAAAGTAGGTGTTATGTGGCAGCCTGCTGGCGTGCCAGACAGGAGCTGGGCGGCAGTGTTCTGCACCAGCCTGAGCTTCCGGGTCACCGACAGAGGAAGGCCAACGTAGAGCGCGTTACAGTAATCCAGCCTCGAGATGACCGTGGCTAGGATCACCCTGGCCAGGTCGTTCCGGGACAGATAGGGGGCCAGCCGCCTTGCCTGTCTGAGGTGGAAAAAAGCAGACTTGCTGACCGCCGAGACCTGGGTCTCCATGGTCAGCTGGGAGTCCAAATGGACCCCCAGGCTCTTTACAGAAGGTGATGGGCATAACGCCGCACCGTCCAGGGCGTCCTCAGAGGTTGTGACATCTGTTGGGAACTAGGCAAGTGGTGTTGATATATCTGTGGAATAATGTCCAGGGTGAGAGAAAGTAATCTTGTCTGCTTGAGGCAAGTGTGAGTGTTGCAATTGGCCACCTTGATTAGCATTGAATGGCCTTGCAGCTTCAAAGCCTGGCTGCTTGCTGCTTGGGGGAATCCTTTGCTTGGGGGTGTTAGCTTGCCCTGATTGATTCTTGTCTGGAATTCCCCAGCTTTTTGAATGTTTTTCTTTATTTACTGTCCTGATTTTAGAGTTTTTTTAAAAAAAATTCTGGTAGCCAGATTTTGTTCATTTTCATGGTTTCCTCCTTTTTGTTGAAATTGTCCACATGCTTGCGGATTACAATGGCTTCTCTGTGTAGTCTGACATGGTGGTTGTGAGAGTGGTCGAGCATTTCTGTACTCCCAAACAATATGCTGTGTCCAGGTTGGTTCATCAGGTGCTCTGTTATGGCTGACTTCTCTGGTTGAATTAGACTGCAGTGTCTTTCATGTTCCTCGATTCATGTCTGGGCAATGCTGCTGCGTTTGGTGATCCCAATGTAGACTTGTCCACTGCTGCACCGTAGACTCCTGCAGACAGGGCTGGACGAAGGTACTTAAAAATAGTAAGCAAACCTTATTTTGGCATCCCCTCGCACTTCGGCCATCGCTCTCCACCCCCTCACTCTTTGTCCTCCTCAGTCTTCCACCTCACGGAGGGTGCGCATGTGTGCCCGGCTGTCAGTGTGGCATCGGCGTTGATATGGCCCATATGGGAGCCATACACAGTGTGCATGGCTCCCATGCCTTTTCCGCCGCCGCCACGACGTCACGCATGCCATTTTCCCTACCATTTTGGCGGGAATGAGAGGGGGCGTGGCTGGGGGTGGGGCCACGCTTCCTCTCGTTTTCGCCAAAATGGTAGGGAAAATGGTGTGCATGACATCATGGCAGCAGCGGAAAAGGCATGGGAGCCATCACCCAGGCAACTGGCGGAAGTGGGAACAGGCCTTGGCTGCTTTGGGCGACCTGGCTGGCTGTGGCTGGTGGCTGCCGCTCCTTCTCTCACCCCTCCTTCCCTCTGCGCTCTGCCCTCCTTCTCCTCCCTTCCTCCGGTTCCTCCGGACCTCAGGCTACGCTGCTCGTGCTCGGAGTTGGCATGGAGGCGGATGCTGCGCGGACCGGCCGGCAGCAGCGGGGAGTTAGAGGGGGCTTAGGGACAACTAATATGTACCCCTGAATGGGGCGAGTGGTAAGCGCATGCCTACCTTGCTTACTGCAAGATCCGGCCCAACCTGCAGAGGCGAGAGGATCCCTCTTGTCCTTTGCTGAATGCAGCACTTGTTGGATTTTCTAAGTGGGTCTGTAGATAGTTTGTAAGTTTATTTATTTATTTATTTATTATTCGGGCTTCTATGCCGCCGACTCCCTGAGGCTCGCGGCGGCTTACAGGAGCCGAAGGGCACAGTAAAATACAGGCAATAAGCAGTTAAAAACAATTAAAAACAACAGCAGTACAGTAATTAATAACACAGTTAAAACAATGAACAGCACATCATCCTCAGAAGAGCGAATAGATGGCAGGGCATGGGCAGGACTTATATGCACACAGAGCTAGTGGGCTGTAAAGCCAACAAGAAAACTATACCCACGGGGGGTTTTAAAGTAATAAATCACAAATTCAATAGTTCATTCAAATAATATAATGTTAATTTCTCCTATCAAAGTCACAGAAAAGACTCATATATAAAGGAAGGGTAAGGACCCTAAATGAAATCCCACGCAGGGGTTAATGCAATATTCACTCAATATCCCTCGCAGGGGTTAAGTCAGTATAGATATAACAGCTTCATTGCATCATATGAAATTATACAGAATAAACATTCCCTGTATGGGAGAAATCATAAATGCTGGACGCTGAGGAGTAATTAGTCTCCTCTAGACAGATGGTTCAGGCCGACGGAGTCGCATGCGTATTGGAAGGCCCAGAAGTCCGTTTCACCGGTAATCCAGTTTTGTCAAGGCACATCAATATCGTCCATATTCTGTGAAGCATAATTAAAGAGACCATAGGTACCATTGCCCACAATATAACAATATTATCCATACAGGCAGGGTAAAAGGAATACATACCATACAGCAGTATCAATGATATATAACCCAGGCGTAGTAGCCGATCATGGGTGACCCAAGGTAAACAGTAAGCACAGCATGGGATATAAATGGAAGGGTTATGCAAATGAGCTGAGGGGGGATTACGTCATTCAACCCATTTGGCCATTCAGTGTCAAGGAGGAGTGTCCATTTGATTTCAGCTGCTCTCAGTAAATCATTACTAGATTGATGACTATTAGGCCGAATCTGTTGCAGTATCATCAATTTTAAAGAGGACACGTCATGTTTTCTCTTTTGCAGTGTTTATAAAACATAGAATCCTCCGAAGCTCTATGGATCTTACTTCTATGTTCAATAAAGCGGGTCCGCTAAAACGAGGAGGTGCGGACCCGTTTTATTGAACATAGAAGTAAGATCCATAGAGCTCGGAGGATTCTATGTTTTATAAACACTGCAAAGAGAAAACATGACGTGTCCTCTTTAAAATTGATGATACTGCAACAGATTCGCCTAATAGTCATCAATCTAGTAATGATTTACTGAGAGCAGCTGAAATCAAATGGACACTCCTCCTGACACTGAATGGCCAAATGGGTTGAATGACGTAATCCCCCTCAGCTCATTTGCATAACCCTTCCATTTATATCCCATGCTGTGCCTTACTGTTTACCTTTGGGTCACCCATGATCGGCTACTACGCCTGGGTTATATATCATTGATACTGCTGTATGGTATGTATTCCTTTTACCCTGCCTGTATGGATAATATTGTTATATTGTGGGCAATGGTACCTATGGTCTCTTTAATTATGCTTCACAGAATATGGACGCATATTGATGTGCCTTGACAAAACTGGATTACCGGTGAAACGGACTCTGGGCCTTCCAATACACGCATGGCGACTCCGTCGGCCTGAACCATCTGTCTAGAGGAGACTAATTACTCCTCAGCGTCCAGCATTTATGATTTCTCCCATACAGGGAATGTTTATTCTGTATAATTTCATATGATGCAATGAAGCTGTTATATCTATACTGACTTAACCCCCTGCGAGGGATATTGAGTGAATATTGCATTAACCCCTGCGTGGGATTTCATTTAGGGTCCTTACCCTTCCTTTATATATGAGTCTTTTCTGTGACTTTGATAGGAGAAATTAACATTATATTATTTGAATGAACTATTGAATTTGTGATTTATTACTTTAAAACCCCCCGTGGGTATAGTTTTCTTGATGGGCAGGACTTACTCACCAAAGGCCTGCTTAAACAGGTATGTTTTACAGGCCCGTCTAAACGGGAGCAAGTCCTTCATAGCCTGAGTTCTGGCCGGGAGGGCGTTCCACAGCGTAGGTGCTATGACAGAGAACGCCCTCCGGCGGGTAGCAGTCAGCCTTGCGAGTTTAGCTGAAGGTATCTCCAGGAGATTGGAGTCCTCAGACTGAAGTGATCTCGGAGGGCAATATGGGGTGAGACGGTCCCTCAAATACGCTGGCCCCAGGCCGTGTAAGGCCTTAAAGGTGAGGACCAACACTTTGAAGGTGATCCGGTGCTCAATTGGCAGCCAGTGCAGATCCTGCAAAACAGGTGTTATGTGGGCGCCAGCTGGCGTGCCAGACAGGAGCCGGGCGGCAGTGTTCTGCACTAGCCTGAGCTTCCGGGTCACCGACAGAAGAAGGCCAACGTAGAGCGCGTTGCAGTAATCCAGCCTTGAGATGACTGTGGCTTGGATCACCGTGGCCAGATCGTTCCGGGAGAGATAGGAGGCCAGCCTCCTTGCCTGTCGCAGATGAAAAAAAGCGATCTTGCTGACCGCAGAGACCTGGGCCTCCATGGTCAGCTGGGAGTCCAAATGGACCCCCGGGCTCTTTACGGAAGGCGATGGGCATAACACCGCACCGTCGAGGCTCGGAAGCTGGACATTAACATCACCCGGGCGACCCAGCCACAAGATCTCCGTCTTCGCCGGATTCACCCTCAACCTACTGGCTCGCAGCCATCCAGTAACGGCTTCGAGGCAGTGTTGGAAATTATCGGGGACAGAACCCGGCCTGCCCTCCAGAATGAGCTGGGTGTCGTCAGCGTACTGGTGACACTCCAGCCCATAACTCCGCACCAGCTGTGCAAGCGGCTGCATGTAGATGTTAAATAACAGAGGGGGAGAGAATGGCCCCCTGGGGGACCCCACAGAGTAGTGGGGAGCCCTCGGAGACCACCTCGCCCCTCCTCACACGCTGAGACCGCTGGTGGAGGAAGGAGGTCAGCCATTTAAGGGCTGTCCCCCTCACTCCAGCCACGGCCAGGCGGTGGATCAGTAGATTGTGGTCGACCGTGTCAAACGCTGCCGTGAGGTCCAATAACACGAGCAGCGCAGACCCGCCTTGGTCGAGCTGGCAGCGGAGTTGGTCTGTGATGGAGACCAGAACCGTCTCCGTCCCTTGCCCCGAACGGAAGCCGGACTGGAAGGGGTCTAGCCATGTTGCATCATCTAAGAAGGACTGCAACTGCTCTGTTACTGCCCTCTCAACTACCTTCCCCAGGTAGGAAAGGTTCGACACTGGTCGGTAGTTGGAGGGAACCGCCGGGTCTAGTGACGGTTTCTTCAGTAATGGAGCTACCACCGCCTCTTTTAAGCACTCTGGAAAGACTCCTTGCTCAAGGGAGCTGTTTACGATGTTCAACAGAGGCCCACGTAACCCCTCCAGGCACGATCTAACAAGTCAGGAGGGGCACGGGTCGAGGGAGCAGGTGGTAGGCCGAGTTGCAGCCACTATCTTATCAACAGCATCTGCGTCCAGTGGCCGAAACCGGTCGAGGGTGGGCCAGCGGAGGGCCACGGGTCTCAAGTTCTCTTACTGTGTCAACCGTGGCTGGAAGGTCCCGGCGGAGGCTTAGTATCTTGTCTGTGAAGAAGCTCTGGAAAGCACCAGCAGTGAGGGCCTGATCACTATTTTTTGGGACAGTAGGGACCGTCGTCAAAGACCGAATTACCTTGAACAATTGGGCCGGGCGTGAGCTAGCAGACGCTATCGAGGCGGAGAAGTACACATTTTTGGCCGCCTTGACAGCACGCTCATAAGCATCTTTGAATAGCTTATAAGCTGATACTGAGGCTCCGTCGCGGAGTTTCCTCCACACGCGCTCTAGTCGTCCTCTCCCGCTTCATCGACCTAAGATCTGCTGTGTACCAAGGAGATCGATGTTTGCGGGGTCGGAGAGGACGCCTGGGGGCAATCTCGTCGAGAGCCTAGCAAGAGAGGTGTTCCAGGAGTGAACCTGCTCATCGACTGAGACGCTGATAGACTCCAGATCCCTCAGAGCATGATGAAGTTGTGTTTCTTCATCAACTTCCCAATGTGGTCAATGGTAAGAACACTTTTCCTCTGGGTGGGAATTTGTTTGAGTTCCACCTGAGTTCATTCTGAGCATTGCTTTTCTGCTTTTGTTTCTCCCAGTACTGCTTATTTATTTATAGCCCTCTTGGTGATTTCCCCCTTTTATTTTCTGATACAAGTCTCTTTTAAAACTCTGAGCATCTTCAAAAATTGTACATTCATCCTGGTTTCTTTGGATGCCTCCACTTTTCTTCTACATTGGATTTTTGTGAGTGTGCAAATTGCCTCAAACCCTATCTTCAATATCCTACCTTTATGGAATCCCCATGTGTCAACTGCTTGGCTCCAATACCCAACCCAGTTAAGGGGGGGGGGGGTTGCTCCTAAACACACTGGTAAGTAAACAAACAGAGCTAAAGCATTCAATCACATAGATAAAGCATAGATACCATATGTATTGTGTACCATACACATTAACACTTAGCTCTAATCAATGTACAAGCAATTGCTAGAGATAGCAAGCAAGAAATAATATACAGCCGCAAATAGCTGGAAATACAATAACAAGCCGCAAGCAGCTGTGTCGGGGAGTAATTCTCCACTCGCGTACTCACACGTAGAAGTCCCTTACAGTGAAGCAAAACAGAACGGACGAAAACGAGGTTTACATTCTTGAGGGACTGAGGTAGCTTAAACAACAGCTGCCATCCATCAAGCCACTTTGACGTCCGACGCAGACCTACGTCGCTTAGATCAAAGGGTTGAGACAGTATAACCGTGTAGAGTTGGCCCGAAACGGGATCTCGTGCCAACGCTGCATTTAGGATGATGCTCCTGTGAGAGAGGCCACTGGGCCTTCTAGGAAGACTTTGCCAGTCAGCTTTGGCTGCCTTGATTTCTGCCCATTTGGGTGAAGTATACTTTCCTTGCTAAGTTCCTGTTTGTTCCTGAAAGGTTTTTCATTGCCTTTGCACCGGCTGCTTTCTAAAGAGACTTCCCTGCATTTATAATCCAGCTTTGTTCCTGATTGCATCCAGCTTGATTCCTGGTTTACCACGGGACTATTTACTCAATGCTTTGTTCCTGAGATTTGCTGCTATTGGAAGCTATAGTATTGCTTCCAACTTCTTTCCTATAAACTATATTCTCAATAAACCTGTTGTACCTTGGCTGGACTCTGTGGTTTATCAGGGGAGGTCTTGTCCAAGGGCTAGGAGGGTGACATGTGTACATTGTAATCCGCCCTGAGTCCCCTGTTGGGTGAGAAGGGTGAAATAGAAATGAAGTAAATAAATAAATAAATAAATATGTGTGGGAAGTTTGGCTTAATTCTGTCATTGGTGAGGTTCAGAATGCTCTTTGATTGTAGGTGAACTATAAATCCCAGCAACTACAACTCCCAGATGTCAAGGTCTATTTTCCCCAAACTCCACCAGTATTCACATTTGGGAATATTGAGTATCTGTGCCAAGTTTGGTCCAGATCTGGATGTGGGTGAACTACGACTCCAAAACTCAAGGTCAAATCCCACCAAATCCTTCCAGTATTTTCTGTTGGTCATGGAGTTCTGAGTGCCAAGTTTGGTTCAACTCTATCGCTGGTAGAGTTCAGAATGCTCTTTGATTCTGGTTTAACTATAAATCCCAGCAAATCCCTAGAACTCTCAAATGACAAAAATCAACTCCCCCAACCCCACCAGTATTCAAATTTGGGTATTTGTGTCAAATTCGGTCCAGTGAATGAAACTACATCCTGCATATCAGGTAATTACATTACGGTTCATAACAGTAGCAAAATTACAATTATGAAGTAGAAATGAAAATAATTTTATGGTTGGAAGTCACCGCAACACGAGGAACTGTATTAAGGGGTCGCAGCATTAAGAAGGTTGAGAAACACCATCTTAAAGTGTTAGAACAGTGGTTCCCAAAATTTTATGGCCTACCACCCCCTTTCCAGAAAAACATTTATTCAGCGCCCCCTTAGAATTTTTAAAAAAATGTAATAGCAATTAAACAGAAAGATATATGTAATAATTCAGTGGTTCTCAACCTTTCTAATGCCGTGAGCCCTAAATAAGGTTCCTCATGTTGAGGTGACCCCCATCCATATTTTCCTTGCTACTTCATAAATAATTTTGCTACTCTTATAAATTCTAATGCAAATATCTAATATGCAAGATGTATTTTCATTGTTACAAATTGAACACATTTAAAGCATAGTGATTAATCACAAAAACAATATGTTTGGGAGAGTATGGACAACAGATGACGGGATTTGCAGTACCTTCGACCAAATCAGCTCTGATTTCCACAGCCAGGACCCCATGAATGACAGACCTGGACCAAACTTGGCACACAGAACCCCCATGACAAACAGAAAATACTGGAAAATAGGAGAGATGTAGTTCACTTACATTTGGAGAGCACTCTGAACCCAAACAACCCTGGATCTGGAGCAAATTTGGCACAAATACTCAATATGCCCAAATTTGAATACTGGTGAGGTTGGGGGATTGATTTTGTCAGTTGGGAGTTGCAGCTGCTGGGATTTATAGTTCACCTACAATCAAAGAGCATTCTGAACT
This sequence comes from Anolis apletophallus, assembly GCA_030556195.1. Lineage (NCBI taxonomy): Eukaryota > Metazoa > Chordata > Lepidosauria > Squamata > Anolidae > Anolis > Anolis apletophallus. The sequence goes on from JARBWK010000015.1 coordinate 15,278,277, forward strand.
CCCAACAGCAATGGAATTGAACTAAACTTGAGCAATAGAGAATACTGGACTTTGGAAATTGGGAGCTGCTTGCATTTTCCTTCATGCCACGAACATCGTCCATGAGGCGTCTGCAAACGCCGCAGTGACTCAGGGGGCGTTTGCAGATGCGGAGGCTTTCCTTCTCCGCTGGACCAACTGGCAGGCACACACTCGCAAACGCACAACTGTCTCAGCCTGCCAGTTGGAATCCCTGGGCAGGCGTTGCCTGGAAACCGCAGCGTGCGCCCCCTTCCTCTCCTCAACTCTGCCCACAGCACAGTCCCTTATCGCGCCTTCCTTCCAAGGGACCCGTTGGATTGGAAGGGGCAATACCGGACTGTGCCATGGGCAGAGTTGAGGAGAGGAAGGGGGCGTGTGCTGCAGTTTCCAGGCAACGCCTGCATGGGGTTTCCAACAGGCAGGCACACAGTCGTGCGCTTGCGCGTTGGAATCCCGCCACCGCCCCCTTACAGGGCTTCAGTACCCCCCAAATTCTCCTGAGCCTCCCACCGCCCCCTTGGATCGCCTCACCACCCACTAGGGGGCGGTACTGCCCACTTTGGGAACCACAGTGTTAGAGTGTTAACTTGAGATATATATCCCCCCCCCTCTCCCATCTCCCTTCATCTCTGTGCACTTTAAGAAACACTGCTCCTGAATCATGTTCACATTGTAAGATGATCTTCTTACAAATGGTGCTGGCATTTCCGTCAGCATTATCTTACTCCTTGCCATATGGAGCAATGCTCCTTTACAGTATACTCTCTCCACCTCATTGCCTTGTCATCTATTCTGCAAACCTCATCTGAAAGCATCTATTTCCCCTCCTGTAACATTGTCTTTTAATTTTCCAATTTCTCTCTGTCTCTGCTGCTCTGATGTTCCGGTGCCAATAACATATAATTTGGCAGTGTAACTATATTTACTCCAAGCAGCTTTTCTGACACTTGCGTTGCTATGAAATCAGGCTTTATTGCTTATTACAACTTGGGCAGGTTGTTCTAGGAAGGAAATGATACAGACCGTAAAAAGCAGATATGATGGGGAAAGTATATAAATGGAGGTGTCTTGTCTTCAGAGCTCATTTGTTCGATTGCAATGGCCCATTGTACAGAACTCAACTGAAGTGTTTTATTTACTTATCCCACTGATACACCTTTCTATGTACCTATGCACCATGACTAAGTACGTGGAATACTGATTAAGATATTTCTCCCTTGCTGGGAAAAAGGTGAACTGCCATCTCCGAGATGCAGTTATCATCGCCCTGTATAAGAGAAAAAGGAACACAATCCGATTGCTCAAACCAGTGTTTTTCAACCTTTTTTGAGCCATGGCACACTTTTTACATTTACAAAACCTGGGGCACACCACCAACCAAAATGACACAAAATGACACTCTAACACAGTAATACATATAGTTAATATGTTTTTAAATGTATTTATACACTCAGTGTGAAACCTGGGCCTGTTTCAATGAACACAACATATATATGACTTCCTCTCACATACTTATACATGGCTATCATGTCTTCTCTCAGCCTTCTCTTCTTCAGGCTAAACATGCCCAGCTCTTCAAGCCGCTCCTCATAGGGCTTGTTCTCCAGACCCTTGTGAAATTTCACCATGTCGGTGAATTTGGCAGTGCGCAAACCTGGGAGCATTGGGAGGCTGAAGCAGCCCTGAGCAGGAGCTGGAGCCATGCTGAGTCGAGGCTCCTGAAGGCTTCCTCAAGGCGAGCCTGGCCCTAGCATTCAGGGGAGCCCTTCCTTTGCCTTGGGGAGGATCTTTGGGGAGGGAAAGAGGTAGAAAGAGCTGCTAGGAGGGGGAAGAGTTGCAATTTCCCACGGCACACCTGATGATTGCTCACGGCACACTAGTGTGCCCCGGCAAACTGGTTGGGAAACACTGGCTCAAACTATCGAGGTATAACTCTGCTCTCCATTGCTGAAAAAATCCTTGCAAGGATACTCTTTTTTTAAATGCTTTATTTAGTTTAATTTTAAAAACATGAATAAAATCGAAACATACATTTAACAGTAGAGTTTAACAATCATAAGACTTAGGGGGGGACAGGGGGGGAACATTGGGGCCTTACCAAAAAACAGTACACCACAAGAAGAAAAGAAACAAAGAAAATAGGTACTTCCATCCCAGTCGTTTTCCCACATATACTGTATATCTTATCTATACACTTCCATAATTCTTTTAACATCTATATATCTACATATCTTATATTTCTCATCCGTCTATTGTTAGACCATCACCTCGTGCTATAATTCCATATTAATTAACCATTCATAGTTACAACTTTTGAAATAGCTTATGAGTAAGGACCACAAGATCTCCGTCTTCGACGGGTTCACCTTCAGCCGGCTGGCCCGCAGCCATCCAGTCACGGCTTCAAGGCATAGATGGAAACAATCGGGTACGGTATCCGGCTGCCACCCCGTCCCCCCTGGCATCCTCCCCAGGGTGAGACCCTCGCACCCCAGCATCATGCGGAGGTTTGTTTTCATTTGTTGATGCACGCCCAGCCATCCCCCTTTTCCTCTGTTTACTTCAGGATTCGCTGCCGCTACGCCTGCAACATTCGGCTTGCTTTCCCATCGGAGACTGAGTATTATTTACCTGCCCATTTGGGGCAGATTATAATCTTTTATTGTGATCCACAGTGAGCTTATCTTCCCCATTTGGGAACCTCCCACAGAGCTTCTTACAACAACCCATATCACCGCCCACTTACCCATCAGGGTCAGATTACAAATACATTGGTTTACTTTGCAGCGACAGCGTTTCATTGAGCCTCCCATTGGGGACGAATCATTGTTTATTGTTTATTTTTCAAGGGGTTCATAGAGGAAGTAACCCATTAGGGCACTTGTGTATTCTTTCCTTCCTCTCCATGTGATGGTTTGAGCGTCTTAATACACATATTTCAATGTTGATTATATGTACTCTATTCCATACTGCATGTTGATGCGGGGTAGGGGATATATGTTGGATAGCAGCCCGCATTTATTGCTTTTGTTTACAGCCATTTGGCTTTCCAATGCTAATGTTATTGTTCATATTTTGATGGATAAATAGATACCTAAGTGAATATTTGTCTTGGTTTGAATTACATTTGAGTATAGATATAGACTTAGATCTTCTTGCGAAGAGAGCCATTGTGGTGTTTTTTTCATTTATTCTATTTTTATATGTTTTCCATATTTTTAACATTTCCCCTGATGATATGGTCTTTGAACTTCTTTCTAGCTTGTCCCTTCCATACCAGATATAACCATGCCTCCTGTTCTCAGTTCGTATCCTTCGAGAGATAATAGTCTGGTGTTATTTAGGGTTGTCCATTCTTTGGTCCACTCTAAAGCGGACTCTTCGTAGTAAAGCTTTATTTATTTATTTATTATTCCATTTTATATTCCGCTCTTCCCTGCAGGCTCGGGGCGGATTACAGCAATTAAAATGTACAATAAGACATTCAGTAAAACATACAATAAAATCTATATATATAAAAATCGACTGGTCGTGGCTTGACGATTATGCACGACCACACTATAACCCCCAGAACCACAAAACCCACAACACACATTTCACCAGACCACGAGGTAAAAACATGGCACAACACCCCCTTACAACTTCCGCAGACCCTAAACGCGACCCCCAAAATAGCCCATTCAAACCTATGGGAGGAGGATCCGGCGGCGCCCGCGCCTTTGCCCGATCCCCAGCACAGCGCATTCACCTGCTCTCCACTGGGAGAGCGGAACCTCCTCCCCGCCTGAATGCCCTCCGGAGGTTAGGGACAGGCCTGGAAGTGGAGGAGGAGAGGGCCAGAAGCCCAAGGAGCCCAAGGCAGTGCCCGCGCCACCCGGCTCCATGCGGTGGAGGACGCCTGCTCTGTGATGCCTCTCCCTGCGATCTCCTCTTCCGGGAGTGGCAGGGACCTGGGGCGCCGCCTCACTGCTCTTCCTCGGCACTCTCGCCTCCTTGCCTTCCTCCTTGCCTTCCTCCTTGACTTCATGTTCGTGGACCCGGGACGCGTGGGTTCGGTCCGGCAACGTTTACAAGCCTGTGAGACGGAGGAGGAGGCGGGTAAGGCCATGGCACTACACCTCCCAGAAGGCTCCGCGATGCTCCCTGGAAAGCAGGGGCGGAGCTTTCTAGATAGTCCCATGCCTTGACCCGCCTCCTCCTCCATCTCCCAGCCTCCCAAACGTTCCCGGACCCAACCCACGCAACCCGAGTCCACGAACATGAGGAAGGCAGCGGAGGAAGCCAAGGAGGTGACAGTGGCGAGGAAGAGCGCTGAGGCGGTGACACACCAGCTCCCTGCCACTCCCGAAGGAGGACACCGCAGGAAGAGGCACAGGACACCAGCCATCCTCCTACCGAAGGTCCCCCACCGCCGCCCCCCCGGCACACAATACATACACAAACATACACACATATACACACGCAAACACACACATACATACAAAACAACATATAAACACCAACATAAAAACACATATAAAAACACAACCACATACAAACACATATATCTACACACCTAAACATACACATCCACACTAATACATACACATATATACACACACATATCACCACCTCACCATATATACACATACATACATATACATATACAAACACACACATATATATACACGTACTCAAACACAAAACACCCACAGAAAACTACACACAAATATATACACACATACCAAGAACTATAAACACACACATACACACACACACATATACACACACACAAATAACCACAAACCAATACCTACACACACACATACACACAAACCCCCAAGAACCAAACACACATACAACTATAAACACACATACACACAAATACATATACACACAACAAACATACTCACATCACTACCACAACATACATACCCTGACATTCTCACATCACCAACATAGGGCACAGCAACGCGTGCCGGGTTCAGCTAGTATACAATAAAAACAAAGATCTAAAGCAAGGATACTCCTGAACAGATTAGTTCCTGCTATTGCAGAATAACTTCTCCTGGAAAGCCAATGTGGCTTCAGAGCTAATAGGAGCACCACAGATATGGTATTTGCCCTTAGACAACTGCAAGAGAAATGTAGAGAGCAGAACAAGGACTCTATGTAACATTTGTCGACCTCACCAAAGCCTTCGACATTGTGAGCAGAAAAGGTCTGTGGCAGATCTGGAACGTCTAGGATGTCCCCCCAAATTCCAAAAATGATTATCCTGTTACATGAGGGCCAGTGTGGTCAAGTTAGATACAGTGATGCTCTCTTGGAGCCCTTTCTAATAACTAATGGAGTGAAGCAAGGTTGTGTTCTTGCACCAACCCTATTTACAGTCTTCTTCAACATGATGCTCCAAAGGGCTATGGTAGACCTCGAAGAAGAAGACGGCATATATATACGCTATCGTACTAATGGTATCTTGTTCAACTTAAGCCGTCTCTAAACTATCTAGTCCGTGAGCTGCTTTTTGCTGCTGCTGCTGCCGCCCTTGCCGCCCATTCAGAAGCAGCTCTGCAGCGCCTAACATCCTGCTTTGCAACAGCTGCAGAGCTGTTTGGGCTGGAAGTCAGTCTGAAGAAAACGGAAGTCCTCTACCAGCCCACACCACAGGAAGAACACCATCATCCCTACGTCAGCCTAGGCACATCTGTGCATAAGTCCGTACAGCAGTTCACCTACCTGGGAAGCATCATCTCTTCAGACGCCAAGATTGATAAAGAGATAGATCACAGATTAGCAAAGGCATATAGTGCATTTGGAAGGCTTCACAAAAGAGTCTGGAGCAACAAGCACCTGAGGCAAAGCACCAGAATCAGTGTGTACAGAGCTATGGTACTGTCTATTCTCCTATATGGTTCTATCGCCAACACCTACGACTCCTCGAACGCTTTCATCAGCGCTGTCTTCGCACAATCCTAAATATACACTGGACTGACTATGTGACTAATGTTGCTGTCCTTGAGCAAGCAGGGATCACCAGCATTGAGGCCATGGTATTGAGAACACAGCTGCACTGGGCAGGGCACGTCTCTAGGATAGAGGACCACCGCCTCCCAAAGATGCTACTCTATGGTGAACTCGTCACAGATCAGCGCAAGAGAGGCACCCCCCAAAATAGATATAAGGACTCCCTGAAATAACATCTCAGGCTCGGCCAAACTGATCACCAACAATGGTCCACCCTGGCCTCGTATCGGGAGGCATGGAGACACACTATCCACAATGCTGCGGCCTCTTTCGAGAAGACACACCGAATGGGTCTCGAAGAGAAACAACAACGCAGAAAGAACCGCAACTTGGAAACAACATCACCCAAGGAGACTTTCTGCTGTGCTTTCTGCAACCGAACTTGCCTATCTCAGATTGGCCTTTTTAGTCATCAACGCGCTTGTCAAAAGTGTGGGATGAGTCCTTCCTAAGAACCTTCGTTCGCAAAGTAATGCTGAGAGAGATTTCTCCCTTCTACCACCTAAACTCTGAGACATCGTTGTTGTCTTTAGTATTAATGCCATACTAGGTACAGAACATTAAAGGAAAATAATTCTTGCTCCATCCGGGCTTAGCCGGGCTTAACACAGCAGGTTAAACCGCTAAGCTGCAAAAAAAATCTGCCAATCAAAAGGTTGGCAGTTCAAGCCCAGGTTGGGGGGAGTACCCACCCGTTAGCCCCAGCTAGCAGATAGAAAACAGAAATATGGGAGATAAATAGGTACCACTTTTAAAAAGTGGGGAGGTAATAAAGATGCCCACAAGGAAGAAGATGGAGCAACAGCACCTCCCATGGCCAGAGTCGAGCTCAGTCTCAAGATGCCGGAAATGGAAAAAGATGAGAAAAGCCTTTATTATGTTTATGTACTGTCTGTCCTGTTAACTGTATAATGGCATTGAATGTTTGTCATATATGTGTTCTCCCCTTGGGGAGATAGAGTGGAATATATAAAAAGTATATTATATCCCTTGCAATGAATTTAAACATCACACTAAAGCTGTAGTTTCTTCTCAAAGAAAGCAATGAATTTTTTTAATCTCTTGGTGACAAAGCCTTCAAACACCAAGTAGTTTTCATTTGCAACTGAGGACTTATTCTGCGCAAAAGTTGCACATGGCTGTTTTGTGGGGGAAGAAACATCATTTACTAGACAGGAAACAGCATTTTCTGTGCAGAAAATAATAATTTACATATAAACCCCATGGAGAAAAATGCAGCACAATCCACAGATTGAAGCATAAACAACTGTAGGTTCTAATCAGCATTAGTTGGGGCTGCTATGGCGCAACGGGTTAAACTGTTGAGCTGCTGAAGGTTGGCAGTTCGAATCTGTGGGACAGGGTGAGCTCTCGCTGTTAGCCCCAGCTCCTGCCAACATAGCAGTTTGAAAAACATGCAAATGTGAGTAGATCAATAGGTACCCCCTCAGCAGGAGGGTAAATGGCACTCCATGCAGTCGTGCCGGTCACGTTATCAGGAGGTGTCTACGGACAATGCAGGCTCCTCGGCTTGGAAATGGAAATGAGCATCTCCCCTCAGAGCCGGAGATGAAAGGGGAACTTGTGTATTTGTGTTTCATTTTTTCAAGGCATTGAATGTTTCAAGCCACTTTGAGTAGAGAAAGATGGGATACAAATAGAGTAAATAAATCTTTGCCTGTGTCTGTATATATGCTGGAACCCACCCTGAGTCCTCTCTGGGAGAGAGGACAGAATACAAATAAATTTATTATTATTATTATTATTATTATTATTAAATTTGAGGTGCCAAACAAGATAGCCTTCCTAAAGTTATCAATTATCTGGAATGCTAGCAATTTCCTGCCGATTTCCCAAGATCAGCCGTGATGGGTTTGCTACAGGGTAGCAGGCTGCTGACAGAGACAATGTGCAGGTTCCTGTCATGATAAGCTTGTCAGTGCTCTGTATATCATTCATACCTCCTAGGTACCTATTGAGAACAGCAGCACCAAGATAGGCGTCTGTCAACAAAGGCTGGAGCTAAGTTGCCCTTGACCTTGTTCCACAGCAAAGCTGAAATTGGCTGGGGTGGAAAAGCAACACCTATGGAAGGCATCCAGAAAAGAACAAAAACGCAAGAGTTTCTTGGCAAGGAAGTCCAGAGTTGTAAATCTTGAATCTCCACATTGAGTCATTGGCTGGAGGTATCCATTCATTAATTAAAAATCTTCGACACACTGATTTTGGTTCCTAAAATTATCTACAACAAGCTGGGGAAAAACAACAGAAGAATGTGTTACACAGAATTAGGGGGGAAAAGCCACATTACAATAAACTAATGGAGTAGAAACACAAGCAGGGAAGGGCTTGAAACAGTACAATAGAACAGTGTTTCCCAAACTTTTTTGAGCTGCGGCACACTTTTTACAGTTACAAAATCCTGGGGCACATCACGAACCAAAATGACACAAAATGACACTCTAACACAGTAATACATATAGTTAATAGGAATTTACCTTGAGTTTTGGAGTTGTAGTTCACCTACATCCAGAGAGCACTCTGGACTCAAACAATGTTGGATCAGGACCAAACTTGGCATAAATACGCAATATGCCCAAATGTGGACACAGATGGAGTTTGGGCAAAATAGACCTTGACATTTGGGAGTTACAGTTTCTGGAGGGGGGGGGGCGGCAAAGCAGGCAGGAAGGAAGGCGGCGGAGGCAGGCAGTGAGCCGGAGGGAGGCCGAGAGCGGTTTCGCGCGCACCGGGGAGGAGGGGGAGGAGGGAGGGGTGGGGCCCTGCGGGGAGCCATTCTCCCGGTTTGAGGCTCCACTGGGCTTAGCGGAGCCGGGAACCGAGAGAAAGGCTCCCCGCAAAGAACAGGCCCTGCCTGGGAGCCGGGTTTGGCCTGCTAGCGTCTCCCGCCGGGCTTGGCAGAAAACATGAGGTGGCCAAACTGGGCTCCCAGGCAGGGCCTGGGCCCTGCGGGAAGCCGTTCTCCCAGTTTGTGGCTCCACTGGGCTTGGAGAACCAGAAGAAAGGCTCCCCGCAAGGAACAGGCCCCGCCTGGGAGCCGGGTTTGGCTGGCTCGCATCTCCCGCCAGGGCCTGGGCACCTTGGGGAGCCTTTCTCCTGGTTCGTGGCTCCGCACAGCCCGGCGGAAGATGCGAAACAGCCAAACTTGGCTCCCAGGCAGGGCCTGGGCCCTGCGGGAAGCCGTTCTCCCAGTTTGTGGCTCCACTGGGCTTGGAGAACCAGAAGAAAGGCTCCCGCAAGGAACAGGCCCTGCCTGGGAGCCGGGTTTGGCTGGCTCGCATCTCCCGCCAGGGCCTGGGCACCTTGGGGAGCCTTTCTCCTGGTTCGTGGCTCCGCACAGCCCGGCGGAAGATGCGAAACAGCCAAACTTGGCTCCCAGGCAGGGCCTGGGCCCTGCGGGAAGCCGTTCTCCCAGTTTGTGGCTCCACTGGGCTGGGTGAACCAGAAGAAAGGCTCCCCGCAAGGAACAGGCCCCGCCTGGGAGCCGGGTTTGGCTGGCTCGCATCTCCCGCCAGGGCCTGGGCACCTTGGGAGCCTTTCTCCTGGTTCGTGGGCTCAAGACAGCCCGGCGGAAGATGCGAAACAGCCAAACTTGGCTCCCAGGCAGGGCCTGGGCCCCACAGAGAGCCTTTCTTCTGAGGCTCCCCGGGGTGCCCAGGCCTTCCCTGGCAGCCAAGGATGGGCCGGCTGGCTGTCGCAAGGAGGGGAAATGGCTGAAGGAAGCAGCGCCCCAGCCCCTTTTTCTTCGCCGCTGCCCAGCCCTTTCTCCTCCCCCCCCCCAAGCAGCAGCAGGCAGGAGGGGAAAGAAAGGAGGGAAGAGGGGTTTTTCCGCGGCACACCAGGTAACACTAGTGTGCCGCGGAACACCAGTTGGGAAACACTGCAATAGAAGACAAAATGCTTGGTAACATTTAGTAAGTGTGCCTGAAATAAATAACTGCTTTGTGAGGGAGTTCTAGAATTGAGGTGTCACAACTGCAAATGAAAAATGAAGAGAAACAAGTTAATAAGGGGCAAGCTAAAAGAAGAAAGCTAAAGTTTAAGAAGTGGCACTCCACATTCATAGAAGCATTGAGTTGGAAGAGACCTGGGCCATCCAGTCCATCCCCCTGCCAAGAAGCAGGAAAATTGCATTTAAAGCACCCTGGACAGATGGCCATGCAGCCTATGCTTAAAAGCCTCCAAAGAAGGAATCTCTACCACACTCCGGGACTGACAGTTCCACTGCTGATCAGCTCTCACAATCAGGAAGTTCTTCCTAATGTTGAATCTCCTGTAGTTTGAAGCCATTGTTCCGCACCGGGAATGTGGCACAGCTAGCTGGGTGTCAGCTGCATAAGATCTCTATTGACCAGAAGGTCATGAGTTTGAGGCCTGCCCGGGTCGAGGTGGGCTCTCGACCTATTGTGTAGCCTGTTGTTGACCTTTGCAACCCGAAAGACAGTTGCATCTGTCAAGTAGGAAATTAAGGTACCACTTAGTGGGGAGGCTAAATTTAACTGATTTATGAGGCCATAAAAAAGATCTCCAGAAAATACGTTGATGAATGAAGGAGTGCGACAGCTCCCCCTAGTGGCCAGATGTTAAATTGCCTCTGTCTGTCTTGTGTGTTTGTGTGTCTAAATGTAATGTGTACATTGTAATCCGCCCTGAGTCCCCTGCGGGGTGAGAAGGGTGGAATATAAATGAAATAAATAAATATATAAATAAATAAATAATAAAAATCCTTGTCTCCAGGGGAGCAGAAAACAAGCTTGTTCCCTCCTCCCTATATTTTTCCCTCACATATTGATACACTACCCTCATCATGTCTCCTCTCAGCCTTCTCTTCTGAAGGCTCTTTAAACCACTCCTCATAGGGTTTGTTCTTCAAAACCTTGATCATTTTAGACACCCTCCTCTGGACACCTTCCAGCATGTCAACATCTCCCTTCAATTGCAGTGCCAAGAATTAGACACAATATGATTCCCAGTGTGGTTTGACCAAGGCGGAATAGAGGGGTAGCATGACTTCCCTGAACCTAGACTCCTATTGATGCAGGCCAAAATCCCATTGGCTTTTTAGCTGCCACATCACATTGTTGGCTCATGTTTAACCTTTTGTCCATGAGGATTCAAAGATCTTTTTCACACGTGCTGCTGTCGAGTCAGGCACCAGCCCCCCCCCCCCCCTGGTTCGGTATCTTTGCATTTCATTTTTCCTGCATTTCACAGAATCATAAGAATATAGATTTGGAAAGGACCACAAGGGTCATTAAATTTCTACCATGATTTTGGGATTTAAAAATATATATTTTCAAGCTTTGGATGTGGAATTTGTGATCACAGAGGGGCAACCATAGCACTCAAAGTCACAGCACCGAGGAGACTTCAACCTGTACCTGACAGGTCCCTGTGTAGTGTTATGACCACAATAATACATCGATCCTAAATAGATGCCTAGCCAGCCATGTAGATCACTATCGATGTTATGTTGTTGTTGTTATTATGATTATTATTAAACTCCCAGAAAAGACTCAGGGCGGCTTACATGAGGCCAAGCTCAACAACACAGTAATAAAAAGACAACAACACAGCAGCAAATAAAAACAATACAATCAATAAAACACATAAACAGTCTCGGCATTACTTCGCGAATGAAGATTCTTAGGAAGGACTCATCCCACGCTTTTTACAAGCGTGTTGATGACTAAAAAGGCCAATCTGAGATAGGCAAGTTTGGTTGCAGAAAGCACAGCAGAAAGTCTCCTTGGGTGATGTTGTTTCCAAGTTGCAGTTCTTTCTGCATTGTTGTTTCTCTTCGAGACCCGTTTGGCATGTCTTCTCGAAAGAGGCCGTAGCATTGTGGATAGTCCGTCTCCATACCTCCCGATGTGAGGCCAGGGTAGACCATTGTTGGTGATCAATCTGGCCGACCCTGAGATGTTGTTTCAGGGAGTCCTTATATCTCTTTTTTGGGGCGCCTCTCTTGCGCTGACCCGTGGCGAGTTCACCATAGAGTAGTATCTAGAGTAGCGGTGGTCCTTCATCCTAGAGATGTGTCTTGCCCAGCGCAGCTGTGTTCTCAATAGCATGGCCTCAATGCTGGTGATCCCTGCTTGCTCAAGGACAGCAACATTCGTCACATAGTCGGTCCAGTGTATATAAACAGTACACAAAGATTAAAACCGTAGTGGCTAGATCAAATGTTATATATTAAGTTTTTAAAAATAAATAAACACTAGACTTGGACAGAGAATAAGATGTATCTACATTCCTTCTGGAAGGAAACACCATTTCCTCTCTCATGTCATGCTGCTCTCATATAATACTTCTTCATTGCTGCCTTCCAGTGGTTCCTTCCCAACTGCAAAGGAAAGATGAGGTTTAGCATGGATATGTATCCATTTTTGTATCCACCCTAAATATCACTCTCCCACAGTTCCTGTTGATCTCTCTAGGTATAATCTGGTATTCATATTGTTTAGTTGGTTCTTCCCTAGCCCTCTCCCATCGTTTGACACTTTCAAATTAGTTTTGCAACTTTTTATCTACTTCCATTCCAAACTTGTGTCTTCTATTAATTTGTTTCTATTCTTTCCCTTTATCACTTATATATTTCATTAGTCTTTTCTATTGACATTTTTTTCGTATTCTATCAAGAGGTCCTAGTTTGTACTTTTTATTGGTCTTCCTTCATTTCTCTTTAACAAGAAAGTTAATTTATCCAAATCTTTTATTTCCTTAAATTTGTTAATCCAGTCCTCTATATCCGGGACTTTTTCTTGTTAGTTAGTTATTATTTTTAAAAGGATACAGTGTGGTGGACTCTCCTCTTTTGTAGGCTTTTAAACAGAGGCTGGGAGTGCCTTGGTTGTTTGTCTGTGTACAGCAGGGGCTTGGATTGGATCGACCTTGCGGTTTCTTCCAACTCTATGAATCTATGATTCCATGAAGATAATGAGTTGTTTTTGTTTATTGCTGCATCCTTTGTTAGACAATCCAATTTTCCTCTGGCATGACGGACAATGGCGGTGACTCCCTGTCTTTCTCTTTTCCCTCTATTATTCTGACTTTGTGTGCGCTGAATATGCAAGAAGCATTTGCCAATCTGTTTGCTTGTTTGCTCTCCAACCTGCTGGTTTGGAAGCGCTTCAGAGGTCTTTGGTGCTGAGAGCAGTTGGTTCTGCAGCTAAACCGCTTCAGGCGACTTTCTTCCCTCCTGTTTCCTTGCTCGAGCGCTTTTTGATTGTAAGTCAGCTCAGATGATCATGCCTTTTAAAATACATCTGTCAACTTGTTAGGGAATGTGTAGTTGTACATCTGCCTTTCAACTAATTAATGGCTTAGCTATCTAATTATATTGAAGTCCCCCTGCCTGTCTTTGTGTTTTCCTTTCAGATACTGGGGTTATCCTTGGAAAATCTTCTGACCTCAATTAGAGAACTTGAATGCATGCAAGATGCGATATGGTTTTATCTCTCAACTTAGCCATTGCCCGAGTTCAGACACAATGTTTTCAGGCTGAGCATGAGCCATAGGCTTAACATTCCATCCTCATCCTGTTCAAATTAAATCATGGTTGCCAGTAATATCTGAATCGCTAAAGCAGTGATTTTCAACCTTTTTTGAGCTGCGGCACATTTTTTACATTTACAAAATCCTGGGGCACACCACCAACCAAAATGACACAAAATGTCATTTTACTAACTGTCACCCTCCCCCCTCATGACGCCACTGCTTCCGCCAACCCCCCCACCCCCACCAGGAGGCCCACGCGGGGAAGGGCTGCGCAGAGTGGCCGAAGCGTATGCAGGCTTGGCTGAGCAAGACGAAAAGGAATTGAAATTCGTTTTGCTTTTAAACAAGCTTTATCAAGGCTTTAGCCAAATATATTCTTGTCCTTTTCTGTAAGAATTTTTACAAAAGGGTTACAGCTAACATATAACATACCCAATGAGAACATAACCAAAGAATATATTTGGATTAAGCCTTGATAAAGCTTGTTTAAAAGCGAAACGGATTTCAGCACGTGGATGCCCACCCCGTCGGCTTCCTGTTAACCTGGATTTCTTTCAGGAGCCTGGATTTATAGCTCCTTGTTTGTCCATATTTCATGATATTCTTCAAATTTGGTTATTGAGTCTTTACCTCCTTGGACCTGTCAGCGCTTATTGGATTATTCCTCCTGGACTCTCATTGGATTATTGGGACTATTACAGTCGGACACTTATGGAACTGTCTATGTCGATTTTGGAGGATTTTCGTTTGTGATTTACACAAGTTTATGGACACCAGCAAATTATACTTGTATGGTATTGTATGCGCTTCACTGTCTATTCTGTTTGATAATTTTGAAATAATAATTTATTAATTCTATATGAGGATTACAGAATCACAGTTGTTTTGCTAACCGTTGCTGTTAGACGTTTGTCACTACCCTTGCTCGATTGCTTTAGCTAAAGGTGGGTGCTCATTCCTCCTGGGCTCAAATTGCTGACCTTCCGATCAGCAGAATTTTTCTGCAGCATACTGGTTTAGCCTGCTGTGCCAAGCCCAGCCCTCAGTGTAGGTTGGAGCTGATGGGAATTGCAGCATAATGCATTTTTAAGGTAAACTTCTTTAAAACATTGTGTTGCCCCTAGGTTTCTAGGCTAATTGTATCTGAGATGATTAGATTTCATGGCCAAAGACCATGATCTAGGGATGTCATAGGGGTGAGCCCTGGTGATGCTACAAAGCCTCTTGCGATGTCTTCAGGCAGACTATCTGAAGCACAATTAGCCGCAGAATACCATTCAAAATATAAAACACCAGGTCTCAAAAATAAGAAAAATATAGAAACATACAGTTTTGAAGTCAGCATCCTCACCCCGAGGTTATCCCCCCCCCCCCTTCTCCGAGAAGTGGAGAAAAACATCCAGGGCCTGAGAACTGGAACTCTAATTACCTAATTCAAAAGAAGGCTGCCGAGCAATTTAAGGCCAGGTAACTTTTTGAAAAGAAAAAAAAATAGCTTTCTTGGAAAGTACATTTCTGCTTTGCCATAGGGGAAAAAAACATTATTCCCTTGTACAGTTTATAAAAGGAGTTCAGCTGGGGAGAAATGCAGTTTATTTTAGTGCAGAGACTTCTCTGAAGGCCCCTGTCAAGTTGGAAAAGAATTCTGAATTGTGTGTTTTCCTTTTTTTCGGAGACAAATCTCAAGTTTTGCACTGGGCAGACTATTAGGTTTCCACTGCAACATATGCTCACTGTTCTGCTTTCCTTGGGCTTCAGAGCCTTTCCAGGGTGTTTCTGCTTCCTCTCCTCGCGTGAAATTTGCTATCTGTGATGCCTACATTCCCCCCCCCCCTCTCCAGCTTCCCCCTGCTTTCTCTTCTCATTATCTCCCTCCAATGTGAGAAGAAAGGATGTTGTTTTGCCATATGGTGATGCCAGGTGACTGTGTTAATACATGCATCTCTTGCTGTCTTACTTGCTCTGTCTCCATTGTTAGCAGCAGTGCTTCAGACTGCTTGCCAAGCGCATCGCTCTATGTCCTCTTCCACCCGATTTGCAATCGTTACACTCTGCTCTTCTTATTTCCCATAGCTTCAGCTATGAGAAATAAGAAGAGCAGAGTGTAACAATCGTACGAGGGTGGGTCAATAAGTCTGTGACTTTTTAAATTTCCTGCCTCTTAACTGAAAGGGCAACACTGCTCAGTCAACAGGCATCTGTCAGTTGACTCCTGTCAAAATTTGAACAAGCTGCGTCATTTAGTTTGTGTTTGACAGCCATTGATAGCAGACTACTGCATGATTTGAGGAGAAAATGGAAAAAAGTGAATTTTGTGTGCTCATTAAGCATTATTTTTTGCAGAAAAAACATCACTCAAACCAAGGCTATGGGGACTCTGCACCATCAATTTCAATGGTAAAAAAGTGGTTTACTGAATTCTATTGTGGCTGTACAAGCACGGAAGATGCCAAACCTTCTGGACGCACAGTTGAGGTCTCTATACCCGAAACAATTGAAAAAACTCATGATATGGTGTTGGCCGATCGGAAATTGAAAGTGCGAGCGATTGTGGAAGCCATAGGCATCTCACATGGCTCAGTGGTTTCAATTTTAAATGATCACTTGGGTATGAGAAAGCTTTCTGCAAGATGGGTGCCGTGTTTGCTCACGATCGACCACAAATGCTATCGTGTGACAATTTCGCAGGAGTGTTTGCCGTTGTTTCGTAACCGTGGACAAAACGTGGATCCACCATAACACACCACAGACCAAACAGCTGTCAAAACAGTGGGTTTTTCGGGGTGAATCGGTGCCAAAGAAGGCCAAGGCTGACAAAGGTGGGTTTGTCAGCCAATAAAGTCATGGCGACCGTTTTTTGGGATGCACGCGGTATAATCCACATTGACTACCTTCAAAAGGGTAAAACAATCAATGGCGAATATCATGCCAACTTATTGGGTTGATTTAATGAGGATTTGAAAAAACAACAACCGCATTTAGCCAAGAAAAAAGTTATTTTGCACCAGGACAATGCATAGGTGCACACATGCGCAGTTGCCATGGCAACAATCCATGAATTGGGGTATGAATTGCTCCCTCATCTGCCCTATTCTCCGGATTTAGCTCCGAGTGACTATTTCTTGTTTCCAAACCTGAAGAAATGACTCGGCGGAAAGAGATTTGACTCCAACAATGAAATAATCTCACAAACAAATGCCTATTTTGATGACCTTGACAAATCTTATTTTTTGGAAGGGATTAAAAATTAGACAAAGTGTATAGAGCTCAAAGGAGACTACGTTGAAAAGTAAAATGATTTTTTAAATCCAAAAACCTGTGTTTCATTCAAAAAGTCACAGACTTATTGACCCGCCCTCGTAAGTTTGATATTATGCTGAATGGAATTACACTCATAAGTTTGATATTATGCTGAATGTAGATGAGGTCGACCCCATCTTGGCCTTCAGAAAAAAACAAAAATCATGGTTCTGTGACCGGGCTTTCGGATCATTTATTATTTATTTATTATTCGGTTTTATATTCCGCTCCTCCCGGCAGGCTCGGGGCAGATCACAAAATGTAGGTATACAATAAAACAACGATACAACAATAGAACACATCATAAAACATATCATAAAACATACAATAAAAACTCTGTATGTAGCCATAGTGATACGGTCTACGATTCCTACTGAGCGAGACGCACCCAGCGGCTTAAAATTACCCAAAGGCCAGTCTGAAGAAGGCCGTCTTACATTCCCTTCGGAAAGGGAGAAGTTCAGGGACCGCTCGAATGTGGTCAGGGAGCGAATTCCAGAGTGCTGGAGCCGCCGCAGAGAAAGCTCTCAGTCTTGTACTGGACAGGTGACAGGAGCGGGACGATGGTATAACCAGCAAATTTTGCTCTTCCGAGCGCAGTGATCTTGGGGGAACGTACGGGGTAAGGCCAGTCCAGTCCAGTACTCATAGACTTAAGGAGTACTGGACTGGACTGGAATGATGTTTATGGCTGGTGATATTGTGATAATTGTTTTATGGTTTTATCTATTACTGTTCAATGATTGCTGTTGTATTTAATTGTGATTTTATTATTGTAAGTGTTATGTAGCGACATTGCTTCGCCACTATATGCAAGCCGTCCTGAGTCCCCCTTCGGGGGTAGAGAAGAGATGAGATAGAAATGCTTGAAACAAAAACATAAATACACTCCTGTTGAAGACTTTGGTTGCAGCTTAGGTAAACTCTAGAATTCAGCTCTGAACTTGAATGTTCTGGTGGGAACCAGGAGTGTTCCTGAATATTGGAGACTGTGTTTACTATGGGTCTATTTTACTACATCACTGCCTTTGCTGTGAGTTGAATGCCCATGAATTTGGATATTCACAGGGGTTTTTGGAACGAAACCCCAGGACATGCCAGTGGATGACCCAAACATTATAAAATTTGTATTGTTGAAGGCTTTCATGGCCGGCATCACTGGGTTGTTGTAGGGTTTTTTGGGCTATATGGCCATGTTCTAGAAGCATTCTCTCCTGACGTTTCACCTGCATCTATGGCAAGCATCTTAATCATCATCATCATTACTTTATTTCTTATTAATCGCTCTCCATCAAGATGCTCGATTTACACAGAAACAGTAAAACAAAATAAAACATACACGGATCGTGAAAATAGAAGTTGAAATTACATATCAAATGCTCTACTGAAAAGCCAGGTCTTGAGAGCCTGGGTGAAAGGGTACAGGTCGCGCATCGCTCTCATGTACAGAGGCAATGAGTTCCACAGTGCTGGGGCAGAGATAGAAAAGGCCCTATGCCTCGTACTAGTAAGATGTGCTTCTCTGGGGCCTGGAATGTAAAACAGACTGTGTTGGGAGGGTCTAAGTGACCACTGATGGCCATAAGGGGAAAGACAGTCTCTGAGATATATCGGACCCTGGCCGTACAGGGCCTTAAAAGTCAGGACCAGTGTCTTATAGAGACTCTGACATTCTGTTGGCAGCCAATGCAACTGTTGAAGAGCTGGCGCTATAAGGCATTTCAAGGGTATAATCTTGGTTATAAAACTTGGTGGGCTAACAGTGGTAAATATGCCCTCCAAGTGTGGTGTCTTTCATCCCTCTAGTCCGAAAACTGAGGGGAAGGAGAGCCTGGGGAAGCCCACCCATTGCTGCCAATGAGTCCGCGGATCAAAAATGCCCATTCGGGTGTTTCAGGAGGTGAGCAGAAACAGAAATTGGAGGGGGGGGGGGGTCCAGTTCAAGCAAGCAGAAACGGATAGCAATTCTCCCAAAATGCACAACCCTACTAGAGAACTTATTTCCAGCCAGAGCTGACAATAGTGAGCTACGTAGATGGACTGACATACTGAACTGTTGTAAAGCAGCTCCCTTGGTTCCTACATTTTTTGACATAGCTGCACAGTTTAAAATGTGTTCAGAATAATGCATATATGATTTCTGATTAAGTCAGTTCAGTTCTTCCAGCAGATGTGTCATATTATTTGGGAGGCAGAGTGTGTGTATTAGGGAGGAGAGGCAGTCAGTCCTCTTACGTCTCCTTCATTGAAGCCCTGCTGCCATCATTTGCTGTTCCGATATTCCCTTGGGCAGAAGGGGACAGGTGCACATGCAGTGAGATGTGAACAATTACTCCATGAAGGCTCAGTGCATTCTATTAATGCCCGTACCGGCAGGTGGCATTCTGATACACGGATCTGGCTGGCATCACACTGGCTACCACTCAGCAGCCACCTGGCTGTTATCTAAGATTTCTCCTTCTCTTCAGCAACTCTGATAATGGCCTTCATTTCAATCATCAGACTGCCGAGTACTAAAACGTCAGCCCAGCTGGCTTTTATGTGTGATTCGATGCTTGTTTGCAAGACTATTGCTGGGCTTTGATAGATTTTTTTTCAGGGGTGGAAAACATTGTAAACAAGGAAGCCAGACTTGGAAGAGTGGGTGCTGGCTGGTAGCCCCTGCTTTGACATCTCTTCCTTTGTCTTGCCTGCTGAGTGGACATGTGATAAATAGCAGTTGAGTGGTGATAAAATATTTATTTCCAACTGGAGCTTGATTATTGGCTCTAGGCGAAAGTTAATGTGATTTATTAGAGGCTTTGTTTATAAAGAGATTATAGTGGAACAAAGCTGCAGACCTTGGAGATGCCGTGGTGCATTTTTCTCTATAGACCATTAAAACTTCCCAGGCACCAGGTTCCACAACAATGTTTGACCCCAAAACCATTGGTCCACCTTCCCTCTATATGTGTTGAATGCCAAATCTCATTGTCCTGTAGCCATATGAAAATTGGCAGGCTGAAGAAGACTGCAGTAATTTGGGCAGAAGTAAATGCTGTTTAGGAGCCTGGGTGTGGCATAGATCTTGGTTCCCACTCTGGTTAAAAGGTGGCATACAAATGTATTTATTTATTTATTTACCGTATTTATATACTGCCCCTCTCAGCCCGAAGGTGACTCAGGGAGGTTTACATTCCGCACAATTTGATGCCTCACCACAAACACAAGAACAATTTAAACAATTAAAACATTAGCATTTAAATATAAGTTCATATAAAATCAATAAATCGGTAAATACATTTTTAAAAACCCTCTGATCCAACAAACAAATACATAAAAAGGAGGCTGTTCAGGTCCTGAAATGGTGCTTGGCAGCTGTGACCATCTGGATGAGGGCGAATAAATTAAAATTGAATCCAGACAAGACAGAGGTCCTCCTGGTCAGTCAAAAGGCCGAACAGGGTATACAATTACAGCCTGTGTTGGATGGGGTTACACTCCCGCTGAAGGCACAGGTTCCCAGCTTGGGAGTGATCTTGGATTCATCACTGAGCCTGAAACCACAAGTCCCGGCGGTTGCCAGAGGAGCTTTTGCACAATTAAAACTTGTGAGCCAGTTGCGCTCGTACCTTGAGAAACCATACTTGGCCATGGTTGTTCATGCTCTTGTTACACCTCAAATAGGCTACTGCAATGCCCTCTATGTGGGGTTTCCTTTGAAGACTGTTTGGAAGCTTCAAGTGGTCCAATGGGCTGCAGCCTCACTGGAGCGGCGTACAGGGAGCATACAACCCCCCTGTTGCGTCAATTTCACTGGCTGCCAGTCTGCTACTGAGCACAATTCAAATTTCTGGCTTTATCCTATAAAGCCCTAAATAGTTCTGGCCCAACTTAGCTATCTGAAGGTATCTCCCTCTATGATCCACCTTGGAGGTTAAGATATTCTGGGGAGGCCCTACTCTTGGTCCCACCCTTTATGCAGGCTCAACTGATGGCACAAGAAACAGGGCCTTTTCAGTGCCAGCCCCTCGGCTATGGAACTCCCTCCCCAATGAAATCAGATCAGCTCCCTCCCTCCTGACCTTTAGAAAGGAAGTAACAATGTGGCTGTGGGACCAAGCCTTTGAACAGTAAATTCAGTGCAATAAGTGATATGGAATAAGTCCTGAACCGGTACTTGGCCGCTGTAACGGATTGGATGAGGGCTAACAGATTGAAACTAAATCCAGACAAGACAGAGGTACTCCTGGTCAGTCATAAGGCCGAACAGGGTATAGTGTTACAACCTGTGCTTGACGGGGTTACACTCCCCCTGAAGGCGCAGGTTCGCAGTCTGGGAGTGATCCTGGACACATTGCCGAGCCTGAAACCCCAGGTCTTGGCGGTGGCCAGGGGAGCTTTTGCACAGCTCAGGCTTGTGCGCCAGCTGCACCCGTATCTTGGGAAGTCAGACTTGGCCACGGTGGTCCACGCTCTGGTTACATCCCGTATAGACTACTGCAATGCTCTCTACATGGGGTTGCCTATGAAGACTGCCTGGAAGCTGTAGTTAGTCCAGCACGCAGCAGCCAGACTACTAGTGGGAGCAGGGTACAGGTAGCGCACAAGTCCCCTGTTGCGCCAGCTCCACTGGCTGCCAATTAGCTTCCGAGCACAATTCAAAGTGCTGGTGTTGACCTACAAAACCCTATATGGTTCCGACCCAGTTTACCTGTCCGAACGTATTCTCCCCTGTGAACCGTCAAGAGTGCTAAGATCGTCTGGAGAGGCCCTGCTCTCGGTCCCACCACTTTCGCAGGTGCGTCTGGTGGGGATGAGGGACAGGGCCTTTTCTGTGGTGGCCCCCCGGCTGTGGAATTCCCTCCCAAATGAAATTAGATCTGCCCCCTCCCTCCTGACTTTTAGGAAGCGGGTGAAAACCTGGCTGTGCAATGAGGCCTTTGCAGAATGAAGGAGGAGATCGCTAATATATGGATTAAGTTGGGCTTGATTTTACTTTGGCGAAAGGCTTTTAAAATGTATTTATTATATTGCATTTTATTGTAAATTTTATTGTAAATTTATGATGTTTTTAGATTTTAAATGTTAGCATTGAATACTTGCTGTTTGCTGGTCTGAGTCCCTCTTCGGAGGTGAGAAGGCTGGGGTATAAAAAATTTAAATAAATAAATAAAATAAGTAATGAGAGTTCAATATGCCAAGTTTGGTTCAATTCCATTGTTGCAAGAGTTCAGGATGCTCTTTGATTGTGTATTAACTATAAATCCCAGAAACTGTAACTCCCAAATGTCAAGGTCTATTTTCCCCAAACTCCATCTGTGTTCACATTTGGGCATATTGAGTATTCATGCCAAGTTTGGTCCTGATCCAACATTGTTTGAGTCCACAGTGCTCTCTGAATATAGGTGAACTACAACTCCAAAACTCAACGTCAATGCCCACCAAACTCTTATAGTATTTCCTCTTGGTTATGGGAGTTCTGTGTGGGAAGTTTGTGTCTTTCTGCCATTCCTGCCTCCTTTCTCCAGGATCGGGGACAGCGTGTGGAGAGGGGGGGGGAGGTCTCCGGGAGGCTCCCATTAAGTTGTGGGGTCCCCCAGGGGGCCATCCTCTCGCCCTTATTATTTAACATCTACATGCGCCCCCTGGCCCAGCTGGCCCGCGACCTTGGTCTGGAGTGTTATCAGTACGCTGATGACACGCAGCTTCTGCTGAGAATGGACGGCAGGCCGGATACCGTACCCGTACCATCTATGGTACCGTACCGTACCGTACCATCTATGCCTTGAAGCCGTGACTGGATGGCTGCGGGCCAGCCGGCTGAAGGTGAACCCGTCGAAGACGGAGATCTTGTGGCCTGGTCGCCCTGGGCTGGATGAGTGCCGGTTGCCTACCCTGGATGGTGAGCAACTTAGCCCGTCATCCCTGGTTAAGAGCTTAGGCGTCCAATTGGACCCTTTGCTGACTATGGAGGCCCAGGTCTCCATGGTCAGCAAAATGTCGTTTTTCCATCTACGACAACCTAGGCGACTGGCCGGGGACGACCTGGCCACGGTGATTCAAGCGACGGTCATCTCGAGGCTGGACTATTGTAACACCCTCTACGTTGGCCTTCCCCTGTCGACAATTCGGAAACTCAAGGTGGTGCAGAATGCAGCTGCTCGCTTACTGGTGGGAGCACCAGTGAGGGAGCACATCACTCCCATCCTTCGGCAACTGCACTGGCTTCCTATTGAGTACCGAGTTGCCTTCAAGGTGTTGGTTTTAACCTTTAAGGCCTTACACGGTCTAGGGCCTGTGTACCTAAGGGACCGCCTTACCCCGTATGTTCCCCCGAGATCACTGCGCTCGGAAGAGCAGAATTTGCTGGTTATTCCATCGTCCCGCTCCTGCCATTTGTCCAGTACGAGACAGCGAGCTTTTTCTGTTGCGGCTCCTGTGCTCTGGAATTCGCTCCCTGACCAAATTCGGGTGATCCCAGAACTTGCTCCTTTTCAAAGGGCATGTAAGACTGTTTTTTTCAGGCTGGCGTTTAGCATAATCCGAATGTAATCGGTGTGCTTCGCCTGAGTCAAAGAACCGTAATCCTGCCATTATTATGGTCATGTATTGTGTTCTTACTGCATGTTTTATCGTATGTTTTTCTTGTATGTTTTACGTGCTGTAATCCGCCCCGAGCCTGCAGGGAGGAGCGGAATATAAGATTGAATAATAAATAAATAAATAAATAAATATCTATGTTGTGTTCATCGAAACAGGCCCAAGTTTCACACTGAATGTATAAATACATTTAAAAACATATTAACTATATGTATTACTGTGTTAGAATGTCATTTTGTGTCATTTTGGTTGGTTGTGTGCCCCAGGATTTTGTAAATGTAAAAAATGTGCCGCGGCTCAAAAAAGCTTTAGCTAGAAAAGATGTGCTGAAGGATGGCCAAGAGACAGAGTTCATGTACACCTGGAAGTCTTACAAAAGTTACATTCAATGGAGATTGGTATGCAGCCATGAAAATGTTGTGAGCCAAGGAGTTGTACTTATCATAAAAAGACTGAGAAAGTATCATGCCTGAGTAGATTTGTAATAGCATTTCACAGGTACAAAATTTCTTTGGACTTTTACATAAGTTTGTTATAAATCATGCTTGGAGAGTGGAGATTTGTTTAATTGTGAGGACAATCTGTGTTTATGTCTGTAATGGACTATAGCCGCTGCTCTTTGGCCACATGTGTCCACTCTTGGGGCATGCTGTTCTTTAGGAAAAGTGATGTGATTTCTTTCCAGCTGGAATTCTGAAAGTCTTTTCCTTCAGGGGAAAGTAGGCACAGGTTCTTCCAGCAGGAGGGAGTGATCTGAGTGAATGCGATCTAGAAATAAAGTCTTGCAACAGACTGTGGAGCTGTTCACTTGTTCCATCAAGAACATTGCCCAGAGCTAAAAGGTTAATGGCATAACTCTGCCAAATACAAAGGCTTCCAAGCTGTTAGAAGATGCCCACATTCCAACAATTTTTCCAAATTACTCTTGGGTTGGTTTACAGTAGAAATTAGGAGCCAAAGTTTACAACAACTGTCAAAGATAACATTTCCTCTCTTTTCCTTATCTTTCCCCAGGGCAGTGGTTGAAGCTCTGGCAGCTTTGCTGAAATCAAGTAAGCTCTTCTACCATGTCATTTTGTTAGTATCCTTGCTTTTTCAGTGTTCTTTATAGAGGTAGAGATAACACTCTGTGGTGATTTCTACTCTTATGGATCCCCCAATTTCTCTGAGGAGTGTCCTTTATATGTTTTTGCTGCCACCATATATATATTTATTTATTTACTTTATGTATATTCCACTCTTCTCACCCCGAAGGGGACTCAAGAGTGGATTACAGGTACACATACTTTAGCAGACAATTCCTGCTATTTCACAAACACACATATAGACGAACAGAGGCAAACTCTGGCCACCAGGGGGAGCTGACGCACTCCTGATCTGTCAGCGTTTCCAGCGTCCCTTGTTGTTTCTTGCACATTCCTCAGCGTTCCTGGAGTTTTTAATAGCCTCATAATTCAGTCAAAATTTGCCTCCCCACTTAATGTGGTACCTTTATCATCTACTTGACAGATGCAACTGTCTTTCGGGCTGCAAAGGTCAACAGGAGGCTACACTTAAAGGTCGAGCACCCAACTCGACCGGGCAGGCCTCAAACTCATGACCTACTGTCAGAGAGATCTTATGCAGCTGACACTTAGCCAGCTGTGCCACATTCCCAGTATACTAAGAAATCTTCCAGAGATTGAGAAGGAGAGACTTGCTTGTAGATGAAATAGTAACTTAGTTTATTTGTATCATTCTTGTGACAAATGTGTAATGGTTTCAAAAGTATAAATACTTGTTGGTTACAAAGATGTGTATATTCTCTTAGGAATAGGTTACAAAACAAGTTTCAGATAGGCCTTTCCTCTGTCTGAAAGCACTGGCATTAACACCTGACAACTGATTTCTACCGTGTTTCCCCGAAAGTATGACACCCCCGATTGTAAGACGTATCGGGGGTGTCAGGGGGGTCGGCTAATGTAAGCCGTACCCCGAATGTAAGCCGTACCTCGCCGCCACGCCCACGCCGCCGCCGCCGCAACCGGCGCGGCACACCTCCTTTCTGCCAGGCCTCCAAGGGAGGGGAAGAGAGCCAGAAGCATGGCAAAAGCGTGCGCTGCGTCAGAGTGACGCGTCGCCGCTTGCCCGCCCCGGCTCTCTTCTCCCTCCTTTCCTTTCTCCAAGAAAGAGAGGGAGAAGGGAGCCGGGCGGGCAGAGCGATGACGCGTCACCTGACGCGCGTCGTCGCTTGCCCCGCCCCGGCTCTCTTCCCCTCCTTCCTTTCTCCAAGAAAGGGAGGGAGAAGGAGCCGGGGGCGGGGCGGAGCGACGGCACGCGTCACCTGACGCGTCGTCGCTTGCCCCGCCCGGCTCTCTTCCCCTCTTTCCTTTCTCCAAGAAAGGGAGGGAGAGGGGAGCCGGGGCGGGCGCAGAGCGACACGTCACTCTGACGCGTCGTCCCCTTGCCCCGCCCGGCTCTCTTCCCCTCCTTTCCTTTCTCCAAGAAAGGGAGGGAGAAGGGAGCCGGGGCGGGCAGAGCGACGACAGCGTCATTCTGACGCAGCGGCGCTTTGCCATGCTTCTGGCTTTCTTCCCCCTCCCTTCCTTTGTCCAGAAAGCTGCGCCACGGAGGTGTGCCGCAGCGGCGCGGCGGCGGCAGCGTGGCGATGGGGTACGTCTTAGTTTATATAAGACATACCCGAAAGTAAGACGTAGGGGGACTTTTTGGGGGGAAAAGAAAGTAAGACGCTGTCTTACTTTCGGGGAAACACGGTAACTATCTATAACCTGACATAGAGATCCTGACCATTAGGTCCTTTAAAGCAGTGGTTCCCAAACATTTTTGGCCTACCGCCCCCTTTCCAGAAAAAAATGTACTCACCGCGCCCCTAGAAATTAATTTTTAAAATTTTAAAATAGCAATTAAACAGAAAGATATATGTATTAATATTTCTATCTTTTTCGTAAAATATAATAAAGTTGTAAATTAGAAACGTTGAAGTTTGAAATTATGAAACTATTTATTGAACTTAGAATAGAAAGATAATACAAAAAAGTTAAAACATTCAAAATAATCTTAATGAGAAGGATGAACCTGGTCTGTTGCTACCAATCTAGTAATCCTCGGCTCTATTTTCATCAGCAGTCATCTCAAATATTCGTAATTGACTATTTTGCAATCGGTTTCTTTTTTTGTTAATAAATTGGTTACCGCACTGAATCCACGTTCCACTAAATATGTTGAAGACTATATATATATATAGCGAGCGAGCGAGCGAGCGAACGACACAGAGAGAGAGAGAGAGTGAGTGAGTGAGAGAGAGAGAGAGAGAGAGAGAGAGAGAGAGAGAGAGAGAGAGAACAACAGCGTGTGTGTCTTTCTGCCATTCCTGCCAGGATATCTATGTTGTGTTCATCGAAAAAGGCCCAGTTTTCACATGAGTGTATAAATACATTTAAAAACATATTAACTGTATGTATTACTGTGTTAGAGTGTCATTTTGTGTCATTTTGGTTGGTAGTGTGCCCCAGGATTTTGTAACTGTAAAAAATGTGATGCGGCTCAAAAAAGGTTGAAAAACACTGTATTATTTGATGTCATGGCCTATGGCTGGCACCCATTAATTCATATCTGGACAGGTTCCGGGCCTTTTGGCCACTTGTGTTGCCAACCCAGATGCCACTGGGCAAGCATAGTTGCAAGGGACATTGTTTAGGGCGGGAGTGTGGCAGAAGGACGGGAGTGCGGGGAAAAGGTAGACTTGAGGAACTGAAGACTTTGGGTGCGTCTTCACTGGCACATTATACCAAAAAGGGCTTTCTGGTATGATGCATGGAGTTGATTCAACGTAACATGGCCTTGAATTTCATTAGCTGAAGTTGCAATATTATTTATTTATTTATTTATTTATTACTTCAAACTTGTATACCGCCACTCCCCGTAGGCTCGGAGCGGTTTACAGAAGTTCAAGTAACACAACAGAAGCAAGAATAACACGACACAATAGGGAGGAGGAAGGGTGGGGAGGGGGGAAGGAGGGAGTGGGGAAGGTCAGCCAGCCAGCGATAGCCCGCTAAGGTGCCATCCCGCCATCAAAAGAGGGCAGGCAGGGAGGCCTCAGCAGGATCGCTGGCACCCGAGAGTAGGTGGAAGGCGGGGCCGGCAAGCTCCCAGATGGTAGCCTGCGCTGGCAGTTCCGACCCGCCTGTCGAGTGTCCTTATCGTCCCTCGTGGTGGTAGGGCATGTCCCTCGGAGCTTCAACTGCCTATAGCAGGAGCTCCAGATGGTCCTAGTGGGAAATGTCCTCTGGGTCCTCATCGTCCTCTGTCCAGGCCGTCCTTCAACCAGTGGACCTACAGGGGGCCTGGCTCTGCAAACCCGGCCTTCTTGGAGGAGGGTCGGCCCTGTTCCCCGGTCCATGGGTTGGGAAGAGACACAATTCCCTTCTCTCCGCTTCCGTTTCCGCCTCCTCCTCCTCGGGCTCCGCTGCTTCCGGGCGGGGTCCGTGTCAGGAGCGAAGACCTCCGAGGGCGGGTCCTCCGATGGTTGGCTGCATCCGGGTGCAGGGTCCTCCAAGGGCGGGACCTCCGGTGGTTGGCTGCATCCGGGTGCAGGGTCCTCCAAGGGCGGGACCTCCGGCGGTTGACTGCTTCCGGGTCCCGCTTCTTCCCTGGATCTGGACACATGGCAAGGCTGGGCGTCTTCAAGGCCGCACGCCATGTTGGGCCTCTCTGGGCGTCAGGCCTCCGCACCCAGTTAGTCTCCGCCATGGCTCCTCCGGGCACTTCTATTATCTCAGGGGCATTGTCGTGGCCCATCGTGGGCCCACCTCCTCGCACTCTCCCGCCCTTCCCAGCGCAGCCAGTGTCCCAACCGTGCACTGCGGCGCTGGGAAAAAGAGGAGGAGGAGGAGAGAGTTCTCCTCCTCCTCCTCCTCTTCCACCGCTGCGGCGCAGGGGAAAGCAGCGACGCCCGGGAAAGAGGAGGAGGAGGAGGAGGGAGAACTCTTCCTCCTCCTCCTCATTTCCCCCGCCCGCGCCCTTGCCCGGATCTCGGGCGCCGGCGCCTGCGAGGAAAGAGGGACGAAGAAGAAGGCAGTCAGCTGATTGCCTTCTCCTTCATCCCTCTTTACCCTGTTGGAAACGCCGGCGCCCAGGATCCCTTGTCTGTTTTCGATTCTGGGAAGGAGGGACGAAGGAGAAGGCAATCAGCTGATTGCCTTCTTCTTTGTCCCTCTTTCCCTGCGCGCAATATTGCCGTTCATTTCCTGATCCCCGCGCTGGGCAGAAAGAGGGACGAAGGAGAAGGCAATCAGCTGACTGCCTTCTTCTTCAGTCCCTCTTTCCCTGCGCCACAGCATATAAACCCGCCGCGCCCAGCATCCCTAAAAATCGCACGGGGAAAGAGGGACAAAGGAGAAGGCAATCAGCTGACTGCCTTCTTCTTCGTCCTTCTTTCCCCTCTTCAAAATGCTTGCGCGCCCGGCGCCACGATCCCTAAAGCGCACGGGGAAAGAGGGACGAAGGAGAAGGCAATCAGCTGACTGCCTTCTTCTTCGTCCCTCTTTCCCTGCGCGCACGCCGGCGCCCGGGATCCCTAAGCGCACGGGGAAAGAGGGACGAAGGAGAAGGCAATCAGCTGACTGCCTTCTTCTTCGTCCCTCTTTCCCTGGGCGCACGCCCGCGCCCAGAATCCCCGCGCGCGCGGGGAAAGAGGGACGAAGGAGAAGACAATCAGCTGACTGCCTTCTTCTTCGTCCCCTTTTCCCCCCGCCCGGCGCCAGGATCCCTAAGCGCACAGGAAAAGAGGGCGAAGGAGAAGGCAATCAGCTGACTGCCTTCTTTGTCCCTCTTTCCCACGCGCCGGCGCCCAGCATCCCAGCGCGGGGAAAGAGGGGAAAGGAGAAGGCAATCAGCTGACTGCCTTCTTCTTTCGTCCCTCTTTCCTTGCGTCTGCGTGGCGCCCGGGATCCCTGCGCGTGGGGAAAGAGGGACAAGGAGAAGGCAATCAGCTGACTGCCTTCTCCTTCGTCCCTCATCTTTCCCCCCGCCCGCGCCCTTGCCCCGATCCCGAGCACCGGTGCGGGGGGGGAGGGGGGTGAAGGAGGAAGAAGGCAGCCAGCTGACTTCCTCCTCCTTCGCCCCTCCTCCCCCTGTGGCGCCGCTCCAATCGCGCACTTCCTCCTCCCTGCCCTCCCCCCCCCGGCTGTCATTTTTTTAAAAAATTAAACTTTTTTTAAAAAAAAAATGGCGGCCGGGGGCATAGCGGGGACTGTGTCCAACAGGGTGGGGGGCCGTGTACGGCCCCCGGGCCGCCAGTTGGACAGCCCTGCTATAAGCAATCTTGCTACTGTTAATAGGTTTGTTATCTCATCTTTATCTCCCCCCCCAATTGTTTATTATTATATGATAATAAGGCTATACTAGGAGTTCTTTCAATTTTAATATTCATTACATCTTCTATTTCTCTAAATACTTTCACCCAAAATTTACTTACATATTTACATTGCCACCACATATGTATATATGTTCCTGTTTCTTGGCATCCTCTCCAGCAATTTTTCGAGTAGTTTTTATTTATGTTTGCTATTCTTACTGGTGTGAGGTACCATTTCCATATAAACTTATAATAATTTTCTTTAACCCTTATTGATAAATTTTTTAAATGTCTTTGTCTCCATAACTGTTGCCACTCTGTATCTTTTATTTTTAACCCTAAATCTTCTTCCCAGACCTTCTTAAGGGTATTATTTTTTGTTTTTCCTTCCTTTATTTCCATTATTATCTTATATATTTTACTGGTTATTCCTTTCATGTTTTCGTGCTCTTCTACATCCCTCCCATTCTGTATTATTTGTTTGAATTGGTTAAACTTATTTCCTTTTTGATTATTTTCCCACAGTTTTTAAACCATTGTTCTAATTGTATACAGTGGAACCATGTCAATTTTATTTCTCTAAATTCTTCCATAATAATTTCCTTCTTCATTCCAACCTTTATCCAGTCCCCTAGTTTATTTTTTAAAAATTCCCTTAGTTTTTTATCCATTACTTGCTTTAAATTTTTGGGAAATTTCTTTCCATTACAATTGAGGTTATTACTGAACCATCCATTATTAACAACCTCCTATATTTATTCCATACTTCTAATATATTACTTAACATTGGGTTTCTAATTTCCCTAATTTCTTTTCTCGTGAACTGTTTAAAAAATATATTCCATATTTCTTCCTCCACTTTTCCCGAATCCTTTCTTAGCCATTTTACCCCATCTTTTTGAATCATTCCTTCTATAACCAATCTCAATCTACTCGCTTCATAATATTTTTTAATGTTAGGGAGTGCTAAACCTCCTTCTTTTTGCGATTTATACCATAACTGTTTGTTTAGTCTATTTCTTTTATTACCATTACAATATTTATTTATCACTCTGTTTGCCATCTGTTTAATTCTTCTTTTGTAATTTGCAGTGGCAGCATTCTAAATATAAAATTTATCTTTGGGAGTATTTTCATTTTTACTAGTGCTATCTTTCCAAACCAGGATAAATGTATGTTTTCATACACTATTAATTTTTTTGGAACATCTTTTCTCAATGCTACTACATTTACCTCTTCCATTTCTTTTAAATCTTTTGTTATTATTACTCCAAGGTATTTTAATTTATTCTTAATTCTAATTCCCATTTTTCTTTGTTCTAAGGATGCCTGCCATATATGCAGGCAAAACGTCAGGAGAGAATGCTTCTGGAACATGGCCATACAGCCAGGAAAACTCACAGCAACCCAGTGATTCCGACCATGAAAGCCTTCGACAATACATCTATACTAGGCCTGGTTAGGCTTGTCGGAATGCTTCTAAAATCAGAATGAATTCGGATTAAATTCACTTTTGAAGCGGTTTTGAAGTGAAGTAAACAAACAATGAATTTGCCATTTCAAAGCCACCGAAGCTCTCGCCCCAGTTCTGAGTGGAGGGAAGACATCTGCATCCAAACTGGATGCCTTCTCTCAGCTCAGAACTGGGTTGGATGTGGATGTCTTTCCCTCTGCGTTAGGTCTAACGCAGAGGGAAAGACATCGGTGTCCATACTGGGTGTTTAACCAGTGCTGTTTCTTTCTCACTGCGCATGCGTGTCCACCATTAATGAAGCCATTCCAAAATTTCAGAATTTTTCTGAATAAATTTCGAATTTGTTGGGAAAAATTTCAGAAGTCATTCAGATTTGAAGCACCAGCACCCCCTACATCCGGAATGAGTTTTGAACCATTGTTTTTGGGATCAACCAGGCCTAATCTATACCGTTTGTTCATGTAGTTGTCATCCAGCCACTAGGTGGTTCAGAGCTGCACCATTTGACCATCATCCAGCTGCCAAGATGGCTCAGGAACAGGGAATCTAGTGTACTCCACTCCGGATCAGCATTGCCATTTTTTGCCCTATCAAGATGCTCCCATGTTTTGGATTTAATCCGAAAGGAATTTTGACACTTCTTGCTTTCAATTTGAGAGAAAACAGGGTCCATGGTTAATTTCTGAGCGGGTATGATCGTGAAGAGTGAGTCAGGCTTTGGTATCTTTGCTATCTTTGGTATCACTGAGCTGCGACAGTCTGTATCTAATGTTTCAAGTATCTGTCAGATGGGAAAGCTTCTTATAGGAGCTCACAGGCACTCCAAATGAATGTTCTTGAAGTGAACGTTATACCCTATTATGCCTCTCTCCCATCTAAAAACACTTAGCCTTTTATTACAAGAATTTAATAAAGCTTTGATTAAGAAAGAGTGTTCCACCATTGCAGACAATCTTCCTGAACATAAATCACAATGCCTTATTGTCCTTCCCCTCCCTCGCCCGTGATCTCTTCCTTCCCTCCCCAACTGCCTGGTCTCGCCCTCTTCCTTTCAATGAGCATCAGAAAATGAATACATTTGTGGGAAATTGCATTCCCAGAAGCTGCACTTAAAAGGATCCAGCGAAGTTCTCAGTGGTGCAAACAGTATTCCATCATTAACCTTGATGACCAGACTTGGAGGTCGAATTATGGCAACAAGGAAGGCCCTGATTCAGACTCTAAATCTGTGTTTTTCAACCTTCCTAATGCTGTGACCCTTTAAGACAGTATCTCATGTTGTGGTGACCCCCAACCATAACATTGTTTTTATTGTGACTTCATAGCTGTAATTTTGCTACTGTTATTAATGGTAATGTAAATATCTGATATGCAGGATGCATTTTCATTCACTGGACCAAATTTGGCACAAACACTTGATATGTCCAAATTTGAATACTGATGGGAGGGAATTTTATTTTGTCATTTGGGAGTTGTGGTTGCTGGGATTTATAGTTAACCTACAATTAAAAAGCATTCTGAACTCTACCAATGATGGAATTGAACCAAAATTGGCACACAGAACTCCCATGACCAAGAGAAACTACTGGAAGGGTTTGGTGGGCATTGACCTTGAGTTTTGGAGTTATAGTACGCCTGCATCCAGAGAGCACTGTGGACTCAAACAATGATGAATCTGGACCAAACTTCGCATGAATACTCAGTATGCCCAAATGTGAACACTGTGGAGATTGGGGAAAATAGACATTTGAGACATTTGGGAGTTGTAGTTGCTGGGATTTATAGTTCACCTATAATCAAAAAGCATTCTGAACTCCACGAATGATGGAATTGAACCAAACTTCCGACACAGAACTCCCATGACCAACAGAAAATACTGGAAGGCTTTGGTGGGCATTGACCTTGAGTTTTGGTGTTATAGTTCACCTACATCCAGAGAGCACTGTAGACTCAAACAATGATGAATCTGGAACAAACTTGGCATGAATACTCAATATGCCCAAATGTGAAGATATTGGGGAAAATAGACTTTGACATTTGGGAGTTGTAGTTGCTGGAATTTATCGTTCACCTATAATCAAAGAGCACCCCACCAACAATAGAATTGAGCCAAACTTTCCATGCAGAACCTCCATGACTAATGGAAAATATTGTGTTTTCTGATGGACTTTGCCGACCCTTCTGATACCCTCTCGCGACCCCCACAGGGGTCCCGACCCCCAGGTTGAGAAACACTGCTTTAAATATTATTAAGGGGTATAATAGCCCAATGTAACACTGCCTTCAGTTTCCAGAAGCAAAATATCATAATTTAGAAAAGACGGCACACAGAAAAGGATAGAAAGGAAAGGAACAGAAAAAAAGCTTTTCATGGAGAAGATTAACTTCACTTTTGGCTGCCCATTTCCAGGCTCTTAATGTCCTCAAAGAAGTAAATATAGAGGCAAATCCTCCCTCCAGGCAGCATTGCTGGAAAATACCACCTTTTCCCAGTGGTCCTCTGAGAAAATGCTCATCTGTTTTTTTCTATTGCTCCCAACTGGCCTAGTCATCACAGTGCTGTACCTTATTATTATTTTTACTGTTACATCTTCCTATTGTACATATTTAAAAATGCAAATGGCGATAAACCATGCAACTGTGTGTGTGTGTGTATTAAGACATTAAGAGCCTGGAAATGGGCAGCCAAAAGTGTGTGTGTGTATGTGTATCTATCTATCATCTATATATATATGCAGAAATGCACGTTAGAGAACAGGGAAATGTCTGTGTTAATACCATGTGCAAATAAACATGCATATTCGGAAAGCCTGTTAAAATGTTTACAAAATTCCAGGAGAAAAAAGAAAGTTTGATGTACTACCTCACCTGCCAAAAAAAGAAAAAAAATCCTAGAGGAATTGAGAAAAACACAACACATTTGAGATTGAGGGAACATTTACAATGTATAATGAATGCAGCTTGACAGAACTTTATCTATCCACCATGGCTCAATATTATGAAATCCTGAAAGCTGTAGTTTTACAAGGCTATCCAATAATAATAATAATAATATCCAGGAAACACGCTGAGGAATGAAGGAGTGCAAAAGGTCCCCCTGGTGGCCAGATGTTAAATTGCCTCTGTCTGTCTTGTGTGTTTGTGTGTCTAAATGTAATGTGTACATTGTAATCCGTCCTGAGTCCCCTGCGGGGTGAGAAGGGCGGAGTAGAAATGAAGTAAATAAATAATAATAATAATTATTATTATTATTTATTTCTAGACCGCACTTCAGGGTGGTTTACAGCACAAAAACAAGCAAACATTCCATGCCTTATAAAATAAACAAACAACATCAGAAATATCATCAAAGCTTTCCTGTCCGGAATCACTGGGTTGTTGTAAGTTTTTTGGGCTGTGTGGCCATGTTCCAGAAGCATTCTTTCCTGACGTTTTGCCCACATCTATGGCAGTCATCCTCAGAGGTTGTGAGGTCTGTTGGAAAACTAGGCAAGTGGGGTTTACTCAATATGCCCAAATGTGAACAATGGTGCAGTTTGGGGAAAATAGACCTTGACATTTGGGAGTTGTAGAATGTCCAGGATGAGAAAAATAACTCTTGTCTGTTGGAGGTATGTATGAATGTTTCCACATGCTTGGAAATCAGATCATCTGGAGAGGCCCTACTCTCGCTCCCATCGCCTTCACAGGCGCGTTTGGTGGGGACAAGGGAGAGGGCCTTATCTGTGGTGGCCCCTCGACTCTGGAACTTGCTCCTCAGGGATATTAGACAAGCCCCCACATTGGCGGTTTTTAGGAGGAGCCTGAAAATGTGGCTGTTCCAATGTGCCTTCCCTGAATAAAGCAAGAACGCCCTACTGTCATCAATTCCTTGCAAAATGTCCTCATAAGCACTTTAATTGCAGAACGCCGCAGCTCGGCTGGTGGCAGGCCTTCCATCTCGCTGCCACATCACGCCGGTCCTGCGGGAACTGCACTGGCTCTCAATAGAGCACCAGATCACCTTCAAAGTGCTGGTTCTAACCTTCAAGGCCTTGAACGGTCTGGGGCCAGTGTATCTAAGGGACCGCCTCTCCCCATACAGTCCTTTGAGACCACTGAGATCTGAATCATCGAACCTCTTGATGATACTGAGCCACACAGCCCTCCACTTAACCGCAACGCAGAGGAGAGCTTTAATCGTTATCCCCCCAGTGTTATGGAACGCTCTCCCTCCTACCATCCATGCGTTGCCTGATCTGCTGGCCTTTCGAAAGGCCTGTAAAACCTTCCTGTTTACACAGGCATTTGGGCAGGAATAATACCAGGGCTTCATAGTATGGCCAAGAGCTCTGACCACATGTAGTGGGCGTGTGTCATTGTCTGATCTAACTATGGATGAAATTCTGGTATCCTATCATGTTTTAATTTGTACTGTGCATTGTGTTTTTATTGTGTTTTTATCGTGTTTTTAATGATATGTAAGGGCTTTAATGATTTGTAAGTCACCCCGAGCCAGTCGGAAGGGGTGACTAAGAAATCGAAATAATAAATAAATAAAATAAATAAATTTTATTTATTTATTTATTCAAACTTCTATCACCGCCACTCCCCGTGGGCTCGGAGCGGTTCACAAGTCTGGATAACAAAACAATAGGCAACAAACAGACACTACAACATCAAAGAAAGAGAGAGGGAGAAAGGAAGGGAGAAAGGGGGAAGGAAGGGGGTGGGGCAAGGTAAACCTCAGAATGTGGCAGGGGGTGCTTAGATAGACCTAGCAGACGCCACCGTGCCATCAAAAGACGGAAGCGTGGGAGGTCCCAAGAACATCTCTCGTGACAGGCCACAGGAGAGTCGGATGGCCTGGCTTCCTTTGTCCAGAGGTCTGATAGGGGGAATCAGACCTGCTAAAGGAGTGTCTTTCTCCAGCCTCGGACATGTCCAGTGGAGCTCATGCCGCTTAGAACTCGAGCTCCAAAAGGTTCTGGGACGGAACGATCTCCTGAACCTGGGCTAAAGTGAGGAGGGCCTCCTCTCTCGCGGGTAGTTGGAAGAAAATATGACGGGTCCAGGGGGTCGGCGGCCTTGGCAGGGGGGCGATCCACATTGCTGGGCCCTGGTAGAGCCAGGGGGGTGGGATCTGCTGTTCCTTGACCTTTGGCGCCGCTTCCTCCGATGGCCGCGTGGTTTCCGTTGCAAGGTGCCTCCAGGGTTTGGGTCCCCTGAAGGCAGGCACTTCCTCCCTGTAGTGCTCCCTGGATTAGCCGTCTCCAATCTTGTTTCGCTCTGGCCTGGGCTGCAACTCTCCCCCTGGCCACCAGGGGGTGGAGGGACAGACTGAGGTCCAGGAACAACTTTGGGGGCCGCTGGCAACCGACAGGCTCGTCGCCGGGGCCTCTCCCCGGGAGCCCCCGCCAGGACCCCTGAAACATCAAGTGCCTCCATCGGGGAACCCGGCAGCAGCAGCCTGGAAATGACTGGGGCCTCCAGTGGGGGCTCCGGCTGTAACGGGGCAACCAGCAAGTCCGGGTGGTCGAGCAATGGCCAACCCGGTGGCAGCCGACAGGCTCGGCGGCGAGGTCGTTCCCCCGGCACCTTTGCCGAGATCCCTGTGATGTTGGGCGGCTCAATTGGGGATCCCGGCATAGCCAGCAGTTCCACATTGCAGCCCAAAGAGGGCGCCATTGGGGCCTTCGGGGTGGACAGGGAGGGTGGGGCTAAAGACGCCGAGCAGTTCGGACTCGGCGCCATGTTGGAGCCAATGGCCCACACCCTCCCCATCGGCTCCAACGGCCCCAGGGGGACCCAGAAGCTGGACTCCTCACCCGGGTTCCCCTCCGGGTCCACCATAGCTCCGTCCGTGATGTCCCGTCTCGGGGCGGCTCCTGTTGCAGCACCAGATGAGCGATCCTCCCGAGGGGGCGCCGGCAACAGCGGCTCCTCCATCGTCCACAGTGGCGGCCCCCCTGGGAGCACAGCCCCTCGGAGGACGCCATCCCGGGTCGTGGCCCTGGCTCCCGGCGTCCTGGCTCGCCCAGCAGCTGGCTCTCTACAATCCGGGTCCGCGCACCGCGGGCCCAGCGCTCCTGCAGTCAAGGCCTCTCTGCTCCCCCCGCATGGCCCAGGGGCGCAGAGAAGCGCAAGCGAGAGTCCCAACTCTCCCACCTCCTCCAGCCGGGCAGCTAACCGCTGGACCAGAAGGGCAAAGCCGCGAAGAAGGTGGGTAAGGCCAAACTCTTCCTCCCGGGTGGCATTTGGGGTACGGTCCTCCACTTCTTCTAGGGGGGGGGTACTAGGAGAGGGATCACCCAGTTCCAGTCCCACTTCCTCAAGGCTAGTGTTGGGACGATCGATGAGGCTGGGGCACTCACACCTCTCTGCGTTCGCCCATCTAGCCGGGGCATTCATGGTTGGTTTTACGGCCTTGGGGGACCCGGCCAGCGCACAGCCCGGCTCCTAAACGGCCTCGAGGATGGCTTTAGCTTCAGCCTGTGAGTCCTCCAAAAGGAAAGAGGGGCTCACCGTAGCCAGCTCCCAACCCGGCTCCCAAGCGGCCTCGAGGATGGCTTCAGTCTCGGCTAGTGAGTCCTCCAAGAAAGGGAAAGGGCTCACCGTTGTTGCTACTGTTGTTATGGGGGTTGTTATTGGGGTGCAGGAGACCCCCCCCCCCCCCCCGAGACCCTGCCACTTGAGCCCCCTGTATGGGGTGGCTGGTTTCCAGTAAGGGACCGTTTCAAGGCAAGGGTTTGAAAGCCCGTGGCGGAGCTCAGCTGTCTTGCGACCGCTCCAAGCCGCCATCTTGCATACCTGTTGGGTTGACTGCTCCACATTATCCTGTAATATATTCTACATCTGTTCACACCCAGTAGTATTTATTTATTTTAGAATTTTAATATGTTACATTTGGCCTGCCCAGAATGGTTTTATTGCTGGTGTGTAAGTATATTCATGTATTGTTTTACTATTTGCTGTTATGTTGTTATTATGCATTATTGGGCTTGGCCTCATGTAAGCCACCCCGAGTCTCCTCGGGGAGATGGTGGCGGGGTATAAATAAAGTTAATAAATAAATAATAAATAAAGGAAGAAACCATGAAAATGAACAAAATCTGGCTACCAGCATTTAAAAAAACTCTAAAATCATAACAATAAATAAAGAATAACATTCAAAAACAGAGGAACACTGGACAAGAAACACTCAGGGCCAGCTAATCACTTCTCAACGAAAGATTCCTCCAGGCCAGGTATCAGGAACCTATGGCTCGGGAGCCAGATGTGGCTCTTTTCATGATTGCATCTGGCTCTCCAGAGCAGTCCATTCTTTCCTTCTCTCCTTCCTTTTCCCTCCCTCTCTCCCCTTCTTTTTTTGTCCATTCTCCGTCTTCCTTCCTTCTCCTTCCTTCCTTCCTTCCTTCCTTCCTTCCTTCCTTCCTTCCTTCCTTCCTTCACCCTTTCCTTTCCCTTCTCTTCTTCCTTTCCCCTCCCTCTCTCCCCTTCCTTCTTTCCTCCTTTCTCCCTCTTCCTCCCTCCCTTCCTTCCTTCCTCCCTTTCACCCTTTCCTTCTCTCCTTCCTTTCCCCTCCCTCTCTCCCCTTCCTTCTATCCTCCATTCTCCCTCCCTCCCTCTTCTATTCTTTCCCCCAAGTATTCCTTTCCTTCTCCTTCCTTTCTTTTTACTTCCCTCTCTCCCCCTTCTTCTTCTATTCCCTTCATTATTTTACTTTTTCCTCACTTCCTTTCCTTTCTTTTCCCCACCCTTTCCTTTCCTCCCTTCCCATTTCCTTCTTTCTTTCCCCCTCCTTTTTGCTTCCTTTTCATAGTTCATTCTTCTTTTCTTTTTTCCTCTCCCCTCCCTCCTTCATTTCCTCTGCCTTTCTTTCTTTCTTTCTTCCTTTCTTTCTTCCTTCCTTTCTTTCTTTTCCCCTTCCTTCCGTCTTCTCTTCCTTCCCAGAGTCCTGAGCATGCTTTTTGCAGAGCCAGGTCTGAAGTGTCCTGTCATTCTGCCGGGGGAATCCTTTTCTCATAGTATGTACATATATACTCATATTTAGTTGAATTCAGTCTTAAAATATATTATATATATTATATGGCTCTCACTGAAATAAATTTCCAAATATTTTGCTTTCATGGCTCTCTGAGTCAAAAAGGTTCCCGACCCCTGCTCCAGGCAGTAAGAAGTTGCACCTTGAAAATGCTTGGCCATTCAATGCTAATCAAGGTGGCCAATTGAAACATTCACACCTAGCGCCAACAGACAAGAGTTCTTTCTCCCACCCTGGACATTTCACAGATATATAAGCCCAATTTTCATAGTTTCCAACATCAGGAAGAATCCAAAATAATACACAAATAATAACAGCAAACTTATCATGAAAGAATTAACCGTTGAAATGGGGAATAAACCAACTCGACAATAAATCAGGACATGTAAACATTAAACATATGTCATTAAAAACAGTTAAACATGAAATGAAATATTTTTTTTAATTTTTAACAAACATATATCAAAACCTTGCCTTCATCCCAGTCTAATCCAAAATGTAATTTGTATTTTTTCTGGCACCACATGGTGGCACTCTTATTATGACTAAACCAGCCCTCTTTAACCCAATATTTATTTTTAGTGAGTAATTTGTTTATCAGCCAGTTATTTTAATCTAATGCTGGTCATATTTGTCACTGCTGACTATCAGCATGCCTCAGTGTTGGAAACCAGTGCATCTTTTGAAGGAAATTAGCTAGCTGAAGCGGATCCTGGAGGCATTGGCTTGGTGGCTGCAGGGAACAAAATAACAAAGTGGGTTGCCTTGCCTTTTAAAGAAAAGACAGCAATAAACAATTCAAAGAGACTGGTCACCACCATCTCCTCATAACTATAATTAATGCATTCTTTTTAAAAGTATTTAATGGAAAAATAATCATTTTCTGGGCTCGACCACAATACTATTTTTAGATGCTGAAGAATCAGATCCACCTAACTCTCTACTACCAGGAATAGCAAGAGCCTCAGGCTCAACTACAACATATAGGCCAGGGCTGTCCAACTACGGCCCCCCAACCCCTTCCTCACACCCCCCTACCCTCCTGCAAGATATATGCTTTTTAAGATTAAAAAAATTCAATATTTTTTCAATTTTTTTGAATATTTTTTATTTATTTTTTCCGGGGGGGGGGCGGGGGAGCAGGCTCCCTTCCTCCTCCTCCTACTTCCCTCCCTCCCCCCCTCTCCCTACCTCCCCCCTCTCTCCCTCCCTCTTCTCTCTCTCTTTCCCCCTTTAATTCCTTCCCTTTTCCACCACTTGAAAGAAAGAGGGAAGGAGAGAGTGCACCAAGCGAGAGGGGCGTGGCCAAAGCAAAAAGGGGCGAGTTTGGAGCGCACGGGGGCTGCTCATCCATTCCCTTTCCGGCTTCCTCCTCTTCTGAGGATTCCTGCCAAGTTTGGTCCTGATCCATCATTATTTGAGTCCACAGTGCTCTCTGGATGGAGGAGAACTACAACTCCCAAACTCAAGGTTCAGTACTTTCTGTTGCTCTCATGAGAGTTTAGGTTTGATTCAACATGGCTAAGGAATGCTTTGATTGTATTTTCCCCTTATGGCAGAAGGAGGTAGGACTGGATGGCCCTTGGAAGTCTCCTATTCTAGGAACCCATTGTAATTATTATGATTATGATTATCATTATTATCATCATTAGAGGCTGAATGGCCATCTGTGAGGAATGCTTTGATTGTATTTTCCCCTTATGGCAGAAGGAGATTGGACTGGATGGCCCTGGATGGCCCTTGGAGGTCTCCTACTCCAGGAACCTGTTGTTGTTGTTGTTGTTGTTATTATTATTATTATTAGCAGAGGCAGAATGAATATTATGCCTTATCATTCAGGGTTATAGGCCTGTGTGGAAGGGCCTTGGCTTCTTATTTGACTTCCTTTCCACACATCTGAATAAAATCCAATGTTATTTGCTTTAAACCAGATTATATGAGTGTGGACTTCGATAATCCAGTTCAAAGCAGGTATTCTGGGTTATATGGCTGTGTGAAGGGCCCTGAGTCCACACTGCAATATAATCCAGTTCAAAGCAGGTTTTGTGGGGTTTCCTGCCTGGATATTCTGAGTTATATGGCTGTATGAAGGGCCCTGAGTCCACACTGCAATATAATCCAGTTCAAAGCAGGGACTGGGACTTGAGACTGGGATTTT
The DNA here is from genome assembly GCA_030556195.1 of Anolis apletophallus. Lineage (NCBI taxonomy): Eukaryota > Metazoa > Chordata > Lepidosauria > Squamata > Anolidae > Anolis > Anolis apletophallus. The sequence continues at coordinate 15,319,720 of JARBWK010000015.1, forward strand.
GGTGTTCATCTCTATCTCCACAGACACCTCCAAGGAGGGGAGGGGGCGGGGCAGGGGGCGGGGCAGGGGTGGAGCCGGGGAGGGGGCGGAGCCGGGGGCAGAGGCAGACCCTTCGGCCCCCCAGGTCATCAGTAACCGGAATTCCGGCCACAGGTCCGGTAGAAGTTGGACAGCCCTGATATAGGCCATGTGGGACTGTGTCCCTCTTCTCTCAAACTGGTCATTGACCATAGTAAAGTGAACTAACTAACTATAGGCCAGGTGCCTTCTGACTCTTTGCTTCCTCTGTTCATCTGCATTGCTGCACTGAGGTTTGTTTGGGATGTTGGCATGGAAATAACATATTTTTGTCACTGTTTTCTTTTTTCCCCTCTTCCTGGAGTGAGATGCATTGACACTTCAAAATAGAAAAAAGAACTCCAGATCACAATTACCATGGCAAGAAAGAAGTGTCAAATTGAAAATGTCAGACCAAATAACTATTGATGTAGTCAATCAAAACAACATTTCCGCCTTGCTTAAAATGTCCTTGTTTTTTCTGTTACCAAGTCACTTGTCCTAATTGGGATACATGCATGCGCACACTCTTCCCTTGCCAAGACAGACAGAGTAGAGCTTTGAGTGGGCGTATTTGCAGGCTGAACAACTAAATAAAGGAAAATCTAAAAGATGTGAATGTGTCTTCTGAGCATCAACTGGCAGACTTATTGGAGTCAACACCTGGGAACTGTAGCAAGGTGTATTCCCGTTATTAAGCTCTTCTGCTACCAAAACATTGTCACCCCCTTCAACTTATGTGAGTGAGCCAATTACTCTTCTTGGTTTGACTTGTTTCATCATTTCAGCTGAGTCAGTACTTTGCAATTTCGGCCAAGAACTTCTAGACTTAAAGCTCAGGGAACTATTTGGGGAATAGTATTTTCAGAATTGTCTTCAGGAATGAATGTCTCCTTGAATTTTGGAGGAAGTGTCCTCAAATGAAGGGGATTGGCAAGGATGAACTGCGGTTGGAGCTAGAAGAGGCTGGCAGTCCTGTCTTGGCGTCAACAGAAGCACAGCATAAAAGGAAATCCCAATGAAGAAATGGCATACATATAAGACCCTGGTAGAAAAACAAGAGAAAGTATGGAAACTCAAATCAATAGAAAATTTAAGAGAGATGGACATAGAAATGACATGGTTCCATTATGGATTATTATATCATATATTGAAATTCAAAATTAGGAGTTCAGAAGTCACTCACTGTATTCACCACAATCAGTATAGTGTTCAGTAACAATTGACGATAATCCGACATAGAGCACAGTCCAAACAGTCCATGTAGTAAGGTCCAATATATAGTCCAATATAGGTAAAGAAAGATAATTCAACACAGTCCATTAGTAGTTCAAAACGTGAAACGGAGCGGGAATCTCGTCAACCATCGATTCATCAACC